>JACXIK010000022.1:5387762-5983268 GCA_014737385.1 Bombus superbus
AAATAGTAATAAGTGTATCATTTTATAACTGTTGAAAAATAAAAATCTATCCATTACAAAAAGAAAATTAAAGTAAATGATAACTTATACGATATAAAAATGCAATTTTTATTATATTATATGACAATACAATCGAAAATTTGGCATATATATGTCAAATGTCCTCAGTCACCTTCAGTGAAAGACACTAAATAACGACCTGTTAGATAAATGTAATTGCATCGTTATTAATAATTTGATATCATACACTGTCATAATACCAATGCATTTTCCTTCATATATTAATTCATTATTAGGACATATATTAGTAGCGATTTTAATTAAAGTTGAGACTCACAGTATATGTTATTTTTAACTATTATGTTTGATATATAAGTTGGCCAAACTGCTGTTAGCCAGCCTGTTTGGTGTTATGTGCGAACCATGATCACGATCATATAGGCAGGTCTTAACACTTTTATACCGAAAATATAGAAGAAACCGTTCGAAAATTAAGTCATGAAAAATCAACATGGAAGACAAGGAGGTTCACGTTTTGCGCATGCGTGATATGCTAAGAATGTTTCAGATAGAGACAGAGACTCTCTACTCATCTCTATCTGTCTCGCAAGAACGAAAACTTCGTTATCTTCCATGTTTATTTTTTACGACTCAATTTTGGGATGGTTTTCCCTAGCGAGTGTCGAGATCTGTCTATATGACCGTGATGCAAAGTTATAATAGTGTTTTGTTCTGTCCAGACGTCAAACGAAGAATCAATATCGTCGAAGTAGATAACGTTCCGATTTTTTCATTGTTTATGCCGCGGGGATTTTACGGGTTTTGTCGTATCTTTTATATACCATTGCTGAAAGTTATAGACCAACATTAGTTTCATAAGTTTGAACGGATGGGATATCCAAAGTTCGTTCGTCGAATTTGTTGATTATTGTTAGTTGAACTGTCAATACCAGAAAGATGTCGCATGCAGGATTCGTAACTATACTCATCGGAGTCACCGTAGCCACGGTTCTCTATTTTATGTTTGGAACTAATAAGCCAAGAACTGCGCAGCAATTCTATGAACATGCGTACGAATCTTATTCAGAGTAAGTTGTTTTAAGCATGATCTAAATATAAGTGTATAGTAGAAGCATAACTACGTAAATAAGTGTTACATAATTAAATTTAAAATAACTTTTTTCTCAATGATAATAGACGATCCAATAGATTACCTGATTCTGACGAATGTTCAATATGTCTATTACCATTGATAAATAAACCTAAATACATCCTGCCTTGCAAACATCAATTTCATAAGAATTGCATCGATGCATGGAGACATCAAGCTCGAGGGGTAAGTGATATTAACAATACAGTATTACGCACAAACTTCATGATCATAGATCTTTTTAATTTTATTAAAATTTAAATTAATGAATTTAAATCACCCTTGATCTTACAGCATCTAGCATTGTGTCCACTCTGCAGATCTCCATTTACATAAGACTGCCAAATTTAATAAGAAACATGTCTCAATTAGTACAATACTTTTTGTACTCTATTGAGACTAAAAAATATATTTGTTAAACATCAAATTTACATTGCAATTAAATTTTTTACAAATAACTATACAATTATCTACTAAGATAAACTGTTCTATTTGGAGAATAAAGTAATTATTCAAATTTAGGAAGACAAAACAGAAGATGTTACATATGAGATCAAAGTTTTGCTGTTTCCTTGTATTTATGATAAAGATACGATAGTACAGTTGCATGCCTTATCTTCTTGACATAGCACATATACGGGGTTATATATGCCTGATGCTGTGATTTAATCACATGGACAAATTAAATTACATATGTATATTTTCACAATATAAAATAAATATTCAAATATGTGGAAATATAATCTGCAGTTGTTTAAAACAGTGCATTTTGAAACTGAAGAGATTAATGAAAAAGTGAAATATTTATGATCTAACTTTGACTTTAAAATTTAATTCAAATACGAGCATTTTATAAAATGCATCTACCTCTTTCTAAGTAATTTACATAGGAGCACTGTTTTATAAAACCATGTATAATATTATATAGAAATGTAAAAAAATTTTTACATAAACTCTATAACTCATTAACATTAAAATGCAATATTTATAACCCTATGAAAATATATGTTATTATCATTATTTTCATTATATAAAAAACTACAAGAAGTGAAAAAGAATCATATCAAATTTTGAAACTTTGTTTGCATATAGCAAATGGTACTTTAAATGGTGATATATTAATTAATTATAACATATTAACCTTCATACTGCCAGCTCCAAATACGTGATATATGCAAAAAATACCGCACTCAGAGGAGAGATAGTCTAAACGTAAATAAGCATGGCCGATATATCGGTCAGTGGCAGTTTTCGCATATGTACCAAGGGGCAACGTATCGACCAGCTGGCAATAAAAGTGTTAATAGTTGCTGTATGTGATACTCGTAATTAGGGATGCGCAAATATTCGAAATTACATTTGGATTGAATCGGGAATTCTCGATATAGGATTGTGGTTCCGAAAGCTTGTAAACGCATAAGTATGTCCGAGTATGTAAGCATTATAAGCTCCAAGAACCCCGATCCCACACGAATTAATCTGATCAGTGTTTGACCTGAACTTAGACTCGGGTATCTGCACACCCCTACTCTTAATATTATGTGTAGGGCAGCAGCTACATATGTTCTTTAAGCTCCATTTTACAATTTATTATTCTACACTATCATAAGCAATATTATACATTCTTTAATTGATTAAAATTGTTATTTTTAATCTTCCAATTGATAAAAGCAATTAGCGAATCAAATTTCAGTTCCTCCTATTTTTCTCTGTTATAAATTCTAGATATGAAAACTGATGACATACATATAAAAAGTGGATTCTCCTGCCATATTGTGAATTTTTTTGAAAGATTATATAAATGATAAATATATAATTATTATTTTATTCTTATAATACTGCATATATTTGACATTAAAATGTATTATTTTTTATTAAAGCGATAGCAATAAGCACTTTGTGATAAAAGGCTCCTAAATTACCACTACATATATTTCGTAAATTAATAACTTTCACGCATAATTTTTCATTCACATTGCTGAAATTTTGTTCATATCTAATCGGCTGTTTTAGTACATAAAGTTATAGAATTAAGTAATAAAAAAGTTTTGAAAAGTGTGATATTCGAACATATAAATTGTTATTAACTTATGTATAACTTACGAATAAGTGTTTATAAAGCTTATTATGAAAAATGTAAATATAAAATCTAGAATATGTTTCTGTGTGAAGAACGAATAAAATAAATATAATTCTTAAATAAATAAGCAAGTATTATAAAACATTGATTCTTGTCTACCTTGTCATTTGCGTTAATATGTAAACATTGACAGTTTTGTCATTTTTGTATAATAATTATTTTGTATAATAATAATTTTGTATAATAATTGTGCTTGACAATGTACGTTTTATAGAAGTGAAAGTAGTATCACGATAACTTTGACGGAATATTACAGTAATTTTGCATCATTTAAAATATTTATGAAACCTTTCATTACTTCGACAAAAAAGGGTAAAATGTAAAAAGTTAGCGAAAATTAAAAATTATACACGAAAACATTAAAAATATTGTACACATGAACAACAACGTCGGAAATGTAGCATTTACGAATGTAATTCTTATGATTATGCTACATGCAGAGCGCTTTTCTTTTCACTAATCGTAAATGGCTTCCGCGGTTTCCTGTTCGCCCGATTTGTATCCCTTTCGCAACCGCAGTCGTAATTTATGACTACTTTCTATTCTTTTTATTTTTATTTCATGTCAATAATTTTTATAAAGTCTATAATATGAACTATTTTTACTAACGAATCTTTCTTTCATCAGTAAATTCTCATACATTGAAAATATAAGCAATCTTTGACAGACAGATACGCACATATATACATGTACTATTTGCTTACGTAATAAAATATCGCATGATTATATAACGATTAACTATTTAACGAGATATTAGTAATAAGAAATATATACGCATTTATACAATTAAGATTCATACAAAAATTAATCAAACGAATAGTGTTATTTAATATAAAATATTACGATAATATAGCATGTTTTTTTATATAACTTTATTATTATGACGTTGAGTGCTTTATAGTTGGATTATGGATTTCTATGTAAATTTATATTTTTGAAAATATAATTTAAAAAAATAGAACCTCAGTCGAAGGTTGTTTTACTTACCAAATATTATAAAAAGCATTATATTACTTATATTATTTTATATTACATGCATTCTGTTACTGATAACACTGAAATGTGACTGAAATTTCCTATAAATACATAAAAATTCGTGTTCTATTCATAATGAATCATTATCATTCGAACTGTATAATTGTTAAACTATAAGTGATAGCGACGCTATAAGTAAAAATGGCGATCAAAGAAAATCAAGTTATCTATTACATAAAAAGCACTCTCTATGTATATATATAATTTCTCCGCATTCATATATGTAATACGCACATGAGCGTAGGTTAGTGTAGTTAAAATGAAAAGTGCGAGACCGTAATTTTAAACTTTCAATTCGATAGAAGGGTTAACTCGTTACGTTTACCGTCTCCCCCCGCATCCTCGTAACTGCGCGCACAATGGCTGCGAACGACGATAATGTTTGTCCAGTGAGCGGCACGAGGAACGTAGAGAACCGGTCAGTTACCTGAGAAACACTGTAGCTGGTAGCAGGACGATCGTTAACCTCAGAATTCTTCTGTGACACGGTGTATCTGGTAAATCCACAGCAACGGTAGCACGTGGGGATATAAAGGTGGCGGGAAACAGCGTATCGAGGATGAGCAACACTTAAAAAGTTTCGAGTTTCGCGGCTTTTCCGGCACTCGATTATCAAAATGCGTGAACAAGTCGAATACGATGCAGTGTCTGCTGTTGATTCTGTGTATCATTCACATGATCGTGACTTCGGAAACCACCGACGAAGAACGAGGTAAGAACTTCAAGTTTAAGCGATTGTCATTTTCAATTATTTTCTGCATGTGATTCACGATAGACAGTTCAGCCCTTATAAATTTGTTTAAAATTTATTAAATATCTGAAAGATTCGTAAAATGTAATAGAAACATATTCACGTGGAGTTGGTGGAGTTAAAATAACGTATTTAATATTCATAAGAAACGCCGTAAGTTTATGGTGATTAGATTTTGACAAAATTAAAGAGATGGCAGAACAAATAATCGGTATAGTTTTTTGATATGAACCAATTAAATTATTTAAATTCATATTTGTATATTGTACTACTAATTCTGAAGAATCAAACAAAAGAAAACTAACGATAAGTAAAGAAATTGAAGTTAACGAACGCACAACATGTTGAATATAATGACCAACAAATGTAATGAGGATAAATTATAACAAGACCGCAGTACAATAACTTAACAGTGTATAAATTGGATTAATCTAAATACTAATTTGCTTATTCAAATCACGATAGTCACCGTTTGGAAACTTATTCATATCATAAACTTATTCATTTCGGTATGATCGCAATTATGTAATTATAACGGGCATATGCAAAGAAGTTCATCACTAAACGAATTACCATCGAAGAAATGTTTACTATAAAAGCGACGGCAAACTCGTAAAAGTAGCACCAAAGCGTGGTGAATCGGGACACAGTCTACATGGTAACCAGACAAAGCTGCGACTGTTGGATTAACGGTGAAATTGTCTCGTCGAAATGATCACGCGAATTATCACGTGTTGTAGTTAGCATGAACCTGTTGTTAATATACGTTACAATCGATTTATGAGATCGATCGATCTATTTTCTGGGGATAAAACTTGTGGCTATAAATCGCTGACCAAGATTGAAAATCGATTGTCCCATTTCTCTGGACCGGTTTGACGATTGTCAAGCAGGCCAAAACAAGTTTCCATTAAACTTCGATTTCGCCTGTATTACACGCATGCGTAGAAAATAATTAAACGAATTCCATCTTGGCTATCTAGCGCCCCCGTGTTATTCTTCTTTTTCTAGGAAAGTCCGTTTCCATGGTGAAATTGGCTCTCTTTCTCGTGACATGCAAATCTATGTTAAGGATTCAAAGATATTTGTAATCTATGGCGATCTTATGTTATCTAAGGATCGTGAGTGTCGTAGAATGTAATGGGAAGATCTTGTCTAAAATGATTCTACTTTCTTTGTACTATATTAGCATGGACATGGATATTAGCAAGAAACATGAATTGTTAGCGTATATCACGGTTAATTACTCCGGGATACCGTAACAAGATTCTACAGGATCTTCCGCAACTGGGCGAAGCCATAGTTCTAAAACAGTAGAAGATAAACGAAAATTTCATTCGACAAAATTAAATGGCTTCGAGTAGGGTATTAGTAAACCGAGGTGACTCTGAAATTTTTGAAACTTCAATTTTGGAATAATTACATGAGTACATACATATATTAAATGATGTACTATTCGAAACTATTTAATTTTTTCTATAAACCGTAAGGATCTCTAGGCGCATCGTAATAATTCTTTTTCTTTCATCAGAATACAATTCTATGAGCTATTTTGGTGGCTAGATACTGTCTACAGTACCATATGTATATGTTGTGATGAGAACTCATCAATGATTTGAGTTAGGTTATTTAGGCTATTCAACCATCTATTAAGTTGATGTAATGATAAAAAGGAAAAACTAATTTTGCAGATGAAATTTTTGTCAATCCTTTACAGTTTTAAAACTATAGTTCCAGTTCAGTTATAGGAAAAATCCTATATATTTATCATGGTGGAAAACTAAGAAACGATTGTCGTTCGAAACGAATAGTAATTAAATTATCTTGGGCTAATCTAAGCAACGGGATAATTATCCCGGTGACAACGTAAGCGCCGCATTAAAGTAAAAACAAAGAGGAACTTGTTCCCGTTCACGGCGCCTGTTCCTTAATTGCGGAAGTATAATGGGAAACATGCCGTAACACCAAATATGGTAACGCCATATATCGGTTCTACATAATAATTATGATTTCGATGCCAGAACATGAATCGACACGTGGATGCCAAGAGTGAAAGCTTTTCCTGTCCATAATGACGAAATGAAAATCCCTTCGTGGTACTCATTGTTCTTCGATCTTAAAAAAACATTTCTGTTTTTTCTTTCAGTAGAATTTGAATATTCGAAGATTCCATCAGAATGAAATTTTACGTTTAATCAAAGAAGAAAATGAAATGGAAAGGAAAACGACTTCTATCGTACTTGTAACAAGGTTTGAGAAAATAATTTATGAAATTTTTCATGAAAGTTTGCTAATTTGTAACGGGATTTTGAGAAAGAAAAATTTACGATATTTTTCATAAAGATCTGCGAATTATTACAAGTTCGATCGAGCTTGTAAGGAGGTTTCGAGATCTTCAACGACTTATACGATACGCCGCTTTAAATGATGGTACATAACTGTTTGATCAAGGTTCAAGTGTGAGAGTGTGTGGAACGAAGATGTATACATTCACAATTCTTCTCACTCGAAATGAAATGAAAGCAGAATCCCCCTAGGCTTTTCGTTTTTTCTACCTAAATATATGTGGCACATACTGAAACTAGCAGCTCGAAGAAACTGGCTTTCTAATAAACATATTATGTTATCATCGGTAACGTCATTAGCATCGATGATCGTCATTGACGTACGGGTACAATATTATGTTCGTACCTTCGCGTTTCTCTTCCATTAGATTGCACGTTTAAATGGTTTTATAGGGACGATACATTGTCTTTTACTTTCAACTTTATACAGGCACGCACATACATAGGTATTCAACTTTCTGTAGGTATTTATTATTATTATTAGTAATTTATAATTTTGCTTCCGTGGTAGGGTTATTGTTATTATAGGTTTAGAATATCATAAGCTGTATGCAATAGTATAGTTTCATTCTTTGTAATTTTAATCATAGTTCTGCTACCGATATTTTAATATAGTACAGTAAATTTATGTTATATTTGTGGAAATATAAATATATTATATATAATAATAAAATAATTAAATATTATATATAAATATAATATTGCTATTGTTTGCAACATAAAAAAGTTTCATGTTATTTTCATTAAATTAAATTGCAGTAAAAGGACTTGTACAAGACTGGGCGCCTCTAGTATGGCTTGCACCTGGCGAACTATTTTTACCCCTTGGGGTACCTGAATTCTTGGATAACATGCAATCCGACGATGACTATCTTCGCACCAGAGTCGACGTAGGTAAATGATAAAAAAAATGGTATAATTGATTTTAACGAATTTTTATCAAAATTGCATGAAAAATTTATTTTATGGAATGATTTTATGTCGGTAGAAGTACTGTTGAGGAATCGATCGTCGTTCCTATACGGCCGAAAACCAGGGGGCACGGTACCGGTTTACGCTGTGATCAAGAACTGCATTGTACCAGACGTTTCTACGGACGTGATAAGCTTAAAGACCGTCAGAGACGAAAGAAAGTCGCGAAGGAAGGGGGACGAGACGTTGATAGCATCGAGGAACACGCAGCTCGACGATTTCGGCTCGTCCATGATCCTCACTAACGATCTTCCAGGAAAGATTTGGAAGGGCGATGGGAAACAGAGTCTAGAGGTACGTATACTGAACGGGAATTATGTAGAAACATTACACGGTAATAGCTATAACGGAGAGAGAAGTAGAGATGTTAAAAGAACGACATAAAAAAAGAAAGTTTCTGCTCTTTAATTTAGATGGTGGCGCTTAAAATAAAGACTGAGACGTTTGAAAATATTCTGAGGATAGTAGGTACAGGTTCTTGGAAATTATTCTGTCGATAAGTTGATCCAGTAAATATTTATGGAATTGTTTGTAGAAACATGGGGATTTTGAAAAAAAGAAGAAAAAAGGAAACAAGTCCCGGAAGCTGCACTTTCACGTGACCTATTGGATGTTCTATCCGTTCAGCGAGGGAAAGGCGGTCTGCGTTCTGGATCTTGGATTTTTTGGTAGTTGGCCGATACCCACGGTGGGTGGGATATGCCTTGGAATACTCAAGGAATATGGCAACCACGTGGGCGATTGGGAACACATGAGTCTTTATTTTAAGGTAGATGAACTCATGCTCGTTCGATGAAAACAACTCATATTTTTCGCATCTTGTGTCGTTGTTTCTTTTTAATTAGATTTTACGTGCGTATGCAAGAAGATTATATGAAATCTCAGTATAGATTGGAATATTTTAGAGATTATGTTTAATTATATGTATATTCTACAGTATTTTGTATTTTTCCATATAAAACCATTTATCTTTTTTAAATTCAGGGTACGAATTATCCATCAGCCATGTACGTGTCCGCCCATGACGCAGGCGCGTTTTACCGATACGATTTACGAAGTGGAACCTTTGTTTACGAGAGCCAAGAAACGCGAAAAGGCATCTTTCAAAAACCTATATTTCCCGAAAGAGTTTTCACTGCTGGTGGCTCTCATCCGATATTATTTAGCGCGAGAGGATCTCATGGACTTTGGACGGCGCCAGGGAAACATAAATTTGTCAGATTACCTCGCCTCTACGATGAGAGTGGTTTTGGTACCGCTTGGCCCACGTGGAAAAAGATGGAATTGCTTCTGAAAGAGGATAACAACATCTTGCCCAATTGGATGACTTTCAGAGGCAAGTGGGGCAATCCTAGAAGTAATTGCCATCCTTTGGCTAGACTTGGTTTCAACATTTGCGAATTTGTTGACGGACCAACTGGTATTCCCATGAAACAGTCAAACTTCCGATGCTAACGATAATTAGAATTTTTAAACATATTCTCTGCTATTTTAAAAAATAATATTGGGAGAAATTGCGACAATAAATATTAAAAGTAATGAAATATTGCAAGTTACATATAGTAGTGAATGTCTTAAGTAATCTCGTTTCTGAACATAAATATGAATGGATTTTAATATGATTAGTAAAATGAATATAGGGATAACACAGACGTGAAGAAATTATAGTTTGCTCAAAATCAGTTGATTACGGAAATTTATATACTATAAGAATTGTTCCTAAATGATAGAAATTGCTTCTCGATCTTGAACAGCAAATTAATTTTGAATAAACTATAACTTCGATCTTCGAGTGTAAGGTACAAACAACAAGGTTTAATATGAAATGATTGTTAATAACAAAAAAATGTTCGTTGAATTGTTCATTTTAATAATTCGTGTCAGCTTAGCAAGATATTAGAAAACAGCATCATCATTCATTGCGAAACTTGCTTTTGATTAGTGATATATTCTTATCGTTTAAAATCTACGCTCGATGTAAAACGATAATAAAATACAATTTTGTTATTGCGGATAGATCGACGATAGATATTAAAAGATGTAATATAGATTTATATATATAGGCATTGCGTGATACGTTTTCGTTTAAGAAGGAACAGTAGGCAAATGCGGTACTTAGCGGTAACTCGTAATTACGCATACATGTATATCGTTGTGATCCTTCAAAAAAAAGGCCGATTAAAGGAACACTTTATTTTTTGCATCGAGATTATCGTAATAATAATGCTCGATGCAGAAGGGGAAAGAACTCTTGCGGTTGTGATATATGCCTGTACAATCAGGCCATTTGCAATAAATTCAAAGAAAAGCTCTTTCATTTTTTTTACTGAACATTGCATATTTCGAAAGTTATATCGTGCAGCTTGGAATAGGCTGTGTAGTTAAACTGATCTCGATAGATAAAATATTGCTTACGCTATGCTTGAGATTGAACGTGACGTGCACATGTGACTCTTTTACGATTAAAATAGTGATCATTGATAATTGACCGCAACGACAAATTTCACTGCAACGCAATCCTGCGTTTTGCATGATTAAATTTCGAAATAAGGAACGTCCTCCTGCATCAAGTTTTATCCTCTGTTACATTACACGTCCTCGACTGGATACGTGCGCTCCTTGGTATGCATCGATCTCGAAATTTCTTCAGAGACTCTGTTGGCTTTGCATGCTTAAAGATGCCCTCAATTTCGTACCCAGCACCTGTGAAAAAAACACTCGACTCTTAGATATTCGAGTAATAATATCATTATCAACGAGATCTACTCGGAGACCTCATCTTCGTTTGATTGCTCCACGGCGACACTGCGTATCCCGTTCCTCAACAATGGTCTACCCTTGTCTTGTCCCAATACACGACTGTTCAGTTGAATCTTCAGTGGACTTCCATTCTTACAGCACATTATTTGCACCTCTTCTTTTAAGATCTTTTCTTTATATGCTAGCAATTCTATTTTTAATCTGTTGCAGAAAGAAAAGCATATTATAATCAAAACTAGAGAATGTTATAAAAAGAAATAATGGTAATTTGTTTACAAAAGCATAAAATTTTAAATATGTTTATATAACGATTTACTTTAGGCTTTCCTTTTCACTTGTCAAGTCTATAATATGGCAATTAGAATTGTGAGTTCCGGTAACAATTGCCGGTACGGAACTCTTCCGTTCCTTATGTGTACACAAGTTCCAAGGTATCAAGAATTCTACGTGATATCTAGAACAAGTAATTACAGAAAAATAATTATATAATTTGGAAAAAAATAATAAATTATATAATTTGGATACATGTATACAAAAAGAAAATGTAACCTGTGATAAAGTTGTAGAAATCCGAGATGAGCGTCTATTTGTCCATGTCGTTGCGGTTGTATCATAATATTGTTATCTTTCCCCAGGCTACTTCCTCCACTGAAGTGCACATGATGCTCTAAACATAAGTTTTAACAAACAAAAGAATAACATGTACGCATTTATTATATATTTTGTGTAAATTATGTAAATTCGATTCGTTATCGTTTATTTTTTCCGAAAAACGATTGCGAGACGATTTTGTGTGTGAGATTTCTTTTTATTTTAATACAATGAAATGTGAACATATTTATTTTGTAGTAAATAAGTATTAATATTAATACACATAATACGATATCGATTTAAGAAAATGATATTTATTTATAATATATAGTCTATTATTAGGGTCTATTATATTGAAATGAAATTCTTTATGTCTATTTGTATATAACAACCGACTTCTTCTTTATTATTGATCTGCCGGGGATCTAGAAATTAATTGGAATGAAAACATGTTTGTTGTTAATGAGGCAATATGATAATGTAACTAGACAATTAGGTAGGTAATTACGTAAATATAAATAGAATAAATATATTAATCGAAATTTTCGAACAAAATACTATATTTCAAATTTTCTTATAACTAATAGTATGTACAGTTTAATACAACAAATTATAAATCTTTAATATAAATTTTTCAATAAATTATAAATTATAAAATACTAAGATAAATCTACATTTCATATATTAAAACTTAAATGACAAAATTTGATCTTTTGAGTATATAAACCATGTATACAAAATAGGAAATATAGGTAACAAATGAAATTCTATTAGTTAGTAATAATAGTAATAATAATATAACGTATAATTCCGAGGTATAACAAATATAAGGTTATGAGTAACCTTAATATGTACATATGTTGATTTCAACGAATTAATATTATCAATAGTACACAATATCAAGACAAAATATAATATACTATTTCTTAGTCACAAAAATCGTATTAGAAGTATATGAATATAAGTATTATTTAATTTATATCTGCATATATTGTTATATACAGATAAGTGACATCATCTCTGTTTGTACTATCGTGAAGTGTGGATGTTACGAACATTTACTTTTTATTCAATAATGTACAATATTTATCGCGTTATAACAGTTAGATCAATTTTTCAATTTATGAAGTGATAAAACTCGAATGTTGATTAGATATCAGCTGTTGGCCATTCTGTAGTAAATTATATGAGGTTACGTAATAAAAGGAATTAACCTTGACAAGTATAGAAAATAAACGCGGGAAGCTTAAAAAATAAAAGAAATTGAAATGTTTTAAATGCATTAACAGTATAAAGTCCTTTCGATAGCAGATACACCATACTTTCGAAGTGGCGCGCTTTCAAATGACCCAATTAGGAACGTATCATAACCTAATACGCCAACCACTGACCGGCTTTGAACAAACTATTGAAATATAGGATATTCTACGAAAATTTCAATCCGTAATGAATATAATGATATTTCGTTTACTTAAGAGATTAATTAATTAACACGCCGAGTTTCAATAGTACACATTCGTACTGTAAAGAATATAAAAGGACGAATCTTAATGGTGATAAAATTAACTGTACGAAGGAGAAATGGTTACGTATCAAAGTAAAAATTTTTTACCTTTATCTCCCATGTTTTATAAGGCAATGTGGCAGTTGTATTTTCATACTACACACGACTAATTTAATATTCCGTAATGCAACGCTAAGCTATTCTTTAATGTGTTGGTGCGTGTATGAGCATAGACGTCTTAACGCATCGAATAGTTGGAAGCCTCGATACTGGTGGCAGCACTGTTTTCTGTCATTCAAAAGAATCCTGTTTTCATATTTTACCAATTTGTCTTATAAATAACGTAAGAGAATATACTGGAGAAAATCTTTAACGAAATCGAAATCGTAAGTTAAGTTAATAATAAATAAATAATAATCTATAAGTTAATTATGGTGTTAACGTATATTGTTCAAACGAGAAGGATTTTATTAGTCGAAAGACAAAAGTTATTCATAAAATGATAGAAAATTTGAGAGTAATAACAATGATATTTAAAATAAAAGCTTCTAATTTTAATCTATATTCACTTCATATAGCAAAATATATAGAAAATATACGTACGATAATGTATAATTAAAGATAAGTGTATTTCTATTTAGACTTTTGTTGCTTGTAGTTCACTTCAATTCATTCAAGGAACTATTTAAAATGTATGTTTTATGTACGTCCGTATCACTGTTTTCTTGGTGTATATCCAGTCACAAAGAGTTATGATGCGTTTAAACCGTAGTTTAGGTGGTTTAGACTACTTTAGACCACGGTCGTGTCATAGTTTAGATCAAGCCTTACTAAACGAACGAATGCTTGTTCTCTCCCCACTCTACTAAAATTAAAGAATAAAAGCGCAAGCGAACATGTGTTCGCCAAAACAATAAGCGTATGATTTCATGGCGCATTCTTGCACATGTTTGGTTAAGTTCAAATGACAGCTCCACATTCCGTTCTATTTACCTCAAATGACAGTTTCTTTCTTCATGAAGGCATAACCGAATGGTTTTTATTTTATTTTTTATTAAAGTGGGGAAAGCAGCGAGGATTCGTTCACGAGCATTAGCTTGATGTAAACCATGCTAAACGTACCATTATGATACACTTACGCCATTGTTATCATACATAGTTGTAAGTTTATAATTCGTCTCACTATTTTAACAAGGATGGTAAATGTAATTTCTGCCCTTTCCAATTTCACAATACGAAATCGTTTACATTGTACAATTACATTTATCATTTCTTCTGTGCAGTGGCTGAATCTCGAAAAATTACTATATTCGAACTCTCCTTATCGGTCTTCAGTATGAATCCACTTGCACAAAAATAATACATGATTACCCTAAAACGAAATAGAGAAAATTTTTTCAGTATTATTCAGTGCATAGTTTCATTCATCCTTATCGGTTACGAGTTAATGTCGCATAACAAAAAGAGCTATTCAATTTGCAGTTTCATTACACGTCAGCAGTGTATTAAGAATTGAATCAATTTGAGATATTCTCTTTTGGCACTCTAACTTTGGCCTTCCTTTCGTGTTAATTTATAAAATCATAGACTCATATTTCCTATGGCCATGAGAATTATACAAGTAACTACCTACACTTTGATTATTCGCTTACTCAAACTTTCATTAAGTATTGTAATTTACACGTTGTCTTACACGATCAAGCAAGGAAAACAACCATTATACTTGATCAATTAGAACTTATAATTCAGTGAACAAATCCACCAGCGATCCTTCTACATAGCGATCCTTCACCGCGATATTCACTCCGAATAGAGAATAAAAACCTCGTGCCCGACAATGAAAGCGACAATCACAGTGGAAACGATGAAATTCAGAAAAGTGTATCGTGTAAGAAATTATTATGCTCATTAGTTATTTAGGATTTGAAAATTTTTTATTCTTAAATGCTTAAAAAACGGAACGAATTGTCTAGATGTATTTTTGTTCTTCTTCGGATGTTAACAACCGTTCTCTTTTCGAATACATGTATTCTGATAGCTGGCAAGAGGCGAAATATCGGTATGCTTCCATCCGAAAAATACAGTACCTCTTGCGGGCACACAATGGAGGGAGAAATTATAGAACGTGTCATTATTAATGATTGTACCTATAACTATAAAAACTCAAGCAACATATAACGCGTACTTAGTTCTTAGTGAACAGTCAATATAGATCTTTCCTGCTCGAGCTCTACGACAACTTCGAAAGGAAGATGAAGACCATCGCTGTCGTCTTTGCCTTCTGTTTAGTCGGGGCATTGGTAAATTTCGACATTTTTTACTCTCCTCGTTCTTTCTGTCGTCATCCTGACTGCAATCGTCTAATCTTTTTGATAGACTGTTTCTTTCATTCATATATGATACGTATCATGTATGTTTTAAATTCTTATATTTTCGTCGTAATCGTTGCATAGTGATTTTATTAATTTTAATCGTACAACTGTTTTCTGAATTACTTTCTGAAAAAAATTAAGTTTCGGGTATTATAAGTCGTAATTATTTCGGTGTTGGAAATTCATTGTAAATATCGTCATAAAATACATAATACAATCTCGCTATTTTTCAATCGAATCGAACGATAATTTCGTGGTTTGTTATTATATGATTAAAACGGTGCATAAGAAAGAATTCATTGATTGTGAAACCAGGACTCTTTTAATGCCTAAAATAAGGAAAATATAATAATTCGATCATAAAATTTCTTCTCTTCGATTCTCTTAGTATGTCTCGCATACGACGATTAAAAAATTAACTATCTTGTCGAAAAATGTTATTCATATGCGTATTATATGTTTACAAGCTACCCACATTAATCATTTATACAGATTATTAACAAGATTTCACCAAATATTTATTTATATTTTAAAGCTTTTATAATATATCTTAATATTTTCAGGCTCTCTCAGATTCCAAAAAAGCCCAATTGGCACGATTTAGGACATCTTGCGCCATAGAGACTAGCATTAATCTACGTAAGTAGCAAACAATTAAATAAAGTTAAACTAAAATGAATGGAAAGCCTTAACCAATATTATTCGGTTTTCAGAGTTAATAGAAGACGTAAAGAGACAAAGTATACCTATGAACGACGAGAGACTTGGTTGTTTCACCTACTGTATTCTGAGGAAGATGGCTATCGTAAGTATTATTAATTATTTAAATTAAATTATACAAAGTATTCTTTGTATCGAATTATACAAAAGAGAAAGAGGTAAAACTTCTGTTTAGGGGAGTAATCTCCAGTGGCCTTGATCTTCATGATGTACGAATACAAAAATTAAATTAATATCGAAAAGATTGATTCCAGGACTTCTATGTTGATAAGGCATCTTTTACTCTCCTTTATGAATTATAACTGAAGTCTTAAATTCTCTTATAGCACCCCGTATAGAGAAGAAAGTGAAAGAAATGTTATTTTTATTTCTGCAATACAGGTAGAGGAGAATGGAAACCTCTGGGTGAAAGATAATGTTGCTGGGCACCAGTTGATAATCTGGGGAAGTCCCCGGTATACAGCTACTAAACTTGTCGAAAAATGTCAAAACATCAGTGAGTAAAATATTGTTATTAAAAAATCCGACTCTATTTTAAATATAAAATAAAATTGTTAAGAAATTGCTTACCATTTGAACACTCATGAAAATATTTACATCGTTAATAATAAGCGAAAAGTTTAATTCTTCGTTTTAACTAGTAAATACAATTTTTAGTAAATTAATTACCACTTGAAATATATAATTTAGTGATTCCTATTTATGGTCATTTCAGCTGGTGCCAACGAATGTGAAAAAGCTAGTAACTTGGTAGGGTGTTTCATGAAGAACAAGAGCTCCTACAAGAGACTTCTACATATTACTAAACTGCTAGGTTCTAATAAATAAGGTGTCTACGATTTTATGTACTACGAACAGGTATATAACAATTCTTTTTCGCATGCGCTTTGATGGCGTATGACACGTATGTACATATACAACATAATTATGATTGTAGCGTATTAAATATTTTAACATTTTTATTAGAAACGTAAAGCATACGACTTACATGAAACAAAATGCAATAATGTAAAAAATGCAAAGTTAAATTTTTATTTCGATATTACAATGAAAGTACATACGCTAGAATATATCGATAGATATATTTTATCAATATTGTTAATTCATGTGATATGCGTATAATATTACAATATTATAATATTATAATATTCATATAATTAGTCAATCTAATTCGAGAATAATATCGTTGTATTAATAAAATTGCTGCTTATTATTACTGTATATTTAAAATTACAATTTATATAAAAAGTAACTTCCAATATAATATTCGCACTTTGTTTTTAACGTTTACGTCTATCATAAATTAAGCTTTATCTAAAAAATATCAAGCAAGATTAATGTAACGTCAATATTATAATTTGCAACTCAGTAATTTAATTGCGATATAATATATTGAAGAAAATGTTGTTCTTTTCTTTTCTCTTTATTATGCTTTGGCACTCAACAATAGAACGTTTGTTTCCCATATTATTACTTTTACTTCGCTATTCAATTCTCACTGAACTGTTCAGTTCATATATATATATACAAAATAATGTACTATGTATTGACCACGGTCGCATACACAGGTATGAAAACCCCTAAGGCACTTAATCTTTTTCCGTATTCTCTATATTTTTCCTCTGTAATTTTTCTGTGAAGACATTTGGCAGATTATCTGTAATCATTGAGATTTATTGCACGTGAATGTTATCCTCAATTGAAATGCCATTACAGACTGATAGTGTATATACATATAGCTCCTAGTGACCTAAAACATGGCCCTTTTCCTACTTTGTTCGATATTTTTCATTCTTAACGATCTGATTATTTTTCTTTTACGCTGTAATTTTAAATCTGTTAACGATCACGAGTACCAAGTGAATGAGCGAAAGGGACAATGACATATCACTCCTCACGACAGCTGATCGTCATTTGATCGGAGCTAATTTCCAAAACACTATAAGGAACGCCGAAAATTTTACCAATTATCAATCCATTAACCTAATTCTGTCTAATTTGACTAAAACTACTCACGCAAGATTAATTCGTCATCCGAGCTACCGTCAACCATTCGTTTATCAACGAACAGATCACGACACGCAACAAACTGACGAAATTGAAACTATGTTATAACAATGAATTAGAAAGTATAAAAGCAAATATAAATATGTAAATATTTTTTAACATTTATATATTTATACAATACATGTAACTGTAGTCACGAATATCTTACCAGTTTATCGTGACGATAAACAATAAGTAAAAAGAAAATTAAAGATAATGACACACGACAAAGAAATAGAAGAAGAAAGGATTAGTATCCTATGATGTATCGTGTTTGTGTCTATTTATATTATTCTTGAAACGCCCTAAAAGCCATCAGACTATGTCCTAACAGTTAGAACGTAATTGGATATTGTATAGCGATAAGCCCAACCAACCGACCAGCAGTCGAAAAAGGGCGATTAAGCAAAATCAACGACGTAACTGAATTTTATAACCATATCTTATTTGGTCTCGTTTTAATCGAGAAAATCTCATCAATACGTTAATGAAATTTTCGATAGCAAAAAATTAAAAAAAAAAAAGATGTTTCGTCATTGCATTAGAATTGTCTCACAGATATCAAGGCGAGAGGATTGTCACTGTGCGATCTTGTAGAGTCTCTAGGATCTGGTTAATGTTTAAAGCTCTTCATAAAGCGGTCCCAACGAACCCAAGCTGTGCCAAATCCGAGCATCAGCTTCGGCGAGCTTCCATCCAGAAAATACAGTACCGTTTGCCGGTACACAATGGAGGGAGAAATTACGGGACGTGTTATTATTAATGATTGTACCTATAACTATAAAAACTCGAGTAACATTTAACGCGTACTTAGTTCTTAGTGAACATTCAATATAGATCTTTCTTACTCGAGCTCTACGACAACTTCGAAAAGAAGATGAGGACTCTCGCTGTCGTTTTTGCCTTTTGTATAATCGGGGCATTGGTAAATTTCGACATTTTTTACTCTCCTCGTTCTTTCTGTCGTCATCCTGACTGCAATCGTCTAATCTTTTTAATAAACTGTTTCTTTCATTCATATATGATACGTATCAATGTTTTAAATTCTTATATTTTTGTCGTAATCGTTGCATAGTGATTTTATTAATTTTAATCGTACAACTGTTTTCTGAATTACTTTCTGAAAAAAATTAAGTTTCGGGTATTATAAGTCGTAATTATTTCGGTGTTGGAAATTCATTGTAAATATCGTCATAAAATACATAATATAATCTCGTTATTTTTTAATCGAATGGAACGATAATTTCTTGGTTTGTTTTTATTTGATTAAAACGGTGCATAAGAAAGAATTCATTGATTGTGAAATCAGGACTCTTTTAATATCTAGAATAAGAAAAATATAATAATTCGATCATAAAATTTCTTCTCTTTGATTCTCTTAGTATGTCTCGCATACCACGATTAAAAAGTTAACTATCATATCGAAAAAATTTATTTATATTCTGATAGTATATTTACAAGTTGTTTATAGTTAGATTATTAACAACATTTCACAAAATATTTATTTATATTTTAAAGCCTTTATAACGTATCCTAATATTTCCAGGCACTTTCGGATAGAATAAAAGCCCAGGTGGAACGTTTTAAGGCATCTTGTATCATAGAGACTAGTATCGATCCAAGTAAGTAGCAAACAACGAAATAAATTGCAAGCAATAGAAAACCCTAGTCAATATTAATCGAACTTCAGATTTAATACAGGGCGCTAAAGAAGGCATTATATCTAAGGCAGACGAGAGACTTGGTTGTTACACGTACTGTATGCTGAGGAAAAAGGGAATCGTAAGTAACGAAATTATTTAAGTCAAATCATACAAACTATTCTTTGAATCAAATTACATAAATGAAACAGGTTCCGCGATTTTGGAAACTTATAATGCCCACCAACATAGATTCTAAAATCAATCGTTTCAATGAAGAACAGAGAAAGATGAAGGATATATTATTTATGGCAAATGTCGGATGTTTTTTCCGTTCATATCAATGCAAGAACACTTATTCAAATATTTTCCCATATTTCGTATTACACGAGATACGCATTTTATATAATTAAGTTATTCGGCGTCGTTAGTTAACTATATAGTTCATCGATGCAAATGGAAAAATGTTTTTAAACGTTGTCATAAGAAGAAATCTTATTAGACATTCTCGTTCTATCCAACTTTTGCGAAAAGTTCGATTTAAATCGTTTCACATTAATTAGAATAGGTTATGAGTACAAAATTAACCTAACATCGAAAGTATTGATTTTATGATTTGTATGTTGATAAGACATCTCTTACTCTTTTCTGTGAATTGTAACTGATGTCTTAAATTCTTCTGTTATAACATCCCGCATATGGAAGAAAGTAAAGAAAAAATATTATTTTTATTTCTGTAACACAGATAGAAGAGAATGGTCACCTCTGGGTAGAAATTGCCAGGAGACAGTTGATAACCTACGGAGCTGCCGAGCAAATGGCTGATGAAATGATCGACAAATGCAAGAACATCAGTGAGTAAAAAATTGTTATTAAGAAATCCGACTCTATTTTAAATATTAAATAAAATTTTTTGTTAATTATTTGCCATTTAAAAAGAGTAATTTAATGATTTTTACTTATTGTTATTTTAGCTGGTGGCAACGAATGTAAGCAAGCTAGTAACTTGATACAGTGTTTCCTGGAGATCAAGAGTTTATACATATTCTAACTAAAAATTAGTTAAAACCAAATCTAACTAAAAATCAAATTTCATAATTTATTTTGCACAAAATATTTATGGAATTAAATTAATAAATTATAATAACTTATGTATCATTATTTGACGCTTAAATCTTTGTTCACCTAGTCAAAATACACGTTGTTTTTCCATCTTGTTTCCAAGTGTTATTTATCCTACTGTAATTATCTATTTCCATTTTGAAATTTATGTTAGAATATAAATCATTTTGTTAATTATGAAAATAGTTACAATGAATGGTAGTTTGAATTTAAATTGCAATTGTAATAAAAAAAGCAGAATAATTCTCATGCAATGTTTTAAATTTGATGAGCCATTGAAATTTAAATTTGGATCGATAACTTAAATATCGATATTTTATTGAAGTATAAATAAGAGAGTAATTCCTCTGTTCGCCGCAATAATTCTAAGAGGGCGTAAAAAACACTCTGATTACCATTTAAAGTAGGTATTACCAGCTCTGGTATTGCAGAACATATAATATGATAATAACACAAAATTCTATAAGATATAAAATCTATTTTATACTACGTTTATGATGTTAGATCTATGCTATGTATGTATATGCTGAACTGAAAATTATAAATTGTACATAATTCTAACGTGTGTATACATATATATAATTTTAATGAAATGAATAAGCATTTGAGTAACATGGAAATTTAACTTATTCTTTTTTATTCCCTTATGTTTACATTTCTCACTGCCGACAAATAAAGCTTTCTGATTACATTTCTAATATAATTTTGAAACTTTGATATCAAAGTGGTACTATCTTCAGTTCGATTATACACAAGTATTATTATCAATTGATATTAAATATTGTAATTACTCGACCTTTGAATGCTTTAAAAACAATTTGAATAGTATTAATAAATAAATTTAATTTAATTAAATTTGTTTGCTATACATTGTTTAATTACTATCAAATATTTTAAACAATGTCTAATTCTTTCAAACAGGTACATAAACTATGCTTTATAAGCAATAACTTTTGTTAAAGTTGTTCTTGGAACATTATACTGTATTCGGTAGTCATAAATTAGTTCCACGTTGGACATGACCGCAAAGTGAGCAACATGGCTACAAAAGAAAACAATTTTCCTGTATTATACGGAGAATTAAATAAATTAGGGCAAAATGGCGAATACGAGCGAGCAATAAAAATTGCAAATAAGAGTGAGTTTTTGTGGTCTTACAAATTGCTTTCAATTCTACGACTTTACTATCAACATAACCTGTGCCTCATTTACGAGAACAACATATTTTCAAAAATAGAAAATTTTTCAGTTTTAGGTATTTCCCAGGATGAAGAAGCAGCTTTTCATTGTAAAGTTATTTGCTATATTCAGTTATCTAAATTCAATGATGCACTCCAGTTTATTACTAAGAATCCAAAACTAGCAGGGTATGTCATCCATTTATTATATATTAGTGTTAAAACTTTTCTATTTTTATTATATTCACTTCGTGAAATTCTAATAACAAATAAATATTTTTTAGCAATTTAGATTTCGAGAAAGCATATTGTTTATATAGATTAAATCAAGTGCAGGATGCTTTGAAGGTAGTGGAAAATATTTCAAATCCTTCATTGAAACTCAAGGAATTGAAAGCTCAGATACTATATAGGCTAGAAAAATATGAAGAATGTTTCTCTGTGTACAGAGACATTATAAAAAATTCTCACGATGAGTATGAAGATGAAAGGGAAGCTAATCTTGCAGCAGTGATTGTAAACTTAGCAATTGAGGATTCTGTAAGTCCTTAACATTTAAGTTATTTAAGTATATGTTAATTTATGTTTATTGTAATTTATATTTTTTTAACAGAACTTAGAAGTTCCTGTATTACGCGAAGATACATATGAATTAATATATAATGCAGCTTGTGGTTTAATTGCACAAGGTAGCAAAGGTGATAAAGCCATCTTGATTGAGGCAGAGAAAAAGCTTAGAGCAGCTGAGAAAAAGTGTAAAGAAAATTTAGAGGAAGACGGAGTTGCTGAAGAAGAAATAGAAGATGAATTAGGAATTATTAGAGTTCAACTTGGGTATTGTCTTCAGCTTCAGGGTCGCGAGAAAGAAGCTCAAGCATTGTACATTTCTGCTTTGAAAGCAAAACCAGATGACATTGCTTTAGTAGCAGTTGCAAGCAATAACCTTGTGTGCCTTAATAAAGATCAAAACGTATTTGATAGTAAAAAAAGAATGAAAAGCGCTACTCATGATAGCTTAGAACATAAATTAACTTCTAGACAGAGACGGAACATTGCATACAATCAGTGCTTGTTAGCTTTATACACTGATCAGGTATAAACTCAATTAGTAATACGCTGTTTTATTGATCATTGTTCACATATCATTTTTCTATATCTTATGTCCTTGCAGGCAGAACAGTGTCAGCAACTTTGCAATAAACTAGCTAAGGATCATCCTGTACTGGCCGTGGATGCAATGTTTATTAAGGCAGTACAACTTGGTAAAGAGGGTAAAGCAAAGGAAGCAGCAAAGCTCTTAATACAGTATGCAGTTGGAGATAAAGAATTACGAGTGAAACTGGTTTGTGTGCAACTTTTATTGAGTCAGGATGAAAGACAAGAGGCAATTGATATTCTTGACAATCTGAGTGAAAGAGACAGATCTTTACCTGGCATAGTCAGCGCACTCGTAACTCTTCATATGGCTGATAATAATCGTGAGAAAGCGTCAGCTGCTCTAAAAAATGCAGTTAACTATTACAAGAAAAATAAGGTAGGTACATTTGATTTAATTTCTTTCTTTTTCAACTCAATTTAGTATAACTTTTGCATTTGATATTCAATTTTAGGAAGCTATTGCTAATTTAGGAGAATTATGGCGACAAGCCGCTGATTTTTATCTACGCGGAGGAGAAATTAAAATGGCAGCTGATATTTTACAAGAAATGGTAGATGCTGCGCCTTGCGATACTAAGACATTAGCGCAATTAGTGGTGGCTTATGTGCAATTTCGTCCAGATAAGGCACAATTGCTATCAAAACGTTTGCCACCGTTGCATGATCTTTCTGAAACGATCGACGTTGATGCACTGGAGAACAGTAATTGGGTAATTGGTACCAAAATGATCAAGAAAAAGATAGAACCATCTCCTGGGTAAGTATTCTTCTCTTAATATAATTTCGATAATAAAACTTTTAATAAAATTAATAACTATAATTCTATTCTGTAGGAAACCCTCTGTCGATATAACACAAAAGAAAAAGAAAAAACGTAAACGCAAAGGAAAGTTACCTAAGAACTATGATCCAAATGTTCCACCTGATCCTGAACGATGGTTGCCCAGACACGAACGTAGTGGATTTAGGAAGAAACGAGATAGAAGAAATCGAGATGCTGCAATGAAAGGCACACAAGGTGCTGCAGCTGTAGCTAGTGATATGTAGTACGTATTAGAAACATATCGACTATTTAATTTAAAAAAGTACATAAAATTGATAACTTTTATTGTCACTTATTATTACAGTGATATTACTAAGATGCCTACAAATGCAAAACCTTCTCCCAACCCCCGACATAGTCCAGCGGTAGAAAGTTCCGGTCCACGGCAACAGCAACGTAAGGTTCAACAAAAAAAGAAAAAGAAAGGAGGAAAATGGTAAAACGTGTCATTCGTATTTGTCCAAAACATGTATAATATTTCAATATCGCTAGAAAGATGGATGATTGAACGATACATCTCATTAACGAGTCGTATAACTTTTTCAATTATACATATATTTTTTATCGCTGTACATATATACAGTAAAGAATACTGCCATTTTTAAACGAACGTACTACTTTATACCAGTATCGTTTGATCACTGTAAATTTTTAACTTCTAAATTTGTCATTAGATTAAAATGTAACTAGGTTCAACGAGGATTGAAAATATACACGAAAGATATGATATATAAAATATTTTTATTCCCTTTTTTTCTTAATCCTTTCGTCAATTTTTGACAAAATTCTGCAATATAATATACAATATAGGTAACATATTTCTTGCATATATTGACTAGGATTTGGCAATACATATCTTTATTTCTCTGCTGGTAACAATTGTATATAAAAATACAATCTGTGTCAAATTCATTTTTTTCTCTTAATAAATCTGTAATTCCTGTAGATAGATCGTGATTGTGCGTCAAATTTTTAACATTTACGTAACAGATTTATATATGTATATGTAATATAGTAAGTGGCATAATTCGTAACTACAATAATAATAAAATGCCACTTCATATTTCAGTAAAAGTCATTATCCTAAAATCATAACTCTGTGAAGACACGCTGTGATTACATGTCATTGTAGCATATCGATGTATGTGCACGCACGCGTGCTTGTGTAAAAGGATATCCTCGATTTCTATCATTCTAACTTATTGTCTTGTATTACCATTGCACAACACAGCATTGTTTATCGTGTATATATAAATTTATAACAGAGAGGCAACTGTCGAGGTAAGAATAACCGTATATGTATATCATAAAACGCTTCTACATTTGTTCTTTTTTTTATAGTTTCCTAATATATCAAGGCTGTAAATCGCCCTCACCTAGACGTTTACTTAAAATGCTTAATACCCTTCCATTAGAAAATAGTACAACAGGCACGCTCATTCAACTGGTCTGAATATTATGATATGCATAATACGTAGAAAATAAACAAGCACTGGAAAATTCGTTTTACCAGTCCTAAGCAAGTATATCCGGTACTTGATAGTTTTGTCATGCCACACTCATCTATTGGCAAGCAATTTCCCGTGTTCCCAAAACCAATCGCCAAATCAGTTCGACAAAAATGAGTTCGTCAAAGATGAGAATAGATGAGTAAGGCACAAATTTATGTAAATGCCGTAAAACACTTACATAATGATGTAAATAATTCTTAATGTATGAACATTATATTTCCAACAAATAATGCTACTTTTCAGGTATAATGCCTTCCCAGGCATCTTCCCGCTGTTTGTTGGCTAATCTACGTTTTTCTAGAAACAAAGAAAGAACAACTTATTTCTGTTTTTCCTTTTTAAGGTTTTTTAAGCTTCAAACTGTGAGAAGTGTTTTGTGTAAATAATATTTACCTTTAGCCTCACGTAATATATTTTTCTCATGTTCGCGTTCTTGCCTAGCAGTAGCTAATTTTACACCTAAAGCACCCGTAACCAATCGTCTGGCTAATGCCGCGCAGGTTTCTGGACGACTTCTGTACGGCTGTAAAAATTCCGCGCTCCTTTTTGCTTTTGTTTTACTCAAGGCTGTGGCCTCGCTCAGCGGTCGTGTTTTAACAAATGGATGATCCGAAGCCAATACTTCGGCAGCTAAAACCGATTTAACGAGTCAGCACTTGTTAGTTATAACGTCAGTGTAATTTTGACTCGTTTCTAATTACCAACAAGAGGACTACTGAAGACTCCAAGACAGTGTGTGTCATCTACCCATTTTAGTTCAAACCCACCATTCTTAAAAGGGCTAAAAACAGCTGCTAAATCGCTGGTTTTAAATTCTGATGGGAAATTGTAAATTTCAACAACATGAGCAAATTCGTCGCTAGATACTTCGATGTGTTTAGTGTATGGTTTGTAATCGCTTTTCGGTTGTTCAATCATAACATTACCAACAGCCGCTGTTAACTGAAATCAAAAGTAATTGACATTAAAAAAGTAAATAGTTTTGTCTTTTTATGTTGGTGGAAGGTAAATTCTTAAATACTTGCCTCCTCGATAAGAGTTGGATCTAGACAATCACCATTATCGTCGAATAAACTGTCCCAGTCACATTCATCCCTATTAATTTTTTTAATTGGTGGAGAAGGTGGAGGTGCAGGTTTACTTTTCTGCCGCACAACCTTTTTTACTTTCTTCTCTGGTGGTGCTATAGGAACAGGAATAACTTCCTTAATAGGTTGTTGTGGTTCTTTCTGTACACTATCTGAGATAATCAGCACGTTTGATACCATATTGCGACGCACCATTTGCGCGTTCTTTTGGTTCGTTATCTCGTCCTTATTTGAAATTTCCGTATGTTTATTATTAGCATTTGAATTAGTTACGACAATATCGTTATTACATTTATCAGATCTGTCTATTTCTTCATTAACATTAACCTCACTATATATACATGTTTCAACTGACTCTAAGTTATTGTTATCTTCGCTAGAATTACTAGAAATTTCTTGTTCTTCGATAGTTTCTGACTGAAATGTATCAGTTGTCTCATATTTAGTTTCAGGAGCAATAGTACTGTCTGTATCATTTGGCACATCTTCATTTAGATCATCTAACTGCTTAATTGTTATGTTATCACTAGTTTCTATCATAGGCCCTTCTGGAATAACAGAAGGAGTCGGGTCCTTTGGATCTTCTTGCAGACAGACATTAATTTCAGATTTACCATTACTTTGATTATCATCAAAACACGTATTTAATTCCTTTTTTTCACATTCTATACTTTGTTGTACACTAGAATCTGTTTCTTTGATATTTAAACTTGATTTTGATTGGCCATGAGAAGCAGAGGACGGATTGTCCTTAACTGAACGACTCACACGAGTAGATTCTACTGGCTGAGGACTCCCTTCTGTTTCCAAACTTCTACGATGTCTTGGTACATAAACTGCACGATCTGGCCTTCTCTGACGAGAAGATCTTAACAAAATTAAGTTAAAGATATTTACAATTTATTCTTTGAGTTATAAGAAAGAAAATAGACGAAAGTATTTTTACAATTTCTTACTTTGCAGTAGATGAATCTGCAGTTGCTTGTATTTGAACTTGGTCCATATTTGTTTGAAGTTCATTTCTGGCCCTTCTAGCAGCTGGCGGCCTATAGATTTCAACCGTTGGCGTTGATTTTACTAAAAGTTCGAATGACAAATTTAATTAACTGCACACTATCTTTTTCAGATATGAAGTTTTCAATATAAGTTTTTAATTACCTTGTCTTTGAATTCGTACGCGTTCTGGAGATACGGAGGGCGATCGTCGACCTTCAACGCCCATCTCGAACAACGTACCAGTACCTTTCGTTACACAACTTGTTGTACACTGTTCACCATTCAATTTTGTGTCCCTTGAATATTGAAAAATAAAATACAACCTTGTTATTTTACAAATAATTTAGTACTTCTTTTTTAAGTCGGTTAAGTAGCTCTCTGACGCGTCTGAGTACTACGTCGCGCGACCTTGAGCCGGTCAGTTTCACTTTCGTTTACTGCTGCTACGTCGTAAGAATTTCATTCTTGTAAACTCATTTCGTAACAGTACTAGAGAATCGTCTGTGAATTTCGCATAAATCTGATTCAATCTAGAACGAGTTCCACTTTCGAAGGAACCAATATGGTCGTTTTTAAATTAATCGCGTTAAAATGATATTACATCTTACGCAAAGAAATTGGGTATTCTGTGATACAAAAACATTGAGAGCTTATAATTTTATACTTTTACTAACTTTACAATAAATCTATTAAAAATTAATGCATAGTTTACATAAAATCCACTTCATAAAATATAGTATTAAAATATAGTAACGATTTTTTCTTTAATTTAACACAAACACTATGTATTTTATTCACTATTATTACAAAAATCGCTGAACTATAATTGTTATCAGAATGTCTGTCTTTTTTATCGGTAGATTATCGATGGAGGGGCATCATTAAATGATTCACAACAGGAAATAATGAAATCTTACACTTTGTGATTTGTTCAGGTGATATATCACTGAAAGGATTGAATGTAATAGCACTTTGCTAAATGACTACGGGATTGTATCTAGTCAGTTATCGAGAGAGACATATATGCACTTGTTTATATCATATACAATCAGGTGCGAAAGTCTATAAACACGATTGTAGTCACAAAGAAGATAAAAGATGAATTCTGTTATAGAATCATCTATACTTATATATCAATACAAAATAGTTCTCAATGTGCTCAGTATACTAATGTATCTCTTAAAGAATTTAAGAAATCATGAATATTTAGCTTACAAAGGTCTTAAAACGGTTATACCAGTAATTACAAAACCTTTAATTTTATTACTGTCAAAATGATCGTAAACCGTAATTGATACCTATAGAGAGCTATAATAGACATACCTATATACATTTATATATTTTGTATTTTTTTAGTCTTGTTTCTTTCTTAAATAAACACGTAAGGAACTGTGATATTTATTTAAATATACGTTCAACTGCAATTAATACAAAATTAGATACCAAAAAGATTGTAGGATTTAACATCTTGATTAGAATACTTCAAACTTGATGGTGATGATGAACGAAGACTTTTGTGATAGACTGTACGCTACATCAGAGGCTCACTTCACGAAGCAAGTTCGAATTGATGGGGATAGCAATGGCCACTTAACGAAGCAATATCACTATTTATACATATAATACATGTATTATAACAATAGGCACTTCGATACCTTATCACGTCACTTTTATAACACACGACTGTCCGTCTGGCAGAACCCTGACCGATCGAGAATGTATGCAGATCGGCAAAACGGTCCTGCACCAACTGGTGTATAATGTATCTTCGATAGTTGTTTACAGGTGGAAAGACGAGTACCCTGCAAAAGTGAAAAGAACGCGTTACGATCACGGCTGAAAGTGAGACTGGACTGAGGACGGGTGAACGTAACCGCCTTGCCCCGGGCCACATTGCCCGTATCCTGTCAGATGAACACAGGCCGGCTAACTTTTACATAACATTTCACTTTCTCCTTCTTTGATTTTCTTAAAATTAGAGCTATCCTTGTCCGAATAATCACATATCATTTCGCTCATATTCACAGACACATAATGGGGATTTATTAGCATGGAAAAGTTGAGCAAAGATGTAGGACTACTTTTTAATAAGAAAATATTATTTTAATAATATAGAAAGCCAAATTGATTAACTCTATCAATATTGTTTGATTCCTAATTAAACACTGATTACGTGTTGTGAACTATGAAACACGTAGAAAACAATTTCCTGAATCCAGCTTTTGTTATTTATTTCGAAAATTTTCTCCTTGCAGCTTGCATAACTATCTATATTTAAACTCTGATTTTATATAAGATATTTCATGCCTAAATGCTTCCTCTGAATAATTCTACTGATTTAAGAGAATTTGCTTAAGGCTCTCCAAATTTATCTTTATGCTATTTCGTAGAGCAATCGAATGATTCAACTGTAAACTTTCAAAGTACTTCAATGCCGTACGTACAAAGAAAAATGTCGTTAATAAGTTATGCGTAATGTATCCAATTCTTTTTGGGAATGAAAATTTTTCAAGCGAAACAAAATTTCTGAAATCGAATTCTAACCAACTTTCCGATACAAATTCTCTACTATGCATCGACATCACTGCCGTTACAACCACGTTACATTTCACATACATAATCAGACTTCATGGAAACCAGCTATTACGTACAACCGGAATAAAATGGTCGGATAAAAGCGGAATTTATTATGTGTAACGTCGTAACCGGATGTTTTTAGAAAGCATTGAGAGCATTAGAACAAGCGCACGCAATCTACAAAAAGTAGGAAATAGGAAACAAATTCTCAAGATCTAGCGTAGGGCAATTTCAGTCTCGGTAGATAAATAAAACTATCTAGACCAATATGGATGCTGGAAAACAAGATAAAATTCCCACCTTAACGTCGTTTCACGATAGTTAAATTACATGCCAACCGTTCAGGTGGAACGAACCATGTAGCGTGATAAATCGGTGTTCTCTGTGCTTCTCTTTCTCTTATAGCCAGATATGAAAGCCGAGAAGAAAAAGAAATCGACTGCAACAGACCGAACAAAACAACCGTTCCACGCTATCGTCTGATCCGGTCGATGAATCGTCGTTTCAAGAGTAAGATCTATGTTAATTACGTTTCAGAGACGACTAAATCGACGAGCCTTGAACTACAAAGAAGAAACAGAGTCCCGTGTGACTCGTAAGTGTTGCGTGGTTCACGTAATCATGCGTATACGTGAGCGACATACGACGAGCGACCGGTTACACTCCATAGATTAACAATTATTCGTACCATTCAAAATCGACCATCTGTCCCCCTGATGCGTGATTTCAATAATTAACGAGTTTAAGTGGCAAATGACGTAAGTGAAAGAGGTGAGGATTTTTTGGGTTAACACACGTATGATATTTTTGACGCTTACATCGTCGTTATTAGACTTTTAATATTTACTATCTTTAAGGACATTAAAAATTGTATAGAGTTAGTTCATTTTCCGGGTATTTTGCGTTCTTTTTTTTTACTTATAACAAAATTTCCGCCAAAAGAAATAAATTTTCCTATTTGTCATCTGAACTTAAACAATTATTCAATATGGCGGACGATCGAGGCTTTCTTTTCTTTTCTTTCCTTTTTATTATTTTATCTCTCAAGCAAAGTAGTTACGACATTAAACATTTTTTACCGATAAAATATCTACAAGTATGTCTAAATACGAACGGTCTATGAAATATTTATGAAATATTGGAACTACATATTGAATAATCAAAGAACTGTACATATTATGGTATTCTTATATAATATGCATTTGTAGAGACAGTTAATGTCGTGTAACCACGTAGTGCATTATTTTCGTTGTCGTTGATAAAGATAATACGTTCTATTAAAGTTTAATTTTCGTATAAATTTTCTTTTGTTATCTAACGACGTACGTAACTTCCGCCATCTATGAAGGGTTAGTTAACCAATAACCGCAACTTAAATACTTATTATGCATTCCCATGTTACTGCAATATTTTAAATCAAATGCAAGGAACCATATAATGTTAATTAAAAACAGAAATGTTAATTAGAACTGTTGACATCCATGAAACGCATTCTTATTTTCTTCAGGCAACCTGCCAATAATTCACAGTTCTTTTATGTTTCTCAAAACACTATGTAGTTCGCTAAAAATATAAATGTACAGCGTAAAATAAAACGCGTAAACGTTTGAAATGCGCGAGGAGGAATGTGAGAAAAGAAAAAACGGTCTAATGTAACGGAACAATCTGAGGATGCATACATAACTATTAGTTATAAACAAGAAAATCTATGAATATTTTTGTATTACTTAATTATATCAAGCTAATCAAATAAGTTACACGTATTTATAGTATACGAAAGAATTTCGATTTTATATTATCAATAATTGAAGAATCGAAATGTTATACTCACATACAAAATGATAACACATTTTACACATATCCAGTCTTTCTTATGTACACCTTGTTAAACAAGCTTTTTGAGTCGAGGATAATAATCCTTAGATGTAAACACAGACCTTTGTGTCGATTTCTGCCGAAATGGAAATATTATACTTCTTCGAAAGATAAAGATTAGAAAAGACAAAAGACAGCACAATAGAATTTCGCATGGCCCCGATAGATAAAAATATTATTACCACGATGTGTGGACAGAAAAAAAAGTTTCAAGAAGCCGACAAATAAGTGGTGCATCATGGTATGGGTGGGTATTGGTTATCATGGAAAAGCGAAAATTATCTTTGTATAAGGTTGCATGAATAATCAAAAGTATATTGAACTGAAGATACAAACACATGTAGTAACAATTACTGATAAAAATTGTATATTCCAGTAAGATAGTATACTGTTGTTCAACAGGTGTTATAAAATATTTCGTTGATCAAAAAATCGGCGTTTTGCAACGGACAGCAAAACTTTTGATCTTAACATAATTGAAAATTATTGGGGAGAGCTTGTAAAAGAGCGGTTTACAAAAATGGGGCTCTACAAAATACTAACATTGTATTATTTTCAGTTAATGTAAGTAAATCTTCATTTGTTCGTAGTATGTGCTATCAGTTTGACTCATTGAATTTTTGTAATTTTTGAATTTTACGAGTAAGAAAGAAGTATTTATACTACGAGAGCATTTTATAAGTTTATATTCCAAATAAGCTTATCATTTTTCCATTTCTTTTCATTATCGAATAAAGTTTTACGAATTTTGCACATTGTACTATTTTTTTGTTCAGGAGTGTAAATAATGTAAACGCTAGATGTGAAGATCTTCAGTGCAAACAAGAAATATTGGTTTATAGTTAAAATGCATATTTACGATTGTCTTAAAAGCGCAAATGAATTAATCAGCGTTCAAATTTGTATTTAGCATGAAATTTACATTTTTTCCCACTTAAAAGCCATGTTTAATTTTTCAACATAAACATGGTTTCTCATTTAAGCTCCTCAATGATTAAAAATATAAAGCGTTAAAGTAACCTATGTATATATATACCTTAATTTCCGAATATTTTAGTCACTCGCAGTAATGCGGACCGATATACGTTGTCTGAAAGACGACGATATCAACCATTTACCTTTAGCGCAAGATATTTATAAATATACCACACGGAGGCCATAAGACACATCAATAACACATTGAACACTTTTCAACAGTTCTATGGTATCTTAAATCATTTAGGTTATAAAGTTAATTCTAATTGCCTTCGAATTTCAAATTGTATGTCAAGGATACAAATAAATTTAACGTAACGCGTTCCTGCTAACATTCTAAAATAAATCGCCAATAAAAATTGCGGGTTATCAAATCGATTCTATTTATGACGGCGTATATTATCTCATTTTCTTGCGTGATTGACAAATGTCAACTACTTTTACATCGTTAAGATACACCTTTAAGAGATTTAATACCGATGATTTCTCGGAGAAAGCTTTGCGATGTAACATCATAAACGTTCCTAGAAATTGAAAGTGAAGAATAATGCTTGAAGACACGTTGTAAAAAGACCGTAGTGATCTAACCTTTAAAGGCGCGTCGTTGCATCAGGAAATGTGATCGTTTGACTCTCTTACCTTTTCCGCTTCTTGTCCCTTGAAAATAGAGTCACGTCGTGCTCCACGTCCTCAGAGAAGAGGCTATCTTGCAAGCTCATTTATCTGCGAAACTGCGCGCAGATCGGACATACGAGAAAATGACTGACACTTGGAATTAAATTCATAGAGTTCAACGAAACCACGTTTACCGTGTTGCTGCACTGCAGCCACGGTCTCTACTCGACGCACATTGACCATAAACTACCTTAGAATACATCGCGCATGCGTTCATTTGCCTCTGCCTGTGTGGCTACTGCGCAGGCGTACCTTTTCAAATCGCGAAGCCATTTTGATGCGAAATTTTACGCGCGAATGTGTCGTGTCCCTTTTCACACGTCTTATCTGGGAAATTAATATAAGTTTTACATTCTAATTCATTAATTTCGTAATATTGTTTTGTAAAATGGAATTGTGAGCGTTTGTAACGAACCTTTTTAGATTTGGGAACATGAAATGTGTAATTGGTTTAGTTTGGTGCGAAATTTTACCCGTGTAAATTTGGTGTTTCTTTCTACGGATTTCGGCTGAAAAATTAATGTAAGTTTTTACACTTTAATTTATTGATTTCGTAATATTGTTTTATAAAATGGAATTGCAAGCGCTTGTAACGAATTTTTTGACCGGAAAATATGAAATGTGTGATCGATTGAGAAGCTAAGGATTGCATGGTTTTCTACGTGAATATCATTATTGCATAATTATATGATTCAAGTTTTCTCATCCTTTTGAAAACATTTGAAAGGTATATAGAGACTTTCTGAATAATGGGGCAAGGTAGCTTTGTATTATTCGGGTGAAATTAGTATTCTGAGGATAAACCTTCGTGGCATCTGTTTGTTGGCCACGTAATGTTAGATAATAATTTACCGCCATTTTGTCTGTAATACGATTCAAAAAATTCGTTACATCATTTCTACAGCTAAGATATTTGAAAGAATTTTGCAACTAGACTATGGATGTTTATATAAATTTATAGATGTAAAAATGTACAGAATGCACGTAATGTCCAAAAATATATAAAATATTCAAACAGTAATTATAAAATGTACGAGGTGATTAATAAATGTCAATATTTCAAGGAACGAATCTACACATTAAAATAAGTAAAAAACGTCATATGAACATATAAACTAAATAACCAAGATATGTAGAACAAATGTTCATATAATTTTCATTATTTACTTTATTATGTAGATTCATTTCCTGAAATACTGACATACATCTATAAATCACCCTGCATTTGCACATTGTATTTGTTATAGCATTTATATATTAATTAATTAAATGCAAGCACAGTAAGCTTTGTATCATTTAGTGATACTTTCATATGACTACAAAAGTTAGTACGATAATAATCAGATATAGAACCTGATATAAAAGAGTTTCATTGGAAAATAAGGATATATGCAAATATTTTCTGTAGTCACTGCATACAAAGATATAAACTTGCATAAACATTCGCAGTCTATAAGCTTCTTACTCTTTTGATGACAATTGAATTCTCGTTAATCGATTCAGTTGATACTGTACAAAACATAATATTTATTTAATAATTTATAGAGATACACACATAGTGTACAACATACAAGCCTTAGCATTCATAAAATGCCGCTACTTTATAAAGTCAACTGCACTTTATTTATTTTCTTTCTCCTAGAATATTTATATACAATCACACGACTTTTCTTCCTTCGCTTTACACCGTTCATCGAAACAAGTTCATTTAACTACTAAGCGATATGTGGCCCTAACTGTTTCGCTCAACGCGTCGTTTTCAAATCTCTCGAGAAAATATGTTTGATAAAATTCTTTTGTATCCCGGCATTGAGTGAAACTTGGGGCCTGAATTAGAATGTGTACAGAGCATAGACATACAAAGTTAAAGGGGTCCAAATCTTTCAGTATTTAAACCCAGCTTATTTTTTTCCATTTTTTCCCTCTTTCTCTAATACAAAGCTGCGTCTACGCGCAATATGATCGGAATTCTGTCAAAAATATTCTATATACAAGTAGGGTACTTATAAAAAGAAATTTACGTCTTATGATTACAAGAAGAAGGGCGAGCTTTTTTTCCGTTGCCATGCACGAAAAAGCAACAAATTTTTAGCCGTGACACATACCGATTGCTATCTCCGTATCTCCGAACTAAAAACATTACTTATAAAGGATCGATACGAGAACACGCAAGGTGCGTCACGGTAATATAAAACTAAATATTTAGAATTACGTTTAGCGATACTGACAGTGAACGAAAAAGTTGCCTTTTCGTTGTTACAGTGTCGCTATGACTTCTTGGTCTACTTATATTTATGCATTACACAAATATAGATTAGTAATTCGTAACGAACATCAGAAAGGCGAGTTAATGTAACTCAATCGAAGACAATACGCAAACGATCCCAAACTTTAATTAGAAAGGGATAAAATGATAATCGAATGTGTAAAATTGTAGAATTGCAATCATGACAATATGTCGTGTTAATGATTATTGGTAATCTGGTTAAAGCAATTCTGTCTATCGTTAAGATAGAAAATTGCGGGTGTAAAACAACTCTGTTTCGTTGCAAGAAACTATTCTCGAAATTGAATTTCTTTACTGTGCCAAAAACACAGAAATAAGTACTATGACGGACAATACACGGATAGAACTAGCAAACGTATAAAGTAGGTACAAGATTTTTTGTGATTTTCATCGCATATCGAACATAGAGATATTAATCTTAGATGTCTATTCGTGGTCTATATTGTAACCTTAAAGGTGGGTCCCGGAACCTCCATCTTGTTACATAAACAAATTTCAATGTATGGTCCTTGCCTAATAATTCATCATTGCACAATATATCAATCTGCAAAGAGCATAATTAATTAGTAATCCAATATAAATTGTGATATGAATTTTTCATAATTTTTACTCACATCCCGATATTTCTCCATTCCATTTAACACTTTCTTGGCAATAAATTTTTTTAAATGTGTAATGGTTGCTTGGGCAGAACACCTAATAAATCTTCGTTTCAAAGTTTTCAAACTCGTGTTTATACATTCCAAACATACATTAACCTGTGAAAACATTTGCTGTTTAGAATTATCAAAACTTACTCAAATATCGAGCGAATAATTTTTATCTCTTTTTACCTGTTCATCGGTACGATGATAGTCTGATTCCGCATGTGCATCAGCCGTTGCCTTTTCTTCCTCAACATCTCCAGCATTTGGTAGGATATCTTTAGGGCAAGGTAAACCCCTTGCTCTGTAAAATTCTCTTTCCCTTTTAATTTCATCTAGAGACAAACATATCAAATCAATCATGTTGTCAGTTATAGAGAATTTTCTAGTTATTTTATGTTTTATGAATGAGAAAAGAATATTAACTCTCTTGAAGATCAGGAACTAATTTATAGACAATATCCTGCATAGTTCTGTCAAAGCTAATATATTGGAGGGGATGCGACTGATGTATGACGATTTGGCATGTTGGACAGGTATGCTTCTCTTCTAAATGTTTCACTAAACAGCTCTTGCAAAATGTGTGTAAACACTCGGTAACAGTAGTGGCATCTATCAAGTAACCCTTGCATATCTTGCACGTTATGTGGCTGTTGAGCGTTTTCAACTTGATTCTCCTCTCCATGGCACTGGTAATCACCATTTAATAAATATTACCTGCAACACAAATGCCGTCAGATTTCAATGCTGTCAAATCGTTCCAAATCTGTTACTTTACAAGATTAAAATCTTACACATCACTTCACAATAGTATTATTTCTCAAAGAAAAGAAAAGCTCCTAAGTAACTATTGACATAATGGTACACAAACGACATTGTTATAGGAATGGTCAAAATTTTGTAACACGTAAATCCCATAGAATTCGTTTTATTGACACATGGTTCAAATCGTTTAGAATTTGTCAGGAAATAGAATAAAGGTCCGTACACAACGATCCGAAGAAGAAAATAAATACGGTGCTCCGCAAAAAGTGGGTTATCGGATTCTAACCTGAATGTCGAGTGTTAGCACACAACGGCAACTATCACTCGTGTTATTCGTTAGGAAGTTTCATTCGAATGGTCCGTACCAGTCTTGGCATTTTCTTGCCGTTGAATCGAAGCTAAATGGAGGGACACAAAATTAAACGTTCGACTAAAAACCTGGTAAAAACAACTCAGCGTAAATGTGACTCATGACAACAAAACGAACTGATCTCAGCGCCATCGCTTGCTTATGGTTAACTTATCTCTGGACACGCGGTTTCGTTCGATGGTGGGGAGTCCTCCAATGCCCTCGATACGTCCTCGATCAATCATAAACTAATTTGTTTATTCGTTTAACCGTGTCGATGCATGCATATCTATTTTACGCGCGCGTGACTCGTTTGATTCCAATCTATGTTAATTAAAGTTAACATATGTGTCAGGGAACCGCGAATTTTAATAAAACATAAGCGAAATTCTAATTGTGCGATTGATCGACCTTATTGATAAAAAGAATATAGAAATTTGTAAGCGATAGATTTCATCTTGTTTCGATGCTTCTGTAATTTCAGAAATACTTAAAAGGTTTTTGTATCTGTTTCTTTTCTTAAGCGTAAAGATTTAGTAAATATGAGTTAGCCATACGGTTTTTAGCTTGGTTTAAGTAGTTCAAGTTTAATTCAATAATTAATATAGTTCATTAGTTATAATTTCGTTTTTTGCTACGAAGTGTTTTTATAACTGATTATTACGTATATAACATTAAAAGAAAAATAGCATCAAAGCGACCTGTGGCGTTATAATTTTCAGCCCACTAATTAGAATAATCCTCCTTGAGTTTTCTCAAAAGTAATAATTTAGTAGTTCCAAAGGTTCGATTTAGAACGACGATATTTCGATCGTGAAAATTCGTTCGACGTTTTTCAATTCTTCTGAGAATCTCAAGTTTGTAACATGTAAAACTATTAGGAACCGTGAAAATCGTAAAAGCCACGCAAAAACGTCTGGAAATAATAAATGTAGACGTTGAGTAATATGGGTACAGTTTCCAGTGATTTATTCGAGACGAAACTCACGTTACAATAATAATCCAATATTTATGCAGACTATACATACAATCTACCTTGGTAAATGCTGATTTACTGGCTACCTTTAGGTGCTGGGTAACGAAACGAAAAAGAAAGAGTTGAGAAAAACTTTTAAATAAACAGAACGGTGCTATGTACAAAGAATCTTCTCTCGTTTTTTGCATATTATTTTCGTTGATCAACTGATTAATCTCCTCTCTATATTTTACACGTATCTCGCCTCATTCGTTTCATAATAATACAAAAAAAAAAAAAAGAAAGGATGGTGTTAACGACATCCTAAAATACATCCTAAGTAACAATATACAGAGAAATAAATTATCTACTACTAAGCACCTCTCGCATGCACCATTTATACATCTTTATGCATTTTACATCCACGTGGACGATGCAATGAACGTCTCCCCATCGTCTTCTTCTCTCATTATCTTCTCTTTTTCAATTCCTTTTTTTTCTTTTTCCTTTTCTTAACATATGTTACGCGCAAAGTTGTCTTTCGTCGTATTGTCAACAAACTATACAATATCCGTTGAATCGTGCGATACTTTCGTACTCGTCTCTCCTCGACGAAGACGCTCCCTGTTCGGATCATTTTCACTTACGATCTACAATCTTCCTCCATCTTTCTACAAAAATTCGAAATTATCCACTGGAGTCCATTCACGTAGAAACGTTAACATAATACATATCATTATACTTTAATAACCGAGTTCGAACTATGTTACAGAGAAACGTACAGGTTTTATTAATTGACTAGTTACAAACACTTTTCGAGATGATCCTGTAAGATCGGGTATCTCTTCTGTGCAAACCTGATGCACCATATACATATATATATATATGTACGTGTTTCTTCTTCTCTTCATATTAACGAATACAAGAAGCCCTGGTGGAACTTTTCTTCCATCTTCTCTCCTCTCTCTCTCTCTTTTCATTCATCTTCCCAAGGCACTTATCAATGGCACGGTAGTATAACATGTACAAAATTGGACGTGAATATTTTGTAACAAATTTTATTCTTTATTATACGTCACGCTTCGGCTGCCGTAATAATAGTTCAGGTGTGCAGCAAAAGTCTTCGATACGATTCTGTTACGACAGAAACCTGAGAAACGCGTGTACGTGAATCACGTGGAACAAACGCACGTTCCATAATAGTAATCGATTTCCCAGGATATAAAGATAACAGGAAAATAAATACAATGTTGTTCGTAAGAAAATCAGTCTCCTCGAAGGCCGGAGTTTTCTTCCTCGATCGTTACTTTCTTCCTTCTTCTTTCTCTTCTTTCTTAATTCTACGGAATACGCGCTAAACAATTCAATACTGATTTATATTATTTGGCGTGTTCGCTAGGTCAGTCGGTAGATCGACTTCCGTTCACCAGCGTTCTTCGACTATAAGATAGCTTTTCTCTTCTTCGTGATCTTCGTTCGTTCTCTTCTTCGCGCCCAGTCCCTCTTCTTTCTCGTGCTTCTATCCTCTGCGCTTCTTTCGTTCGTTGTCCCTTCTGGATCTTTCTCAGAGTTTTTACACAATCTTCGGCGAAAACCGATCGTTCGTGGGATTTTCACAGTAGGTAAGGGAATTTTTCTTCGCCCTCGTCGTCGTCGGCTTCGCTGGACTCTTGACTGGACGGCGGCGTGTCTAGCTGCGGCAGGCCAAGGTCCAAGTATTCCTAAAACGATACCTTACATCGTGCATCGTTCCTCAAAGTCCACGCTCGTTACGATTATTTGAGATATAAGTGAGATTCGAAGATTGGAAGAAATAATCGAACGACCGAGTATAATCCTCGTGCAAGGCAAACGAATGATTATGCAAATCGTCGAAGCTCGAAGGAAACTTCAACATCTCGGAATATTTCAAGTCTCTTACCTCGTTCGCGGTTATCGTTAATATCCTATCGAGATCCTCGACCAGTTCCCCAAACATTGGTCGTTCGTTAGGCTGGTAACTCCAGCAATCCCTCATCAACATGTATCTGCAAAGTTGTTTCGTTTTATCAGTATCGCGTATTAGTATTTCGTCACCGCGAGAAACGCACGGTAGATGATAAAAGTTGCGCTTACATTTCGATGGAGCAACACGGTGGTTTCTCCATTCGATGGCCAGTTCTTAGCAACTGGAACAATTTTTCTACGGATGGTACGGACGGATACGGGGTACCACCCAGCGTCATGATCTCCCACAACAGAATCCCGTACGACCATCTGAAACATCACGACGAACGACTCGAATCAACGAACGAATATCAACGATATCGGCGTTGGCGACACTTTGTTACACGCTGTCAGACTCGCTTCGATTGTGTATCTTCGAAAAGACAAATAATTCCGATATTCCTTGCAACAAACGAACATTTATCCCACTGCTAAGAAATGTCTTGTACTCACACGTCGGACTGAGTGGTATAAACTCGATGGAACAGAGCCTCGGGTGCCATCCACTTAACCGGAAGTCTTCCGTCCGTGGTTTTCCTGTAGTAGTCGTGACAGTGTATATCTCTAGCCAGACCAAAGTCAGCGATCTTCAAAACATACTCGTCGCTGACTAAAACATTCCTGGCAGCCAGATCCCTGTGGATACACCTTCTGCTCGCTAGATATTCCATCCCTCTAGCTACCTGATAGGCGAACGATACTAGATCCTTTTGGGTGAGAGTCTTTTTCTCCTTTGGTTCTTGGCCAATGGTCGGTTCGTATCCGGAGGAAGGTCTGTGATCCCGTAGAAAATCACGAAGGTTTCCATGCGGAGCGAATTCTACCACCACGTACAATGGACCCCCTTGTGTACAGGCTCCTAACAGATTGATTATGTTCACGTGCTTGCCGATCATCTTCATCATCTCCATTTCAGATACCAAGTCCATCATTTCCGCGTCGGTATGACCCTCTGTGGAGGAATTGGTCGTTAGGTTGGTCAGGCTAAACGATTGGTGCGTGATCGGTGAATAGATTTTTTTTTTTTTTTGATAGATTAGAATTACTTTTGGATAGTTCTGAGACGACGAGGAATTCGAGCGGGCATTTAAAATCTGTAGAATCGCCATCTCTTCGTTAATAAATGACATCAAATTCGATGTTAAATTTAACAAAATACCAAAGAAACTTCAAACTACGAAAACCACGACGCGAAAAAGAATGGAAAATGCAAGGAAGGAGTGGATGATTTCCGAACTATTAAAACTGCAATGAGAAGAAGGAGCGAAGAATGGAACCAAGTACCGAAGGATCTTGCAGCTACGAAAATCATAGCGAGAAGAGGAAATGAGAAATTCAAGCAACTTCGAACAATCAGAATCAAGCGTCGGATAAAGCGTCTACCTTTCAGCATCTTCACAGCCACGACGCAAGGAATCCCGGGTTTTCCAGTGTTTGTCTGAGCCCTGACGACTTTCCCAAACGCGCCTTCGCCTAGGGTATTTCCCAAAGTCAAATGTTCTCGTGGCAACTCCCAAGCACTGTCGACCGGTAGTTCGTACTCCGAGATACTTCCTCCATTGCTGTCCTCCGCGGCGACGGTCGACTTCTGTTTCTCGATCTTCACCACGGGCATCAGCAACGGTTCTTGAACGTTCTGCGCGTTTACCAAGTTCTGCTTCTCCACGATCACTTTCTTCGTCCATTGAGTGACGACTGCGGCACGTGCCGTCTCTATGGCCAGCAGCTTCTTCATTTTCTCGCGTTTCAGACGATGGAAAATGTATATTACGACCACCACGCCCACGGCGAAGAAGATGAAGAGAACAGCGGCGAGAACGTTCACGAGAATTTGCGGTTTCGCTGTCAACGGTATCCCATGGTCCTCCAAAGCTGAAGGATGAAGAAATGCTTATTAGAATTGGGGATGACTGACGGACGAGAAGGCAAGATTATCGTGAGACGTTTGCAAATTTCTTGGTACATATTTAGGATACCAGAGATACTTGTTTAATTTTACAGAGAAATTTTGATCGTTTCTATTTTTAGAAGGAACGCGATAATCTTAGAGCAAGATGGTTAAGTTGTTCGTTTTAGAGAGTTTATTGGAGAAATTTTGAGAAAGAGCAGAATCGAATGGAAAGATGTCAATTATATCCGTTTCTAAACGTAACTAAGGAAATGCAATTGTGGAAACGGGATTTTACATTATTATTTTATATTATTAGAAAACGTTTTAGGTACATTCGACTACTCGGAGATAGGCACTGCTGAAGGTTTCTCCCAACGCGTTTTGCGCTATGCAGGTGTACCAGCCTTCGTCCTTCTGTGTCACGTTGTATAGCTTCAGTACTTCTGGATTGTCAGCGCCTTCCGCCTGTTGGAAAGAATTCAGTAGGATTTAGAGAAACGGAGGGTTAGAGCTTTGTTGCTTTGAGCAGGGAGGTGATTTATGTAAGGGGATGATTTAGCAAATGGTTGTACGTAAGGTTGTCTTCGATTTTAATTATAGCATAGTTAGAAAACGTTAGCAAAGAGTTATATAAAAATTCACCTTCTTTTTAAATATGGAGCTAACTGCAATTAAATGAAAAATAAGCGATTCTGATATTTTAAAAGGTACAAAGATAGCTTGTTGTAAATCAAACGAAATCTACTTGCAATCTTATGATACTCGCGCAATTTAGATCTTCCGACGAAAGTAATACTCCGTTTCATAATTCTACGTTTCATAGCGACGAGAAGAATGCTACTATGTTCAAAATGGGAAACTGTACGTTTCTCAGAAGGCTAGGTCTCGCTAATTTACATTTACAATCTCGATACGTTCGAGGAATTATATGAAATTCTTGACAACTGACGCTTATGTAATAGTAATTCTGTCCTTAACAGAACCAGTGCAAAATCGAAGAACATGGGATAAGAAAAAGTTAGAGTCGAGGAAAGTATTACTAGGATCGTAAATAAGGAGAGTTGAGAAATAGCTTTAGCGACGTTTAAACTTTAAATTAATTTTGATCTATCGACGACAGAAAAAGCGGAAACGTATAAACGAAAATAGAGTGTGTTCCATGCAATTTCAAGTAGTTCTACGTGCCCACCTTGACCTCCACCCGGAAACTTTGATTGGTTTTGTTGACAGTGTCGAAAGACGTGTGATAACCGTGATACCATTCAAGATGACGATGCGCGTCCGACAGAACCTCGCAGGTCATAGTAACGTTGCCTCCTATCAGAACCGTCGTGTTTCTTGGAGGCCTGGTCAGTATCGGCCGATGTTTCACGCTCTCTACAGGAAAAATAGACCCAACCACCTTTTTTACCAAGCTCCGGTGTATCAGAGAATAGAAGGAGGCGAAAAGAAATCTCTCGAGATCAAACCTGTTGCACTGTGTTTCGCAGATCGAATATTAATAACAACGATTATAATTATTTTCATGATTTAAGGAATTCTACGATTACGTTTCAAATAATTTAACAGTAATTAAGAACGAAGAAAATTTTAAGAAATTTTTTGTGCTCGCGTGTACGCGTGTCTGTGGAATATTAGTTGGTTGAGTATCTTTTAATTCATTAAGAGCCAAGGAATGAAATAACACAAATAACAAAAATGTCCATTACGTCGCGTTAGTTTCCTCTATTACGATCTTTCAACGAGTAAGCTTGATCTCGAGAGACTTCGATCGTCGAATATCGAAGAAAGAGATCGGAAGAACGAAGAAGATAGAATACAGTAACGTGACACTGTTAAAACGTAAAAAAAAAAAAAAAGGACAAAATGAAACAATCCACGTGGCAGCACCTGAAATACCAAACGGCACATGTTTCCTTCACCGTATCGTTAGTCACCAAGATATTATTTAAAAATCGCCGCAGACAGCTCACGTATCACCAGAATCCCGTGGAATCTGTCTTATTTTACATAAAACCTTGTACACATTATAATATACATAATCATTTTATACGGATAGTGTTTAATTAAAAATCACGTATTAGAGCGATAATTAAAGATCCATGGAGAAGACACAAGTACCTCCACCACCTAAACGATATGTACAGTAGTTCTTATTCGAAAGTCGATGATTAAAGCGATGATTACGAATCCATCGAGAAGAACACAGGAACCTCCACCATCTAAGCAATCCGGTCTGTCTGTACCTGAAGAAGAATGCCGGTCGGTGAATTCTCCTGGTCACCAGGGTACTCGATTACTTTCAGCCATTGTATATACGGTTCGAGATCGGACACGATCGGACACTTGAACGTCACCGTGCTGTTCACCGCCGCGGTTACGTTCTTCGGGAAATCCACGTTGATGTATGGTTTATGAGGGAAACGCTCTATAGATGCAATGAAAATTCACGACTGTTTAATGTCGTGATCCCTTCCTTTCTACGCTAGTTGGAAATTCCTGATCGACAGTATTTCCAGCGGTGAACGTTTATGTTAATCGTGGCTAGACCGTGGTTATATATATGTAATTTAAAAAATAAAATCTCTGCATTTCTGCACCATCAAATTCCACATAAATGTATAAAGATCCGCGGTTTATTTATGACGATCTAACGTGCTGATTACTTTCGTCGAGCGTACAACGTGTAGCAAGCGACGATGTAATAAAAAGATTTTGCTTTACTTTAGAAATTTTTCGAAAGATTTTGCTTTAGAAATTTCCTTCTTTTATGCAACACGATCGCTGGAAACTTCTAATCGATGGGATTTCCAGTGAAACATGGATGGCAGATAGTAACGTGAAAAATGTTATGAGATTTGAAAAGTTTTCGATGATCCAATGTCGTGATTCTTTGTTCGTGTTATTCGATTATAGGAATCTTTCAATGGTTGGCGTTTCCATTGGAGAACGAGCAAATGGTAATTTCAAATCATTTTACCGAACATGGAAATTGCACAGTGATTAATGGTCGTTGATGTCCTTCTTCGATTGTTATCGTTGATTGTTGTCGTTCCCAATGAAAAATAGGTGCAAATCGTATGGATTTTAGAAACTTTCTTTCTTTCTTTCTTTACATAATCACTGGATATGTCGTAATGTTTTCCACCGAAGAGTACATGGCAAACGATAATATAAAACGATATTACGAAATTTAGAAACTTCTTGCCGGCTGAATACCGCGATTCTCTTTTCATTTTAAAACCTAGAACATCGTTCGACTTTTGACTTTACAGCTAACTTTGTCGCAATAGCTGACCAACTGAAAACGCCTATTTTTTTTTAATGAAAAGAAAAGAGACGAGACTACTCGCTGACAATTTCAACGTTGCCCTTACCGTGTCCTGTCATGCTATCTTTCCAATAAATAGAAGAAAGAAACGAGACACTCGCCTGCTCACTGACAATTTCAACGCTACACTTACTTTTCCATTATGCGTACTATCCTTTCAATAAATAAATAAATAAACGGAAAAAAAGGAAGAAAAAACACGATGCACTCAACGCGACTCACTGACAATTTCAACGTTACGCTTTACCTTTCCGTTTCAACGTTACTCTTACTTTTCCATTACGCTGTACGCCTTAGTAAATAGAAGAATAAAAATCCCACACTCACCGACAATCTCAACTTTGGACGTGCGATTGATGCATCCCAGCTCGTTGCACACCACGCAGGTGTAATTGCCGCTGTCTTCAGGCACTAGATCCTCCAATCTAAAGGTCCACTTAGACATAACCACCGTGCCAAGCGTTCTTTTTGGTTCTTCGTTGTTCTTGTACCATGTGATGTTCGGCCTTGGGTTGCCAAAGCTTGGACATCGTAAACGTAACATGTTGCCAGCTGGTTTCACGACCACGTTTGGCATCTCTACGCTTTTATTGAACGATGGTGGCCGTACGGGAGCGGTGTTGTTGTGTTCACCGGCTGTTTCATTCTCCAGTTTCTCGTTGTCCAGGTCGGCCTCCGCGTTTTCGCTCTCCAGGTGCAACGATCGCGTCTCTGGTAAATCTGCGACAGCGTGATTCGCGTTCTTTTTCATTCGCAATTAATTGGACGATCAACCGAGGGATCTAGAAGTGGCTCGTTTAGCCGGAACATGGGAGCGTTAGGTTAAACTTGTAATACCCGATGAGGGACTTTTGGAATGGGAAGAGGCGCTCATTGGAATTTCGTATTAAAGGCAATGAACTCTTTAAGTGATCTAATTTCTTCGAGTTTCTCTTTACGGATGATACGATACAGGAAGAGCGAAGGGAAATTATTTCCACGAATTTCTAAATTATTTCGAACGAAGGCTTCACAAAAATATTTTCGAGCTCTTTGGAATTCTCGAAGATTTCCAACCAACCGTACAAAGACAATTTCGAATTAATTGGCGAAAGAGATAACGTTACTATCCTTTGTCCCTGCAGAGGCAAGGGATATCGTTATCGATTCTTGCTCTATCGCTTTCAAATTACTAATTACGAATCTAACTAACGGGCGATCGCGAATTTTTCATCAAATTTTCTTCGATATCGTCGATACCGATATTTGTTATTCCCCAAGCGAGGAATCGTCGATGCAAAGTACCAACAACTATCGAAGATCGAAAAGCGAACAAAATCAGAGTACTAACTTCTCGCTTCGATTTCCAGTTCGTTCGTTTCGTCCTCGTGTCTTCCCAGTCTCTCGGTTTCGTGCTGGTATTCGTCGTTCTGCAACAATTCGATTCGTATCGTCACGTTCCTCCACTCGTTCGTCATGTTTGATCCAACCAGGCAACTGTACGAATCGGCGTCCTCGGGCTCGATGTACTTGAACCTCAGCGTCTGTTTCATTAATCGAATTCTTGGCGACGATGGTCGGAAAACGTCGTCGCCTTTGTACCAGATGGTCTCCGCGTTCGAACTCGACGAGCATCGTAGGATCAGCTTCTCACCGATCGACACGATCACCGTGTCTGGATGATTCAGATCTGCGAAACGAAAACGATTCATATTTCCACGGTTGTTCATAGTTCGCGAGTACTTGGTACGAAGATGTTGATTTATTTATTTATCGGGAGAACGAGACCAGAGTATTGCGAAAGATCGTTCGGAAGATTATTTTTGGCGAAAGAATGTAAAATGAGACGGACTGGATCTTCCAGTATTTGCATAATCGTGGTTACACTGCGGGTATTTATGCATTTATAAAAATATGGAAATAACATGGGAATTGCGGTAAAACGTTTTCGGTAAAACGATTCTAGCGTTTCCTAGCAAAGTTTCAAATTCGACGAAATTATCGTACGACGATGCGAACATTGTCAGGTATCTTTTCAGGAAAGCACGCGAGAGGCGAATTAATGGGATTCTATCCAGATTATTTAGCGCCACAGACGCGAAACATCGCTCGTAGTACGCTTCCTCGGCACCAAGTTCACGAAACATAAACCGACAGCTCTCGCTACTTGGCAGCCTAACGCGGATTCTAATTCGATTCTTCCGCGAATCGCGGCCGTAATAAACGCCGCTAAAATTGCGTCAAAGTATCGCAATTCGATTATTCACGTCGATTCTCTCAGCTACGCGCCACTCGCGCGTGGTAAGAAAGGAATTGTTCACTGCGACGCGTACTTAATTACAGATATCCTAAGTATCTTCGCAGAAGGCACGTTCTGAAAATCATCCGCGAAACAAACGATACGCGTCGTCTGAATTTTTCCATCTCCTTAGCATTTCAGTTCAGTTCAGTTCGGTATCGTTGAGTCGTAATTAGCGTCTTTTTAAAAAGGATTCGAGACGAGAAGATAACAACGTGTATACATACATCGTGTTACATGTTAATTAAAAACCAGTGCTTGTAACTCGAGGGCACGATACCGTTTTTGGAAAATTCAAATCTTCCGAGTATCGTTTTGTTTCTTATTTAGAGCGCTTACGAGCAGGCCGTGGATTTTTCTACGAATAATCGTCGTCGATACGCAAAATTTTGAACGCGTTTCTCCCCGATCTATTATATTTTAACACGGCGTTCACGATATCGTAAAATCTACTCGTCGATCAATTGGCTCAAGATTCGGTGTGCATGTTCGGCGCTGTGTCTGAACAAGAACGAGTCCAATACCTTTCTTTCTTTCTATTTGTTTAAGCCCTTGAATGTTTAAGAAACACGGAGGAGATCGACGATCGAACTCCATAGGGCAGTCGTTCTTTTAATTCTTTCAATTATCGACTTTTTTCTTTCGTCCTAGTTTCGTGCTGCAGCCAAACTCATCCTAATTAACGTTCTCCTCGAGTTCCTTATTTCAAACAAGTAGAATCACGTCGCAATCATCGACTCCACGGGACGAGGTCTTTCTGCCAATTGCGTACGAGGGAACAGTGTCATCAATTTTAATTTCTTCCCGACAAGAAAAATGACACGTCCTGTTAACGTATGCAAAAATATACTCTGCAAGTTTGACCGAAGTAAAAAGTGTTGCGCTTTTCTTTGTAAAAAAAAAAAAAAAATCGAACAACCTAACAGGACGAGTATCCTTTTGGCCAAGTTAGAGCCAAAGAAATTAGCAATTAAGATACTAGGACCTAAGCGAAACCTCACATTCGCTACGCTGTATTACGATATATTATATCATGTTGTTTATCGTGTAGTACAGTTTATTAATATCGTGTCATATTTCGCTATACTTCGTTACGATCTTGTCGAGCGTGCACGTTCGTAACAGACGTCGTACTAGACTTTAAATCTCGTTGCATTAAACAGATAATAATAATAATAACAATAATAATACTTAGCGGGCAGAACAAATATTTGACGAGGCTCCATTTTTTTCGGTATTACGTATTCATAAAAATACGAATTTCCATTAACTGCGGTTTTAGGTGCCTGAAACTTTCTAGTCAGATCCAAACCGATTTACGATACGCGCTTCGTCTCTACCGCCGGATTCATCAATCACATCCTTTCTCCGCCTCCGAGGAAACCTCGATCATCGATCGTAACCGCTTCCAGTTGTCACAACAACCTCGTCCTAGTTATCGTCGACTCGTTAACCGCGGTTAATGGATATTAACTGCAATTTCAGAAATTTATTTTCTCCATCCTCCGCTAATATTCAATTACACCGGCTTCGTTTTCTCTACACTGTAATAAATTGTCGATCAATTTCCCTTATGAATCGATAGCTCGAGCCTTGTAATTATTAGCTTTGCGACGATTTTTCTAGAATCACGGCTCACGCAGACCGAGTAATTGCCCGATATCCGCGTGACCATCGTAGTCTCTTAATCCTTTTTATCTTTGTCGTTGATAATTAAATTCTTCGAGCGGCGCGATACGTATTTAATTAAAATGACATTTTCGACGATACGACGATCGAACGATAACGTTCCGCTTCTCGGGAGAATCGAGCGCGCCGTTGTTCGTCAAGATTTTAACAATTGCTCCTACCTCACGATCAGATGGAATTTCTTTGGTCTTGTAAAATATTGCAGTAGTTGGTGGCCGTTTCTTTACTGCTGCCAGTAAAACATATCAGTTTTAATTCTCAGGATATTTTATTGCTCGTCTAATAATACGGCCTGTTGAGAGCATTTGTAATTGAAAAACGATCTTCACTGGCGTTTCATTACTCAACTTCGTGGATATCATTTGTCATACGACTCTGTTCTCTTCTATCTTCTTCGGCGTCTACCATATCCTGACGGTCTGTTCGATTCCGCCAATACCTTCCCGTTATTGAACGACGCCGATCTATGTAACGCGTTGTTTTATTTAATTACACGAGTACGTTCTCGCTATTAATCACCACCGCGTCGCTTTCGTTACTGAAACACGTACTAACACCTACCAACGAATCCACTAGAAACGTACGATCCGTTTGCACAAATTCGTTTAACCGCAAGAAAACAGCACAAACGACTTCAAACTTGACGGGAAATTTCAAAGAATAACGCGTTTAACAAGCGAGAGAACAGCTCCGGTAGGTTCTTCCACTCTAAAGCCTCTTTCGTTGATATTTCGCAAGGCAGATCTTTATTTCTGCGACACCCTATACAGATTCGCCTGTGATCCATAGTTCGACGTATTTGGCCAAAAATCGCTAATGGAATACGAGGCGTCGAGCGGAGAGCCGTGCACTTGGCTCGGTTCGAGCTCTTTCACGGGGAAACGTTTACCAGGGCGACCCATTCATGATATTTGGGCGATCGAGTTATCGCCGTTTGGACATTGGCCAGGCGAGAATCGCGACACTGTCCCTCGCGACGTTCCATCTGGAACCACGTCCCATCGTGTCCTCTTCCTCTCTGTTCGTTTGCGTCCACGTCGATCCGGCCTCTCTTCCCCGTCAGTGAAACGCGTCTAACTAAATTTAGAGATCTGTCGAGGGTGTCTCTGACGATCCTCTCGTCTCCGCCACGGCTCGCGCCATCCTTTCGAATAGGACGTCTGTTGGCGTCTTTCGAGCGCGACCATGCCGATGGAATTACGTTAATTGTCGATCATTAATCGCTAATTTGATATTAGATGCTAGCGGCGCATATACGTTTCATAGGCTGCTGTACGCTCTTATATTTTTCAGCGCTTTGGATCTTGTTCGTCTCGTTGCTTTTCTTCGTATTTTATCAGTTACCGACCTTTGGCGATCAGGCTCTGTTTAAATTGCTTTCTCGCTCTTTCTGCCAGGCATCTTGAAAGACAGAATGACGTAACCAAGCCGAGGTACGGATGGTTGTATCGTAATAAAATTGCAGGTTCTACTCGAGTACCTATTAGGTTGTCCGAAAAGTTTCTTTCGTTTTGCAAGGAAGTAACGCACGCACGATATTCTCTGTTTTATATTATTTTTATCGAATGATCGTAATAATGGAAATAGAACGAAATGGATCGTAGACGATTCGATAAAATAATATAAAACGAAAAGAGGTTGCGCATCTACTGTTTCCTTACAAAAGGAAGGAAACTTTCGGGACAACACGATAGTTGTCATTCGGTCGATTGCTACGTCAGTCGTAAAGAAAGGTAAAATAATTAGAGGAAGAATTTTGGTATTTACCACGGCAAAGTAAAGTTTCCTTCGTTTAAACTTTCACGCAGCACGAAACTCTTATCGTTATTTGACTGACTGAACTTCGGCACGTCGAATCTACCTGTTTGAGCGTCAAGCGATTACGACGAGAACGTACCAAGTATTCCGACTGTGCTACGTACATTTAACATTTATATTTCTCAATATATCTTCGTCCATCTATACCTGTCGTTTTACCGGCTTTATATCGTTCCTACGTATCAGATATTTTAATTCCACTTTTCAAAAGTCACGTCTTTATTTAGCAAAATGGCAAAGCGTATATCGTGCTCGATGCCACCGAGCTTCGTGACTTTCAGTGGCCAGCCTAACTTGTTTCAATGGTATCCGATCAGAAACGCTTTAATCGTGAAATACAAAAGCATCGATACAAAGTTAACGTCGATCTCAAACGATAAACGTGGAAATCGTCGTTTTAATAAATTCCGCTCGCCGATGTTAGCTCCGTTACAGCTAGGAAATTAACCAATTTGCCTGATTTACGTGGTTACAGCAGCAACGGCCGCGAATACCTAGCAAAATGCTCGAAACGTGTCCGCAATTAGCCACGTTGAAAGACTATTTATCATCTCGTCTTTAGAAGCATAGAGCGAATTCCATCTCGCCCACCATTTCCTGGAGTCGAAGTTCCTGCAGTTTCGTAGCCGCAGCTACTCCAGTTGCATCCTCGTCTCCTTGCTTTCTCCGTTTCTTTTGTCTCATCTCCAAACATCCTCGGCGTTCGTGTACAAACGACTAATTGTCCGTGAGAGCTCTCTTTTCCCTCGACGGAAGTTGATCGAGTTTATTGTCTTTGCGAGTTCCGTTCCCGCTTCTTTTTTCGGACACGCGTCGTCACGTGCTGTACTTGATGCCTCGTGGACGTTCTCCGATTGTTTGACCGAGGAGACACGACACGAGCAAACAGACGCGAGTCGTTACTCACGTAGCTCGTTCGCTGCTCGTCAATGTCCAAGCGATCGTTCTATTCTATCTTCGGATATTCGGATAGTTGCGGTTCGTGCGCCGAAATCTGCTGCAATGCGGATTGCGTCTTTCTTTTATTTTTCTTTGTTTCTACGTTTCACAGTTGCTTGGTTCAGTACGCAGTCGCTACCATTGATATTGGTACTCGGACGTTAAGTTTGATATTCCAAAGAGAAGAACCTTTCCCTTTCTTTTTTTTTTTTTTTTTTTCTTTGAAATTGAACCGACCTACTTGAGCTTATTTCTCGACAAGTTCGAAGGATTAGTTCACCAGGCGAGGCGCGAAAGAAATTCTGAAAACATCGCGAAGGAGATAGCGGAGATCGCTTTTTATACCTTTTTTTATCCGGATCCGCGAGGAGAATTTAAACGATACATTCTGAAGATTCACGCTGCTTGTATACGCAGTGAAAATTTCGTTGGTTCACCTTGGCAATAAAATTCTATCGGTCACGCGACTTTAAGGGAAGTTTTATTTAATTGTCGCGTTCTAGCGGAGAATTTTTTAATCTTCGATACCTTATTATCTTCTTCGCTTAGAAATATAACAAAGATTCTTATTATTAAACGTTACCTCTGTCTCGGATATAATTTTTGTAATACAGCGTATAGCGATAAATCAAAACTGTGATGTAAATAAAAGATTGTTCCAACTCCGAGCTTTCTCCAGTCTCGGACATATAAAAATTGTTAAGAGAATCGACGAGCAAACTTTGGAAAATGCGAAGAATAGAAGATATCGATTATTGACTGCTAGAACGAAGTTCGATTTCTGCGTATGACATCACGCGAGCCATCTGTTTCGTTCCAGGCGCCACGAATAGCTACAAACATTCCGAGAGGCTTCTTTGTCTTTTCTCTCGATCCTTCTCTCCTTCCTTCTTTACATTTTCGTCAAAGCTCGCTGCTTCTGGCGGGTTTACTCGGATGAAAGGCCATCCGCGAATACGAGAATCGGTGTAAACAATTTCTGGCGAGCGACTCGACGATCCCTCGATTTTCTTTAATCCTCGACTGACATCGTTGTGTCATACGCGGTCACAATAGTTTCAAGCTGAGTTTGAAATTAAATCGCTCAACTTTCGCTCGTGTACTGTATCTCGCGCTAGGGGGATCGTTGTCGATATTAAACATAAAATAAAACATACAGGTAATAACGAAACTTGGTAATAAAATAAAATCGACTGGCTTCGATATTTCGATGGGCAAATTCCAATGAAATGTGTTACTCCTCGTACAGAAAGGAGATTAAGGAAAAAGCATCCCACTGACGCTTACTAAAGAAATAATATAGACCATCCACGTGTTAATTTGCAACATTTGATATGAACATTTACCAAATGTCCCATTGAACAAATTGTGAAATGCGGAATAAAATGAAAAAAAAAAATGTTGCTTAATTTATATTCGTTCGGCTTTGATCGGCCTCCGGTTGCCAATCTTGCAAAAATAGTCAGCCTTTACTATACCGATCTTCGCGAATTCAAATATACGAGACGCAAATGGACATTGGCCATTTTGAAGATCGATCGTATCCTGATACAATTTTGTTCCGCGTCTCGCACGATGAATCGTCTCGACGACGAAACGAAAACGCAGAATAGCAATTGGAATGGAATATGTTTTCAGAATCGATTAGCCTGTTCCAATTCTATTTGGTATCTTTTGTTTCGCCTGATAGATATCCTTCTACGTAATGATGTTTCATCCGAACGTCGGTCTCTTCAATTTCCAAGATAACTGGCGATAATTCCTGGTCGACGTCGGAATTAACAATTACGTAGTAGGCAGCAAATTCGATGATTGATCTCGTGCATGATCCACATAGCTAGAATGGGACGTGAGAAATCATAGTGGTTTCGTTTGGGGAGCGCTAGCCATTTAGTTAAATGGCAGGGACCTAAATATCCCTCGTTTGTCCACGCGAGCGAGCTTCCACGTTTATTTATTCGTGTCTGAGATGGGACGTGCACCCTTTCACGGTGCCATTATGCGGTGGCTCGACTTTTCTTCCATTTTCCCCTTTACCCTCGTCGTCAAAGGATTTCCACAGCGGGGAAGCTATATACGATCTAATGCCAAATTATAATTTCCTACCAAAGCGTTTCTTAAAATATCGCCTATCATCTTGGGTAAAACGATGGTTGACTCGTCGCTCAGATTTCCAACATTTCGATCAGAAAGTTTCTTTATTCGTAGATCTCCTGTTTTGCGATAGCGTTTCATAGTATTTCTGTAAACAGTCGATCGTTTCGTAAATAATGTTACGACCATATTCGTAAGAACCGAGGTTCAGCTACTTGAACTCGATTCGTTTTCGTCGACTTTTCTTTCTGTCCGTCGCACTTGAACTCTGTACTACGGTACATTCTGATCGCTACGTTAAACACGCTTTCCGATAAAAGAAATTCTCCAATTTTGCCAGTTATAGTATTTTCTACGAGCATCCTTCGATCACAGAGGCCTGCTCGTGATTAGAGAAACGACGTGTTCAACGATTTGGACGCGTTTCACGATTCGTTCGTTTGCCAAAAAATCGTAGGCCAGGATTGCGACAGGAACGTTGAAAGAGCGTAACGAAAGCGAGAAAGCAACGCCAAAAGAGACACGTAATTACCTTTAACGCTACTAGGATCTCGGAGTTGCACGAATTTCACGCTTAATAAACCACGTGATCTGAGCGGGCAACGAAATTAGAAATGAAAACAAGATTTTTCGATGGAGGCAGCGAGAGCTGGATCCCCACCGGAAGCAACGTAACGCTGTAACAACGTCGCCGGTTACCTGGCCTACTCGTGTAATTTACGACTGTCAGTTTCTCTATATCTCTATATAGAACGTTCTCTGTTCGTTCCACTAAATTAGCCAGCGACATTTCGCGCGGAATCGTTGGAAATAATTATTATCGGCCGCTAGACCGTTTCGACAACATTGAGCGATGTAACGATCGCACGGAGCATTAATTCCGTCCAATAAATCTGCGGATCGTCTGAAAAAGCCTTCTTTGCACACCTTTCGCTGCGGTCGATGCTATGCAACTCTTATGGTTGTCGGCTCGTGCTTCGTCCTGAATAGCACGCGCCGCTCGTAAATTAATTCCAAAGTTTTCGCGTGGTCGACGGCGGCAGCGAACGGCTGTTAAAATATTTTCAAACACGAAATTACGCCGATTTAGTGGACGTGCTTATTGTTGTCGACGATCTATGGGCCATTAAGACCCGTGTCTTTCGCCTTGCAATTGTTGGCGATCGCAAGTACGAATATATGTATGTATATTTTCATGTACTTCCGATTTATAATTTACTCGGTGCGAGTACTGTTAAATTAAAAATTATATGAAAACGTACATATATATGTATATGTACCCTTTATAATTTACTCGGTGCAAGTATATATATATATATATATATATATATATATATATATGTATGTATATATATGTATGTTACGAAAAATCAGCAAATTCTCCAAGACGAATTGCAACGTCCTTTGATGCTCAAAGATAAAAGTTCGAAAGAAGCGCACCGATTGATAAATGTACCGATACGTGGCAAATTTGGTTCTTAATCTCGGAGTGAATTCTGCAGGAAACTAATGCACGAAGATCCTAGAGAGCGCTTGACCGAACACCGTAAAAGCAACAATCAAAATCGATGGTTTACGCCGTAGCTTACAATTTCCAGACACACTAGCGTCTGTTTAGAATCGGCATAGCATTTCGTTACAGCCGGCCCTCGGTCAATATACTCTTAAAACTATTTTAATGAACTCAAAACAACTCTTCTTCTTATTTACACGACCAAGCTATTTCTGACTACGCGGCTCACCTTTAAAAAACAAGTTCACCTCGACTGCTTCTCAACTAATTTAACGAACTGTTTCAATGTTCCAGATACACGTGCTCGGCAAACGGTTGGTTTCAGCGTAGTCTGACCGCAGCAGATCCACAAAACCTGCGCGTATTCCGATCTGCTTCAACAGCGTTCGACGATTCCATCGTTTTCTGGTGAGTCGATGCTCCCAAAGATGTATTATAGTTTCACGTACGATTATTACTCCGCGACCGTAGCTACAAACGTAGCTGCACGGTTGCGCATTTTCTCAAATGTTAATTAAAAGCCGATAAACGACAGCTAGTTGGTATCTTAGATAGTCGCATGTTTACGCTCTCTTCTAAATGTTAATTAAAAATCAACGAACGATAGCTAGAAACGTGGCTGCGCGGTTGCACATTTTCCTAAATATTAATTAAAAGTCAACGAACGATAGCCACAGGTACGGCTGCGTGGCTGCACAATTTCTTAAATGTTAATCAAAAGCCGATAAACGACAGCCGGAAATATAGCTGCACGGTTGCGCTATTTTCTAAATGTCCATTAAAAATCAACGAACGATAGTTACAAACATAGCTGGATGGTTGTTACGCGCTTTCCTGAACGTTAATTAAAAGTCAATAAACGATAGCTAGAAATAATACGGCTGCGTGGTTACAGATTTTCTTAAACGTTAATCAAACACCAATGAACAAGCTTGTTCCCTATCCATTTCCAGTCCATATAAAATCCAGCCATTTATAAACATCGATGTATATTCACGAATATGTATATTTCGCTTCTTTTCGCGGGCCAGTGGAATTCTCGCGACGAAAGTGATTTACCGCGTGTTTTCCCTGTATCGGGATAATTGTGAATCGACGGGCCGTGACGAACGGTCGACTTGGATTCCGCGGCTAGAGCCTAGAATTGGCGCGTTAAATCTCCTCAAATACATCGTGAAACCGCGGCACCACGCTGGCGGAAACGAGCGTGCACGTGAGCCAACATGCAACAGCAACGTGGAAACAAAATCTGTGCGCGTTTACCAGACACGCGTCTATTTTTGAAACGGGCCGCCCTTCTTCGCGCTTGCCGCCGATTTTCTATCGGCGCTAGCCGGTTCGAATTCGTCGATAATTAACGCGTTCCAGAGGGGAATACGATATAATTAATCGACTGTGGATATCCGTCAGAAAGAAGGAAAAGAAATTTACATTTTTACCAAGAGACGCGTTGGAGAAACGCGACTCGTTGAACATTGTAATCGGCCGTGTATTTTCCAACGTTTATACGATCGAACCCCGTCTATTTGTTTCGCGAGTGATTTTTGTTCATTTGGAAAGTTCATTTCTTTGGAAACGATCGTGGAACACGGAACATTTACGCTGCGAAGCGAACCTCTTTTGTTTACGAACAATTTACAATTTTTTACATCCTAAGACGTTCGTTCGTTGTAATCGATTGAAATTTCGTTGATAAATGGAATCGCAGGATCATTTGTTTTGAAAGTGGTGCGAGTCCATTTCCTGTAATCTGTAGCCTGTCCAAACAGTCGAGGCACCAATAATCAAACACAAATGATAGCGAATATAATCTAACACTCTGTATCTGACATAATATTGCGCGTACGAATGGGAACAAGTTGTTTAAACGTCGTAATATACTCGAAAATTATTATTACGTTCCTTATATTGCTGCCAGCGTAATTAAAGCAAATCGTTGTAATTAAATGCAATTACCATTGTATTCGGAGCATTATTAAATTAACAGTAATTTCACACTTATACCGGGTCAGGGTATAAGTTGTCAAGGTGCAAACCCAACATCGAACAAGGTATATCTTGCTTTCTTTTCTCCATGGATGATCTTTTTTTATTTTTATTTTATTCCGTATTTTACAATTCGTCCAACGGGACATTTGGTCAATTTTTATATCATCGTCGCAAAATGTCATGTGGATGGATACCATCTTCCAGATTGTCCATTTTATCTCTATAGCGAGGTCAATGGGATGATTTTTCCTTAGTCTTCTCTCTACATGAGATTTGCTCGTTTCAGCAGCCAGCTGCTTTGGGTGTGTTGTCGTTCTTTCCTTGTATTTTCTTGCGTATCTACCGATATGTGGATAATCCGAACGTTAGAATCTGACACAGATACGTTTACTACGGTCTAACGTAATAACATCACGATCTATTTAATCGCATTATATTCGTTTTCGAACGAATATTAAGTGCACAACCAGAGCGTAAAACGGAAACGTTAAACGATAAGAATTTAACGGATTGTGCGATTTACGGTAGAAGTGGTGTAAAGAAATCTAAAAGCGTATGAAAAAGATTAAAAGTCGCACGAGTCCATTCATGTCCCTGAAAAAAACATATTGGTCCAGTTGATTCTCAAGAGAGCTATTTGCACAACGAATTTGCATGTATGCTTGAACGCACAGAGACGCGGACAAACTAAGTAAACGTTTATCAGGATTTTTCAATCGATGGAAGCGCAAACACTTCGATATTTCAAAACGAAGGAAAATAGACTTACGCCGTTTTCAAAATAAACGGCCCATACTTTTGCGCACTATGCGAATTCTCCGAGTTTTCCTATATTTAAACTTCCCATAAATGCACGTCGCTTTTTATCTTACACGATAAACGTGTACACCGTCAACCGTATCGAAATAAAGTTTCGGTTTCGCGCGCGTACGCGTCGAACGCGGTCAACCGGCTAATAAAGCCTGTATTTCCGAGAACGTAAATTTTAGAAAGCCCGTGTCAAATTTTCGTGTTGCGAGCGGCGCCGCTATCAACGCCAATCAACGATACATAGCACGATTGTCTTCGATTTCGCTTAACACGCTTTCGATATAACGTGGAACGAATGAACGTCTTGTCGGGACGACGAAAAAGAATATACACGAGATAGAAAGACGAAAAGGAGAAGCGACGCCAAGTATGGCGGAACTGTTCCAAGAGAATCCTCTCCATTCGAGGCTGCACGGAGCGCAGCTCCCGAGGGAACTTGGTTCAGTTTCCCCTTGCGATTCTTCCGCGTTTGCAACTGTTGCAACGTCAGTTGTACTGTTATCTTTTTCTTTGCCTACGGTTGTTCGTTTCGTTGGCAGAGTAATCGATCGAAACGTCGATCGGGAGATCGTCGACGAAATTACGGAAGATCGTCTACCGGTACTAAGATCGAAGAATTTTCGAAAAATCCCAACGACGAATTTGCCTGTCGAATGGAAATTCCGAACCGGGAATCGACGACGGCCGCTGCTGGCGAAATTTCTTACGGTTCGCCGATCAAATCTTTAGAAGCGTAACGTCGATAAAATCTTGCCAAGTGTAAAATATCGATAAAATTTTGAAACGAGCGAGAGATGAAAAGCGTATTCTAGAAAGCGACCACTTGGAAATAACGTTCAGGGACAGGCCAGTTACCACGAAACGCGTACCCAACCGCGTAAACAGCACTCCAAAAATATTCACAAGTTCTCGTGCAACCACGTTCTTTCATCTGGCTCGCGAACGTCAACAAGCGATGGGCAACGAATCGATTTCGTCTCGTTACTTTGTCAGTTTGAGGGGAATCCTGACAAAGTATATACATAGACGATCCTTCGGTTTCACGGTTCTCGTCGAGTTCGTTCGCACCAACGCGAACGACACCTTGTTTCGAGATACGCCGGGTTACGAAATTATTCGCCTACGAAATGGTAGGATTTTTGTCGTGGAATCTAGTTGCAACGATTTCTCGGGAAAGTAACTCTCAGTTTCGAAGGAAATTCACAGATAATTTAACTTTGTTTAAAGACGCGCACCGAGGACGTAAGCTCGATTCTGTAGGACCTGGACTGAATTTCTTGAAAGAAGACGATTCAATTCTTTGGGAAAAGAACTTTGACGTTTCGAAGGAGAATAATTCTCTGACGAGTTCTGCAATCACGAGTCAAGTTTTCATTGGAACGTTAGTTTCATTTTCTAATGTTACTAATTACGGGACTATTTTAGACTCATGGATATTACCTAGAAATGATTTAATATTATCCGAATTATTTAAGACTCGTTCCAATCGCCCATTTTACTTTTATCCAGACTCGTTATCTGTTTCTGTTAGGCTCTGTTTAAGAAAAGAAAGCAAAAACTCTTTTCGAATAAAAGAAAAGTTGATATATCGTTATTTTGTAATTCTCTCGACGCGGCTAATCTCGATCAACGATCCAAGGAGAAGTAATTGAAAACGAAGGAAATTTTGAACGGAAAATTCAACCATTCGACCATCAAGCGTTCGAGCGTCAATGGAAGAAAAAGATTACGTAAGAAATCGCTACGCGTAAATGGCGCTTGTATATTATATTCTCCGACGTTCTTCTTGTCTCGACAATTTCCAAACAAATCAATGATCGATAAACAGAAATACCCTGACCGAACGTAAAATCAAGTTTTAAGATCATCTCTTAAGCCTGTAGCGAAAGGAACGTGTTTGAAAGCGATTTGCTTCGAAAATAGCCAGGAGTCGAGCTATAACGAGATATAACTATCGTAGGGCTAGCTAGAGGACAGCTTGGTGATTTATGTTGCTTTAATTGCACGCCCCTTTGCCACCTTCCAGGCAGAAGCTGTTCTCGCTTATCTCAGACTCCACGTTCTTTAGAAGCTGCTGCATTCAACCGAAGCACTTCTCAGTGGCTGGTTTATTGGTATCGAGAAAAACGGCGGATTGAATCGCAAAGATTTATATCTGAAAGGTAATTACATCGCTTAAAATGGTGGCAGGTTGTCAGGGCAAAGGATTTATTGGTTTTCGATAGAAATAAGCCAAAGGTAGATCGCGTAACATAACGAGAATCATTAGCACGGAGTCGAGAATTATTCGAAACGCAGACTTGCCTGCTATCAACTGCGAAACGCTCTTTCTTTACGTAATACGTATCGCGACGATATTTCGTTTTTGAATTTCGTGACAAAAGGACGAAGCTCACCGAGTCCGATTTTTCTGTCGTCTACAGTTTTATTTCGCCAATTTTTAAACCAATCGTCGATGACGTCGCGCCGTCGCAAATAAATTCCACTCGCCCTTTTCCCTAAAGAATCCGACAGAGCAAAAGACGCGTCTACGTATCGAACGAATCCACCAAAGCCCAAACGTTCTCACCCTAAGGAACCAAATGCTTTTTCCTGTAATTAATAGCAATTTTGTAATGATTATGTATCGAACCATTTTCTGTCGATCGTAATCTCAATTTCACCGATTTCTAATCGACATTTACGCCGATCTCTTCGTATCGAACGCATCCGATAAATACGCGCGGCGAAATATGACTCAGACGCGTTAGGCCTCTGCAAAAGTCAAGTCCGTGCTCTGTCTGGCTTCGTTCACGAGGTGCAACGAATTTTGCTCAACAGTGCACCTATTGGAAATGTCGAAATACCAAGTTTCGGACTAGAGCTTGTCGACAAATTCTCAACAAGTTCAGGATACACCAGCAACTCGCGAAAGTACGTCCACAGGCTTGCCTTGAAACGCGGAGCGGACATTTTCAGCGTCTTCTGCGAAGGTAATTAGGCAAGACGATGTCGATTTCATTTTCTTTACTTTACGTTACGTGCAGCTTCCACGCCTGCACAACTCAGCCTCGTGCGTAAACAGTTTCAAGACCAGAAGATGCAAATGACAAACGGTCGTTGTTCCGTGTTTCCGCGATTAATTCACGATTTGATCAGTTGCTCGACCAATTAATGCCGAAACGACGAGAATGATTTCGTCAGAAGGGACGCAGAAGCTGAACGATCGATCCGCCGGTTCCGCGAGAAAAAAGGCAGCGGGGAAACACGAAAAGGGTTCAAGAGAGGGTATCGTGTTGCCGCTTTGTAGAAATAATACCGTGCACTCAATCCGGTTGGTACATCGTCCAGTCGAACGCGAAAAACAGCCTTCTCTGGGTCAGATCGTCGGATTAAGACGATTGAGATACGATCTAACCGCGTGGGATCGCCGTAATCCGAAACCACGGGCGAGCCATCGAATTCTCTGTTACCCCCTTTTGTACGAGCTCTTTGTTCCTCGAGTCGAGGTGAAAAATTAGGACGACCGCGGACGAATTAATCCGGCCACTAGAACGTTACACGAGCCGATAAACTCGAAGAATTTATCCCTTTCGAGGTTGAACAGGGGGGAGGGGGTGGAAATTGATATCGGGGTGTGCGACGAGAAATTAGCTCCTGGGTATCGTAGAACGTCTACTTATAAAGCGGAGGTAAAGGGTTCTGAAGTTGGTTAATTATCGTTGTTAATTGTTATTGTTCGATGTTATTTTATTAAATTTGATTCGAAACGTAATTATTATATTTCAGTAAATATTATACGTCGTTTTAAAAGCGACAGATAGCGCGTAGGATTTCAGTGTTTCAACCTCCTGTTGCTTTATCTTTGTATTATACCTTGTATTTATTCTTCCTGTTGTTTTATCGTCGTTTATCGGTTTAAAAAGGGGGAGAACTTTGTTCTTTCGCGTGTACGTGATTTTGGCGTACAAGTGTATGTTCTTTGTTGAGGTTATTTTTGGATATTTGAATAGAGGAACGCGTGGGTAAAATGTAAAGTAGAAATATATTTAAAACAGAAGCGTAAGTATAAGTATGAATAGAGTTTGAGCTGGTCCAGATCCGCACGCTGACAATGTTACTTTTTAACTGGATCCCCGAAGCCATCGGATCAAATCAGATGTAGAGTTTTCTTAGAAGTGATAACAACTTCAACATTTTTCATCGTTCGGCCAAGCGAGACGCGTTAACGATCGGTTGCTTCTTACGTCGTAAGCTAATAATTGTTGTCAACGGTGATTTTATAAGCTCGTAAATGCTCGCGACAAACGATTACGCGAAGAAAGGTGGAAAATATAGGAGTGGAAACATTGAAACGAAATACTCTCCTCGTCGAGTTTCGTTCAGACGTATCAATCGATGACTGAGAAGAGAAGATCGACGAAGATACGTACAACGATACATATTTCATCTATTAAAGGAGCAAAGTTATTGCGTTAGTTGCGTGTCAAAAAGCAAACACGCGCCGTGTCGTAGAAATCGAGTTCACTTTAGAAAACCAAAGAGACAATAGGCTCGGTTACGTCTTCTGACGAAATAATTTCTTGGGTTTCGACGCTACAAGAAGGATGAAATTTAAGATCGAGAAGGATTAATTGATACGTCAAGCGGATTATAAAGATCGTGTTAATTCTAGATTAGGGAATAAAAAGATCGTAGAATCCTTTTACGAGCTCGCTTTTCTTCGCCGAACGATATTAGCGCGGTTTATCGCTCCGACGAAATAATATTTTCTGCGTTTCGGAGCAGTCGATAATACGCGATCGTAAAATTCTCGCCGATCCACGCTTTAATCACCATGTATCGTTGTTCTCGTTTAAATAATCTACAGAGTCGTGTTATCATCGCTGGTGAATCACGCGAAACACGGGTAATAAACAATTAATCGTCGATACTGTCTGCAAAAAGGTTGAGTCGTTTCTATCTATCTTTATCTTCTTATATTTTTCCACGATATCTCCTGCGCGGTAATTTCTTTCGAACAAATATTACTTGTATAGAATTATAACAGGAATTCGATTCGGTGTTGTTCCAGATCTTTGATATTTGATCCGAAATAATTTCGTGCTTTCGTAAATCAGACGATAAGCTCGTAAAAGTGTATTATATAATACTTTCGGAATCTCTTCAAAATTCAAATGTCCATTTACCATTCTTACTCGACAATGAAATATCGCCTACCATCAACGTCGCTTCAATTTCACTCAGATTGTATATATTATACGTGTAACGTCTCTATTCAGTATGTTTTACAATTTTATTTCATTTACATACTCCACGTTCGAACCACTCGGCTCAGGTCAACGAAGCGTCGAATGCTTTCCATTTCCATTTCCATTTCATCAGCGCTACCAATCTGAATTCCTTATCCAACCCCTATAATTTACATATGTATTCCCTGTGCAGAGTTCCCTTGCTTGACAACCAATTACCATTAGCTCTAAGTCTACTTAACGAGTTAGTTCGCACGGTTCACCTCTGATTTCCCTATCTTTTTAATCGTTGTCTTAACGAACGACTCTGTAACAAAGTAGAGGCGTCGATAAGCGCTTGAGAATTTCCCCAGATTTAAGCAGATTAGGCTACTAGTAATTAGTAATGGACGAATTCAGTGGATTTGCCAGAGCAAGGGGGATTAGATGACGAAGAAAAGTTCGTCTATGAGACGCGTTTCGAAACACGCGTATTCCTAAATTCAGAAGAGTTAACTAATCGTTGACAGATACGGGAAAATTGTTTAATTCCATACCGTGTCAATAACTTTCCTAAGGAATGCATCTCAGATTTAAGATTCACGATCCGCAGAAACATATAGAAATACAGCACAATCTGATACGTTACGAGACAAAAGGTACAAGACACTGTACTAATAATTCTCTGGAAAAGTGTACAGTTTAAGATTCACAATTTCCATCAAACATCGTCCTCCTAAAATGGACTCTGCTTCTCGACAATTTACTTCTCTATCGCCAGAGACCAGCCTCCCGAAATTCTCCTAATCCACCCCCCCGTGAACCTTCTCCTCTTCCCTCTTCTTCCTCGCCCGATCCTTCGCCTTGAACGACGACCCTTTGCCATAACGCGTGGCAAGCAAAGTCTAGATAATAAAAAAGAAAAAATAAGCAGGAACGTCAACGCACCAAAGAACAACAGGTGTACCTCTCTGCCGAAGCTTTTCGTAGCGATCCTGTCGCATCTTACTACCCTATCAAAGGGTTTGGAAAAAGGGGAGGGGGCAAGGTTAGATCGAGAGGTGCCCGAAAGACTGGGTGCATCTATTTAGTTGGAAGAGATAGTCGAATTCGTGTCCTGTTTCCAGACGACTCGGACGTTCTAATTAAGATTCCACGCTGGCCTCGAGGGGCCTCCTCCTGTCTGTTTGATATAAAACAACAGCGCGGATAGAACGATACTCGAATGAAAAAAAGGATAGACACGGTCTGACAGATAGAAACGTTGGACGGTTTGACGGCGGGAGATTCAACTGGCGCACTGGGCTGCTTCAGGTACAAAACGAACAGACAAAAAACAGCCTATCCCCGCTGCATAATTATACCTTAAAAAGGATGATCCCTTTCGAGAGATTAAGGGACACTGCTCAAGACCGGCTGCTATCTTAATGAGTGTACGCAGCCCCGCTTCGATGCCAGACAATCGTAATTAAGCTGCAACGGCTTTGGCCGAGGTCAAGTATGCTTCTTTCACTGCGCACGCTTTTGCCTGGCTCCTTCTTCAGCCACGAGTTGTGCGTTAAGCGTGCCTGTTCATTGGCTGCTATGGATTATATTTGGATGCAGTATGGAGGGAGTGATTAAAGGCTGGTCGAGTGCTTGCTAAAATAACTAAATGCGAGGAGCAGCGTTTGTCTCGTTGCGTAGGATAAATCTCGCGCGTGTATTGTCGTTAAAATAGGTGCGATCGTTGCCGGAGACTGGCTACTATCGCCAGTTGTGTTTTTGCATCGTACAGCAGCGTTAAATCTTTTTAGACGTATCTCTGAAGGTGAAGTAAAAACCATCGCGAAGGTCGGTGGTATTCTTTTTTCTTCTTCTTCGAAGCACGTAGAAACACGTTAGCGATATTCTCTTTTAAGTAACTTTACGCGAAGGTTCTCTTCTCTCATAGATATCGAGAAACTGAACATTTTCAAACAACGAAATCTCATATTCGATATTAACGTTCCGATCGTTCTCGTACGTAGAAATTAGATTTTCAAACGACGAACAAGCAAATTTGTGCTTTCCACCAGCAATATCCTTCCGCCGGAAATTTCTCTCAGACCAGACCTGCCAGAAACGAGATTTCCAAGCAACCTGCGCGTATCGTCCTGCGCGTCAGCCATATTATTCCATTCTGCGAAACTTGTCCGAAATCGATCCTTGCCCGATGATGGCTGTTCAAACGAAAGACAAACAGGGATTCTGGCATCGAGAAGATTGGCTCCTGTCGAAAAATCCTCGCTGGCGTTGAACGGATCCCCCTTTAGAAATCGCGCTACGCTGCCATCTCTTTCATTGTCCAATTGGTAATGTCAGCCGCTATTACCCTGTTGAATACATTTAATAGACAAAGGATTGGCAGAGGCTCTCAATTTCGCAGCGCGAGAAGAATACGTGGCACACGGCCCTCGTCGGGCCCGTGGAAACGCGGCCGACGTCGGGTTGAGAATTATTATTCCATGTGGACGACGGGCCGCTAATAACGGGCCGAGCCTGGCCCGCGCATATGGCATTCAATGACCGGCCAATTGGACAATTGAGCTCAATCATAATAATACACATATATATGGATCGTTGCAACGCGAGCGTTTCGGCCGGTTATCAATAAATTCACTTGCCGGAAAGTAAATTCACCGGTCGCGTCCTGATTTCGCCCGTTTCCATTCGTTCCTCGTCGTTACGTCTGCTCCTCTCTCTTTCTACTCGTTGTCGCGTTTACGTCGAATTTACTTCCACTCTATCCGGCTGTGCGAGTCGAAAGACGAAGAATTGGCTGACTGGAAGATCGTTTTCGGTGGTTTCGATCGGATCGGCGCCCGCTGGCCAGAAATTGCCGGTAAAAGAGCTAGAAGTTTCAGGAGGTTCTCGTGAAGAATTTTGGACGCGGTTTTTAGGCGGTTCTGCAACAATACTCGATTGGTTTATGCGTGCTGGTTTTATACGATTATACGTTTCGAGAAAGATTTTAAGGAAAAAATTGGAAGTTTGAAGAGGTTCTCGTAAGAAACTTTCGGCGAGATTTTTACACGCAAAACGAGGATTAATTCTACGTTGCTTCAAACGTGAAACCACGGGGAACGGAATGGCGGAAGTTTGCAGAAACGTCCAAATGAGATTTGGTAGAGTTTTCAAAGAGATTTCGGACGCGTCCAAAAGAGTTTTTAAACGAGTTCTGAGCTGTTTTTAAGGGATTTTGGACGATTGATTTAGGCGGAGCAAACACGATGGGGCACTGAATGGATGAAACTCGCAAAGGTTTTGATTCTTTAGAGTTTCCAAGAGATTTTCCAGCTATTTTCAAAGCATGGATAACCGGTATACGACCAACAACGATAGAAAAATAATCCGCGTAAACGCGAGAAGAATAGAAAATTGCAAATGTTGAAAAAAATGTTGCAAATGTTCAAAACGGTCTTCGAGAGACTTTCGAAGCGAGTCTAAGGAATTTTGGAAGATTGGTTTAGGCAAAGCAAACATGGAAGGTATGAAACTCGCGAAGGCTTCGACTATCCAGAATTTTTAAAGGATTTTACGACAATTTTGCAAGACCTCTTGGAATTTCCAAAGGATTTTCAAACTGTCGTCTACACGATATACGAAATAACCACTGCATGAACAGCAGCGATACGAAAGGTATTCGACGTAAATCTAAGAGCAAAAGATAGCGAATGTTTCCTTTAAATACCCTACCGAAGCAAGTACGCACGTTTCGAGATTTCTTTCACGTAGGAAATATCATAAAATAAGCGGAGGTTTCTCAGGTAGTCGGTAGTTAGTCCCTTAGCAAGCAACGCCTCCTTATTATTGCTTTACTTATTAACGATCGCACGTGTGCAATTGCCGGAAATTCCAAGGAAACGACGGCTTCCAGTAAAATACCGTTTGGAGAAAGCGTTTAATAGGACGCGTAGAACCCGCATCGGGATCTGTTCACCAGATGTTGTCGTGTTTTCCATCGGTCGGCCAGTGAAATTCGACTTTGACCAGCTTCCTAGAAACTGACGTTTCCATTGTTGCGTGGAAACCTTAATGGAATTCGGTAACGGTGACGCAGGCTAACGAAACGTATTCATTAAGGCTCGTTCACGTTCCAAGTTCCATGCAACTGCATGTGAGAATTTGTAATGTTTTTATATCGCAATTGTAACATTGTAATATTCGACGAGTTCTTTCATATTTCATTTATTATTAATAATAAACGTTGAATTTATTCGATCGGTTTTATCTCGTTTTCGTCGGTATTAATTTTATATCGTTGATCGAGCTCGTCAATTTCAATTCAGTCAGATTTTACGATAAAAGTGAATTTCAGTATGTTAAGAGGATCGAGAAGATCGGAGGTATTATTTCGCGTTGTCATTCGACTTGAACGGAACCTAAGCACTCCCGGCAAAAAGTTACGAGTTCTTGATGAATTTTAAATGTGTACGAGATATTTGGTCTTCTGCAGTCTTTGTTAATGTTTGTATATTCTCGTGAAGTTGTTATCTCCGATGGAACGAGATCGTAGATCTCGACTAAGGTGACGTCCGAGTATCTTCGATTAAAAATGCGAACTTCGATTCGGATAAATCCTAGCCTAGAAATTTAGATCGACAGAGCGGGGAACGAGGCTCTAAATATAGAGATTCGAGTCGAATGTGAAACTCTAAATTAAAACATTCAAATCTTGGAAGTCGGCATAGTCGAAGTAAACATTCAGATTCGGAGGTCCGAGTGTAAACATTCAAATTTACTTTCGATCTCGATCATCGACGAAATCGGTGAGACGATTCGTACAAATGTAACGCGATAATTCGTCGAGAGACGAGATCCAAACTGATTCGAGTTGAACAAATAGGAAAACAAATATGAAATTTTGTGCAACGATTCTTATCCGGTATCTATGAATTTTTATTTTCGACGAGTTTACCGACGATATTGCGTGTAATTTCTCATCGATCAAGATACGTGCTACATACATATACTCCGTAGTTACGATAAGATCGTCGACCAGATTAGACGTTATTCAATCGATCGATTTCGTCGTGTTGTTTACGTTTAACGTTATTTGGAATTTAGGAGAACGAAGTTCGTTCACTTCGCTCGCGGTTTGTTTCGAACGAACGTTTCGTTTTACGATGCCGCAGACTTGGAGTTAAGATTTGGTTAATAACCTCCTGTCTATAATTTTAAATGTGATCTATGATCCTTCTTCGAATTAAGATCAATTAATTTATAATTTCGCATGATTTATAATTTCGAGGGTCCGCGAAAGTTGAATTCTCTATACCTTCACGTAGCATTATTTCATTCGGATGATTGTAACATTTTCCATTGGTTCTGCCGATCGAACAGTCGTCTAGAAAAAACGAGACGATGTTTCGGATATTTTGAAGCGCAGAAAAATCCCCGTGACTTTGCCATAGCTCGTAAATGGAATTTCTCGCCAACCTCTCTAAAAAAGACTTTGTCTTTTATTTTCGTCTGCCTCCTATCCCCTTTTTACGTTTTAAAAATACTCTATTCGCTCATGAATCGTCTGTCTAGCCGTCACAGACTCGTCCGACCCTCTGAAACGTCAGAACCTTCGAATCGCTCGATTTTCAATCTGCAAATCAGTCGAAAACCCGGCGATTATTTGCGAGTTCAATCGTCAACTCGTAGAAACAGGCAGAACGTAAATTCCAAGGAGAATACATTTTTCTAGGACAATGCTGCGTTGATAAAATTGTAGCCTTATTTCTTGGTATGGGCTAGAAATTACGTGACTGGAAAAGAGCCAAGATTCAACATGGACAAAGAGCCACATACGCTTATGGGTTCGGTTTCGACATGTTGATTTCTCAAAATTCCACCACGTAGCATGTGGCTAAGGCCCGTACCTCTTTCACTGCGTTCCAACGACCGAAAAAAGTCCGATGACGGAGGTACGAGCAGTCGGAGAGCACTGGTTGAAAGAAAAGCTTCCAATAATGGCTAACCTTTGTTCTTTCACCAATCTTTTTTCCTTTCTTTTTTTTTGTCGAACGTTTGGGAAAACTGTGCTGCGTGTTTAGGGCGAGTTTTCCAGGGGAATTCTTTCGAGCATTTTCTTCGATAGAATGCGACCTATTTCTTGCTTTTTCCTTGTTTTTTTTTTTCTTGCTACAGTTCGGATGCCTAATTTTTGATTTTCCATTTCTCTCGACGCTTCAGACGAGAAGATTGCTTCCTCCTGCTCGAAGAAGCGGAATTAAAAATACTCCGGCGCGAAGAGGCTGTACGATAGGCTTTCTTACGATCGAGACCCGTCATCTTCCATCATCCTCGAATATTTCCCAAGTCCTTCCTCCCTCCGATCTTCCCTCCATTTCTTTCTTTTACATTTCTCTTCCATCCAGTTCCACCCTCGTCTCTCTCTCTCTCTCTTCAAGTTCCTTCTTCTTTCACCCTCTTGCAACTCTCTTTTTCTTTCTCGCTTTCTTTTTCTTTTCTCGTTGCAAATGAAAATATCGCCGAGATTCGTTTTCATCCGCTGACAAGTTCAAAGTTTCTCTCCCATCGACGCGGATCTTTGTTCTACGCGCACGGTGATGCAACAATATGGGCTATATATCCTCGTTGAAGAAAGGAATTTCGAAGGAGAATTTTTTAAATGGAACACGTGGTTCTGTTTATCGTACAGTCCGATTGGTTCGAGCGTAGTCGCAAAAGATTGCAAATAATCTAGCGGTCTTTGAAATCCGTCGTCTGGATACTCGTTGTCGTATTAGCCTGGAAATGGTTTCAAGGAAGCGTAGAGAAACGATGCTCTTCTGGTGTTTCTTTACGTATTTCGACGCGTTTCTACGCGTTTCAGGCGAAAGTCGGATGAAGAAACGGCGGAGAAATTTAGTAGCCGAGAAGAGACGAGGAAAGTAAACGTTCGACCGTTACACTTAATCGCGTTCGCCAACGAAAACGAATCCTCGGTCGGTTTCCGTGTATTTTTAGCATTTTTCGCCTTTCATCCTGCGCGGAATCGCCACGACCATCGCCATCCACGTGATTCTAGCAATTTTTCACTTCGTGCTTCGCTTTTAGCGCTTTTCCCTTCCTTTATGGTGGTTAGTCTTGAAATAGAAATTCTTTCCGAGGTCGTTGTACCAAGCAAGGTGCGTGCCGCGCACAGTTGTCATACTTTGCAACGAGTTACCTGATTTCTTTGTGATTTTTTATTTGTTAAATTTTTTCCACGAGACAGGTAATTACATGCTCGTTTAAATTTTCAATAAGAGATCGTCATCGAACGGCCCACTGATGGGCGTTCCGATCGTTAATCGACGTTCTCGTAAGAGAAACTCTGCCGTGTATTATGATACAAGGATCTGGGTCGTTGTAAATATAAATAAGTATAGCATGTAAATGAAATACGTGTCTGGCAGTGTAGTATAACGTATAATATTAGATAAAATCTTTATAAAGCTATCAGAAAAATCCGCTCGTGCCATGTTACACGGGTAAATCGTGTACGAGCGAGCGCGATTATAAGTTCTCACCTAGTCGAACCAGCTGTCCTTGGGTAGTTCGATCGATCTCCAACATCAGGAGTATCCCAACGATAAGACATTTCACGATCGCCATCCCGACTGCTTCGACGATAAATACGAATATCTACTGGCGCGGCATCGATCACTTTCTGCAACAGAAAACACACGTTTGTTAATCCGCCGATCCATTTCTTAATCCAATTTATTTCCATTCGAACGTTTCGAGTAGTTTGACGTCCCAACTTTCCACGATTAAAATATACAGTTTCCAAATAAGAAGGATATTTTCTTTCTCAAAGATTAAATCTTATTCGAGAATACGTTTCTCCCATACGTTTGACGAAAAAAATCGTTCGATTACTTAGCAACGATACTGTTTGTCTCGAGCGTCGACTGTGCAATTTCTACGAGGAGTTGGAAATCGGTCATTGCGATTATTTTGGTAGTTTTGGCATTAACGAAGATTTCTGTTCTTCGATCGACGGCTCTATAGGGAAAGAATATGATAAATCACAGTTTTCATTGTTCGCGATAGGGCAGTTTTAACACTCGATAGCTGTCGATTAAACTAATGTTGAGAAATTCTGCTTTTCCAATAACTACAGTGGCTACAGCATTCGCATACTAATCGATCGAGTATATCGAGCTTCGTGTCATTTGGCGACACTTTTACGTACGACTAGAAAAGTTTATTCTTTATTTCCATACGATGGAAATGCGCTTTATCGAAGATTAAACGCACAACCAAATACTTTCTGCGGGCATCGTAACGTCCAACCGTTTCCACTCCAAAGCTCTTCAAACTCTCCCCAAATTCCTAGCGTCTCTTATCTAAGCAACAAACTCTTAATGGCTGGCGATTAATTAGCCGCTATCAAACTACAAACTCCTAATGCCCAGCCCAAGCAAACAAACAACAGCAACTATTCCAAACGGAACGAAACCTGCGGACGAAACCTCCGCATTGAACAGCACAGAAAAAGAGAGAGAAAGAGAGAGAGAGAGAGAGAGAGAGAGAGAGAGGGAAACAAGAAAAGCAAAACTAAAACGAAGAACACCGTAGCGCCTACACACTCGCGAAATCCTTCGAAAACGATCGACAAAAATCGTTGGGCAGCCTGGTTCTTTAATAAATAGAGGTGTTTAAAAGTAACCATCGGACCGGTTTACAAGGGTCCCCATAAAGTAACATCACGGAATCGCGTCTCGCCATTTTCCTTTTCCTTTCTTTCTTCTGTTTTTTTTCCTTCTCGGCGAAGCGGCGCGTGTGGCGAATCGTCATAAATCCGATCGAAAACGACGGGACGCTTTATGGAGTACTATCGCGGGATGCACGGTGTCTTTCCCATAAAGTATAATAGACTGTACTATCGCCAGGGTCGGGCTAGAAAAGGAACACATGGCCGTGTCAGAGGATTTCGAACGCCAGAACACGTACGGCGTGCATCCTTGCACTCGACCCCATAGATCAACCACGTTGCACCATAACCAACTCGCTCTACGGCCGCAACCTCGCGGGATCTGTTGCTCAGAGTTTTAGATTAGGCTCTGGGGGCAACGTGTAATAGAGAACTTGGTTTCCGAGAAGGTTGATTTTTAAATGAATTTTTAAATAACGAGGCGACACAGTTGAACATATTTCGGACGAACCGGCGTCCTCTTTTTAGAACCGCGCCTATCTACATTTTCATGTAAACTTGTTCAACGCCATCCATACGTGCGATAAAACAGATACAATAGGAGGATTGTTGTGTCTGTACGTTGAATAATCTATGCGTATAAATAAACGACGTAATTAAAATTAAAGAAAGGAAAGTAAGAAACAAGAAAGAACGTATAAAACGGTGGAAGGGTTGTCTTTGCACATTTGGATGATTTATATGTCTAATAAAACAGCAAAGGCTTTTGCCTATATATCGAATAATTATATATATATATATATATATATATATATATATATATATATATTAAAACAGTAGAAGGATCGTGTCTTTACACTGGATAGTTTATATATAGATTATTCTATATAATAAATAGTAAATAATAATATAACAGATCATTACTATAGATAACAATATAATAGTAGAAGGATTGTGTGTATACATTGAACAATCTACATACACATGTAGTAAAGTAATACAAGAGTCGTGTCTCGTTGATTGAATAGTCAGATTGAATAAGAAATACATTGAACAGTCTATACGGATGTAACAAGGTAATACAAGTGTTGTGTCTGTACGTTGAATAATCTGTATACATATATAAAAATAACAGAAGAGTTGCGTCTATACATCGAATAATCTATATACGTGTAATGAAACAGCAGAAGGGTTGTACCTGTACGTTGAATAAAATAAAGAAGAAAAAAAAAAAAAAATAAAACTCATGCAGGAACAGCTTATAAGCTACGGAGTCGAAACAACTGATCTTTAGAACTTTCGTCTGTCTGTTTGTACACGCATCACGTAAAAGCTGCTCAATAGATCTTGATGGGGTTTTCTCTGTTGTATAGCTTATAGTGCTCGAGAAAGAAAATAGGGTACGTATCGTCTCCATTCGTTTCGTAGAAGCTGAGAAATAGCCCGGCATCTGAGCTGGCACGCTTGGTAGAGGTCAAGCAACGATGGTCATTGTTCGTTGGTCGTGTTTGTTCCGAAATCCAACCTTCTTATAAATCGATATTCTTTACCACGAAGAATCAGCCGACTGACTGCTAGTACGAGAAATACGCAGGTATCCCATTCGTAAAAATTCATCTATTTAGAAACTCTTCCGTATATTAGTAGTTCACGTGGTCGAAGTGGCGGACAAAAGGTAATTTCTGAAATAGCTAAAAAGGCTGGTTTCTGGTGAAACGTAGGGAATAAGACGATCAATGTCCAATCTTGTTTTCTGTTCGGACGCAAGGGCGTCACTTTGAACATCCCTTAGGCAGATGCGCAGATGCAATTTGCCTAAGAAGAAACTCGCTGTAACTGGAAAATAAGATGAAATAGGACGTATATTTGTATAAACCTTCTTCATCGTTCTCGTGTGCAGAATCCACCGACGAAGCGGTTCGCCGATGATACGCACACACTATACTTTATACCTAGTCATCTATGATAGCAATCAAATACGACGAGATGAATGCGAAATAAATACATATTTAACATAGTATACGAGCGTGTGCTTAACAACCAAAATACTATGCAAAACATATGCAATATGCAAAGTGGTGATTGTATATCGAAATATGTTCTTGCATAAACATCCGCAGTCTAGCGATAAGTATTTTTGAATTTTTACGAACAAACGTTCGAACAGCGACATTCAGTCCGCGCGCTTCGCGTCTCTTTTCTTACGTAATAGAAACTCTATTTTCATCTGTCAGCTAGTAGCGCGATATTTTGGAAATTCTTTCTATTAGAACGAGTCGTCACGAATGTGACGATAACCAGGTACGGTGGCTGGCGAAAATATCCCAAGACTCGCCACAGATCTTTTCCTACGAATATATCACCAGCATTGTATCGACATTTTTGCGAAATTTCGCGAGCTCCGTAACGAGACACGACTATCGCGCTTACAATAGCAAAACTCGAAAGCAATCCGAAAATGCGCATAAAAGTTGCCAGTACATTTAGCGCAAACGTACGATTAGCGAGAAATTAGTAGTCCTAAAAGTAGAACTAGTGCCAAACACGTTCTACTACCAAATACTCGTCGCTTCGATGTACCGTATATTCTCGGATGAAAAAGATTCGACCAGTCACGACAATCGTTTTCTATAAGGCGTAAAGTGTTTCTAAAATGTTCCAACGCTCTCTTAAGCCACTGTATCTCGCGAGAAGCACAGACAATTCGTAATAACTCAACCTCGCTTCCGATCTCGTCGTAGCTCGAACCACGACCATAAAGCACAATCGCGACAAGTGCTCCGTCATTGTAGGCGAAACGTTAACGACCAACGAAATACCAAACAAATCAGCCAGCGAATATTCCAAGTTGATTGAGAATTATTCGAAGATTCAGGCGTGTCTCTTCGAGCGAGAAAAATCCTGTTGCTCGTTTACCAGACGTATTACAGCGACTGGTCATCCTAGGGTTCGCAACGGTCGCATTAACGAGATCCGGAAACGCATAAACCACCATTTTCAAGCGTTAAATTCAAAAGAAAGCAGATTTACTCGCGCTACCCATTCCTTCGTGCTCGTTAGGCGAAAAGACACATTGTAACGCGTTCAGAGCGTCTATTCCGGAAAGTTGAACCGTTCAACGCCAAGTATTTATACTTACACGTTGCAAATTGCGCGCGATGAACCGCGCTTCGCCTGGTTCCACGTTAGGCTACGTGGTTCTGACGCGAACCGTCGTAATAAAGTTCTACGTCCTATTGTTTCGTCGGTGGTTTGTACTCCAATTTACGAGGCAGGTGTAACATAATTTTGGATGATTTAGAGAAATATGCGATGCGCTTCGTGCTTATCTTGTCGCTATCGCGCGTGTCACTCCACTTTGTGCAAATTTTACAAATTTATTATGCGGCTGTTGTGTGTCATCGATGGTGGATCTTGAAAAGATGAAATGGCTCGATTCCATAAGTTTATGAGAAGGCGTTATATGATAATGATAACGATGATGACGATGACGACGATGGTGATAACGAGACGTTCAAAGAAGAAACGACTCAGCCTAGTGAGTTTATCGCGGAAAGGCGTTTAGAAGAAATAAATAATGCTTATTTTTTAATTTTGGAGTTGCTCAACGTGGCTCTGGTAAGAAGATTTGTAATCAAAGTCTAGGTTTTTAATTAAGAACGGGGTATTCAGCTATTCGACGATGCTAGACAGAAAAATAAACGATAAAACAGATTTGAAGGTTTCGCTATATTTTAAGATTTGGCCTGGCTAACTCGGAGATACAGTTTTGGGGATAGTGAAAAGGAAATTTTGAGGGAATTTGCAATAATCGAAGTAACAGGGAATCACAATTTTGTGATGGAACGATACGTGTAACAAAGTTTGTTCGGTGATGGAACAGATCTTTGGCGTGGCAAAGAGAAATTTCGACGAAACGTTTCACAAATATTTCAGATCGCTTAAAAATTGAATTTAAAGGTTTCGATGATGTAAAGCATGTAATAAAGTTCCGGATTTACTACTTTTTCAATGACGTATATTGAAATTTACGAGACGCGGCTTCACTTGCTCGAGAGAAACAGATGTTCGGTCGTGAAAAACGTTATTATTTATCGATAATTATCCTGCTTTACGTATCGTCGTAAGTTGCATTCCGTAATAAAGCTGTAGAAGTATATATTTAAAATGTTCGCTTCAGTTTGATCGTTAAAAGTCGAGACGAAACAATTCGGAGCAAGAAAGTACGATTCTACGAAATCTCGTCCTCTGCAAACATCGTCAAACTCCGTTTCGAACCTCTTCGTCAAAGTTTAACGTCTACTAATCGACTACAACAAAGTTACGGAAATATACAGAAACGTTTACTCGAATTTATCGTCGAAAGTCGAAACGAAACAATGTTCGACGAGAGATTAAATGCTTTATAAACTTCATCCAACTGTATTTTGAACCACCTCGTGGAAGCTTCGCGTTCAACAATAACAATCGACTGCGATAAAGTTATAGAAACGTATAAAAATGTTTATTCCAGTTTATTATTGAAACTCGAAACGAAAGGATTCAGTAAAAGAACGAACTATGATTCTACGAAATCTCATCCTCCGCAAACATCGTCAAACTCGGTTTCGAACCTCTTCGTCGAAGCTTAACGTCTACTAATCGACAGTAATATAGTTACAGAAATATATGAAGACGTTTATTCCAATTTATTATCGGAACTCGGGATAGAACGGGTTAAAAAGAGAGCAAACTTCAAACAAACGATTTCAGAGAATCTAATCCTCTGCGAACTTGGTCTAACCGCACTCTGTACCACTTCGTGAAAGCTTAATGTCCAACAATCGGCTTACTCCATTATCTCAAATAGGCGACAAGGAAGAGGAACACGTAGGCAATCCAATTTTCCAATATTCTCCGCTTACTCGATTACTTTCATTACACCAACGTGTCCGCCACCTTCGCTCCAATAATTCTCCAAGCCACGATCAGTGACTGTCCTCGCGCTGCTTCCTAGCGTTAATCAACAGACTCGCTTCCAAATTTATTCCATTCGATCTCCGCGAAGAGAAAACGGACGATAAAACCGAAGAAGAGAAAGAGAAAAAGAGAGATTCGTTGGAATAATTTACATATTTAATTTACATACGTAAATTAACGCGCGCAGGCGGCGACAAATTAAAAAGAAAATTCGTGTCGTCAACGGACCGACCAAGCCCGGAAATTAAAATTCTGTTTCACGTGGACCCTCGAGGCGAGTCACTCGCTCGATAATGGCGTCACGAAAACCGAATATTTCGTCCGCTTATTTATGCGTTCACGCTTTATCGACCGTTCAATTCTCCAAAGCTGCCCGGTAAATAAGATAATGTATTCGATCCTGTCTCTATATTCTCTCTCTATCTGTCTGTCTCTGTCTGTCTGTCTCTCCTCCTCTCGTTTCTACTATCTGATAAGATTAAAACCAGCGTGACCGACTCATTCATGGAGACCAACGTGACGTAGGTTTCCAATCGTACAAAAGGAAACAAGGTAAATATGTCTCAGGCGCGTTTCGAATCATCGACGTAACATTCATCACGATTGGCGGCCGATTAACGAGATGCCAATGACGTTTATCGCTGTAGCTATTTCGCGTTGCCTTGCGCATTGGTAATGATCGGATGGCGAAGGTTAAGTTGGTCAGCCAGGTTGGTTCGTGGTTTCGATGCCCACGCGCCTCTTCTAAGATCGAAAAATAGAGGCTGAAGGTGATGTTCGTGGCAGGAGGTGCAGCAAGCAGTTTGCGGGCTCGTCGGTTGGAGACGACGAAACTGGTCTCCGTTGCGGTTACGGCGGTTTCAGATAGCGCAGGAGTTGCCCGTCTGTCGGGGTTGATATAACGGAACGACGGAAGGTCTCCAAGTTCGGGCATCTGATAATTTGCAAATTGGGAAGTTTCGGAATCTAAAGGTTTGCACGTGTCAGAGTTTTCTAGCGATCGAAAGAGACGCGGATAGTAAAACTGCGGCAACTTGCACATGTTTGCGAGTTAAACGTTTTAAAGGATCGAAGCGTTCGACCAATCAACGGTGCGAAGGCTGAAGAAGCTTGAAATAATTCTTCCTTGGAATATCCGAAAATCTCGAAATTGGCAGAACATTTAAGAAAGCAAACAATCCATCGCCAAGTTTCTAACGTTCAACGATTGAATCGCTTGACGACTTAACGAGTCGAAGGTTTCAAAATTCGAACGTCAGAGTATTCGCGGGTTTCGAAGATCGAACAATCCAAAACTATGAAAATTAAGGAGCGTTAACGACGTTTGTACGTCCGGAGAAACGAAGCAGCCAAACTTCCATCTCCCGCCATATTTCTCGCTCCGAAATGATAGACCTTTGCAGAGAATAACTTTCAATTTGTCCTCACGCACCGAAGAAATCGAATCTTTTTCCACGTGATAAATCACCGTTAATTGTTGCACAAGGGTGGAATATATTTTCTTGGCTCGGTGAGCTGGCTTTGATGTCGCTGCATGCGTAAATCAACCGATTTCCTTCGACAAATCTCGAAAGAAGAAAGGGAGGGGGTGGTGATGGAGGACGAGGAGGAGGAGGAAAGAGAAGGAAGAACCTGCCCATCCCCGAAATTTATGCTAAGCGAACCCCTCGGGTGGTCCGCTTAAGATCGGGCTGCCTGTAAATTTGAATTCCTCGAGGGATGACCGTGACTCTGGTCCTGTCATATTATCCTATCGTTGCTGCGACGCGTTGCTCCTTCAGGAAGTACAAAGAACTCTTTATTGCGGCTTCCATCGCGCCCTTAAGTGGATCCCTTTCTTCCGCCGAATCTTTTTTAATTCGATTAGGTCCTGTGATAATGGACGAGAGAAGATGGCCGTTGGATTTTTATTTTTCGACACGCGCTTGGCCATGTATCCGCCTCTCGCCAAGTCTTCTTAATTCGATTAGCGACGCTTTGTTGGCGGAAGGAGAACGAGTTAAGGGCGAGTTAGCCCTTATTAATTTCTAATTTCAAGCAATTTCTGTCGTCGATATTCCGTCGTGAATCTGATCCATCGGTTTTCCTTACTTTCTATCGTTTCTCTTTTTATCTCGGACGTATATCTTTCCTTTTTCCTCGGGTGCCGACATTTTTCAGACCCAACTTCTACGAATCGCTTACGAATTGAAAACAAGCAAGTTACGGAAGCGTATTGGGAGATAAACTGGTTGGAGAATCGAATACAAAATACCTATCGCAAATAGAGGTAGCGTTGAAAAGAGGCTAAAACGTCAAAATTCCCCTGATTAAATGAAACGCACTGAACGTACAAAGTAAACTTCTCTTCAAAGTAAAATCTCCAATTATTCCTTCAATGTCCCTTCAGCGATCGTTTCAGAATTTTCGCCTCGCACTGTGCCGTACGTTTCCCGTACACTTTTGAAATTGTCGATTTGCCGAGCACGAAGGAGCCTCGTCCCACGCGTTCCAACGCAATCTGGCGACCAGATTTTCGCCATAAACGCCAAAGAATCTCGTGGACCTGCGAAAATCCAGAAACTCGACCCGCCTCCTTCTACCTCGTCTTCCCTGGAACCCGTGACGCTGCAGGAGTTTTCTCACGTGGGCGTTTCCTTGGAGAAAAATGAAACCAGATACGCGTTGCGCGCGTGTTTTCTCTCAACAGAGAGCGAAACAGGTGACAGGAAAGTGACTCCCCTGAAACTCGACTTCTCTCGGGAAAGAAACTTCTCTCGACTTCTAGACATCGTCCGAGGAATATTAATCGTCCGCCTGTACGTTCGTAATTCTCTTTTTCTCGCCCTTTCTCAGCCTCGGCTCGCTGATGTTTCCCGAAGTTAGGGTGAAAACGTACCATGGAGCGTCGTTGGGTTGCTGAAAAGAAAACAATCTCCTAGAAGAATCCTCGAAGGGATCGTTAACGACGAAGAAAAAAAAAAAGAAAAATAAGAGACAGATACCAGGGGTCGCGTTTATGGTGATTTTATTGCGATCAGTCCGCATAAGGCTGCGAAGGCTAAGATAATTGTCACCTTTGATTGGATTCGATTGGAAGACTCGGTTTACGACGACAGTTTTTGCAACGATCGATTGTTTGGTAATGAACTCGCCACCCAACGGGTATAACGATTATCGGCTGTCGGAAATTTGCTATCGTTCGATTGTTGTTGGAAAGAAAAGGAAGGAAAATTGGAAAAAATTTGTAGAGCGACAAATTCGTAGGCCGGTGATATTAATAGCGTTCACAGAGGCAGCTCCACGTACATGGCACCGCTTTGCTAAAGAAGGATCGAGCATGGCTAAAATGTGGCTGAAAAATTTCTCCGAACGTGCTAAAATCAAAACAAATTGCTACAACTTACTGTCTCATTTTTTTCTTTTTCGATCTTCCGCGCCTCCCTTCCAGAGAATGTGAACGTTCGTCGTTTAAGATAATAGTACGTTATTCCCAAGTATGAGTAGTATTTCGCGGTAATCGTTCCAAATACTCGATATAAATGTAATGGTATTGACAGTTGTTCGATCGACGAGTTGTTTTCTATCGTAATTTTGTTTTCTTTATTTATTTTATTCTACGCTTTACAATTTGTCCAACGGGACATTTGGTAAATTCGCATAACTTTGTTGCAAAACAACACATGCACGGTTACCTTTGTCGCAATTTGCGCTTAAAATCCCAATTTCTAATCGAAACTTTACGTTTGATCACCTAAATACGCGAAGCAATTTCAACCAGATTTCCACCGCATTTCGTTATTATCTCGTTATTCCTCCAACTGTCCTTATCCTTCCTTCTCGACGAAGCTTCTCGATTTACAAGAGAATTTTCGAAATGTAAGAATCTCCGTGTAAATCTTATCGACGCGAGGACAGACGAGACACAACGAAGGGTGTACGTTCAATCGACGCGCCTCTTGTCTATAAAAATTTACCACGTGGTCGCCTGCGTGACGCGCTAAACGTTGTTCTCCTTTGCGAAGCACGTGCTAGAAATCATTTTTCCAGGACCGTATTTCAATTTGGCACGAACGAACGGGTTCCTCGTGACCGGTGAACACGTTTTTCGAAGCCGATCTGGCCGATCGCCAGGATCGCCGCTGGAGATCGACGTTCTCGAAAGGCGGGGGCGGCGGAGAAAACAAGTAGCGAGTCGGGCACGTTTTTCCATCGGTTAACGACGTGTTTATTTCTCTTTTCGTTCTATTTTCTATCCTGTTTTCGTATTTCCTTACGGTATTTTTGACGATGCGCTGTAACACTTTTTGTTTCAGCTTTTTTGTTCGTACGCGTTCGTTTCGTTTCTCGTATTCTTTATTCGAATATTTTCGATTTATTTTCGATTTATTTTCGATCTCCAGAGCGTTTCGTTGCAGTGTTTCGCGTTGCTATTTCACCATTTATTTTTTCGTACATCGCAACTAGCCGTCGACTTTCAGTTTGTAAATCACTGAACGTAACTAATTTTCAAGTTCGTCCCGTTTATTATACATTATTCGTGGCATAAGATATTTAGTAATTAGTGATATTCGATGAAAAGATATCACTATGATTTACTAGGCAGACATACCTTCCAAAGGATTCGACGATTAAATAATTTACAAATGCGCACAATTATATTCGTTTCGACGTTCGATGGGAAGTCGGAATGAAAAGCAATGCAAGCGCAAAAAAAAAAAAAAAGAAACAAGGTTCGCGTGAAATCTACAGAATTTCTAATTCTTCTACTTGAACAAACTTACGAATTGCTCCTTTCAAGCATCGTAGCGTTCCTGGCATTAAATCTATCATTCCTTAAGATAATCTCCGCTTTCCCCGAAACGGAGAGAAACAAAGAAAAACGCTCCTTTCCATTTCCCCATATATCACGTAAAATCACAGCTCCCAAGCTTGCTTACTGTTAGAATTCCTCTTTCTACGCTTTATCGGTCTTGGGAATTAATTCGAAGGCGCGCAGCTAATAAATACTCGGAGGAAGGAGCGAGAGAGTGTCGGCGTCGACCTTCAAATTACTACCTTGCCGGACGCCATCAAAACCCTGACCTACGTCAGGATAATTACGGGTGGTCCCCGGAGGCCAAGGAACAGGTTCAAGCGATTTCATTCAATTTGTCCAGCCTCGAAATACGCCTTGTCTCGACCGGTAAACCCGTACGCATCCGCTCCACGCGTTTGTGATTTTCGGACAGAAAAGTTTTCCTTTCGAGCAACGCTATTCCATTGACGATGGAACCGCGTATATGTTTCTTTATAACGCACATGTACGCGTCTTGAAAATTGTACAACTTTCGCGAATACTCGGAAAAGACGAAACATTGTTCGCAAGCTTGCAAAGAAAATGACTTGTGATTTTCCAAAGTGAATTATTTCGAATCGTGACATTTTGAAGATACACGCGCGATATAGTCCGAAGGGATACGTTTCCAAACTCGGGGAAGTTTCGTTTGATGTTTCATTTTTCAAATTACAACTAATTTTACTTTACGCCAGAAATGTCTATAGTACTGTCCATTCAAATGGTCACGGCTCGAGGACCGGTTATCATAGAAAGGTAAGGTAAAAAAAAAAAAAGGGCAACGAGAAAACGACCACGCGTAAATCAGTGACTTTTCCACCACAGGATATCGCGAACACGATTTCGCAGCCTCAATCCGTACGAGAAAATTCGGTTTTTCCGTTCTTTCGTTAGTTTCTTCCCTTTTAACCTCCTCTGGTCCTTCTTTCGTCTCCGGTCTTTTGAATTTACGCGCGCTCGCGTTATCGCGAGAGGTTAGTTTACATGGAAACAGCATTAGCTTCATTGTTTCGTTAATTGGAGACCAGGTAGTAAAGGTTTTTTGGCTAATTGTATTTCGTTCGATGGGAATTTGTGTTTAAATCGAGTTTTATAGGTTTAATGGCGACTAAGGGGAGGCCTGGCGCCTGGTCTAGGTTATGTTTATAGGTAGGAGTTGGTTGGAAGGAAATTCTCGGGTTTTATGGGAGAAACAGGGGGAATTTGTTTTGGTAGTTAAAATAAGTATTTTTTGGAGCAAAGTTGAAACTCCGAACGTTCTTCTTTTATTACTGTTTCGTAATTGTTTCTTTTTCTTCTGCTAGTCTTCGCTTAAATCTTGTGTCGGAGGGTAAAGAATTTTTTAGCTCCTCGAGTGTTCGCCGGGAAATTACGTTTGTTTGATGTTTAAAGGCACGAAGATTCTTGGAATCAGTTTTCCTATATATCTAGTACAGAGATTGTTATTCCTATAAATACTTCGATTTAATTGAAGCAATTCGAAGATGTCTTTTTTTTTTCGTTCTTTAAAAATCGATTTGGAGTATTTAGAAATATTCCTCGTTACGATACACGCGACTTAAGTAAACTATATTAATTTGATTTCTGAAAGATCAGAAACACGTAGGAATATTTTCGAAATTCGGTGTTGAAAGTTTCATTATCGCAAATACAAGTCGAACTATCGATCGTTTGTAATGCATGTAATTTCACCAAACTATATCTACTCGATTTAAAAAGAAGAAGAAGGAAAAACAGAATAACGCGTGCAGAAACAATTTAAAAGACTGGCTATACAAATCTGTGCGGCCGTAAAAGCTCAGCTGGAAGTGTTAAAATTCGAAACCCTTAATTACCGATTCTCGGGGGCGCAACCTTTCACCGCCACAGAGATTTAGCTGGGCGCTTTTGTGATCAAAAAATTGGAATCCTTTGAAATTACAGTCATCCCACGGCCTCCGTCTTCTTTCATTTCCATATTATTTAAATGAAGCGCGGGAAGAAATTGATAGTTCGAAGCTTCCACTATGGCATTACTATCCTCGTCTCGAACCACGTGCATCGTAATGCCTATTCTCTAGGACTGTCGGACGACGAATTAAAATTCTGACGCTGAACTCGGCCGTGTTCCCGTTTTCCAGTCGTATGGTTAAGGTGAAAACAGCCATCACGCGATACCGCGCCATCCAACAGAGGTATGCGAATTTCTTAGTTAAATTAAGCAAATAAATTGGTCGAAACAAGCAAACAAATTAACAATGAATTATTAATCAGGAGCAACGCCTGCTATCTCGTTATATAAATCGAACGAAAAGTAATTCCTCCAAGGGTTTCTAACATATATAGAGAATTATCAGCAACGTACGGAGTACCTTTGTCGATCAACGCCAACTTCTTTCCAGAAAGATAACATTAAGAAGCTTTCACCAAACAATAGCATAATTATACACACCACTGGATATTGAATAATTGATTAAATAAAACGATAACGCCGCAGTAAGTCGATTTACCGTTATATCCAAGAAATGGACACCGCTTAATTAAACGAACCTAATTAAACGAACAATTAATTCGTTACTTAATATCGCGTCGTTAATACCTCGCTACACCGCGTTTTATTGTATCGCTACGTTATAATACGCGTCGATTTCTATAATTCGTAAATTGAACCTCAGCTTATCTCATCCTAAAAATACCGGGCGCTCTGTACGTATCTTCCAGTCCAAAAGACCCCGAAAACCTCGAAAAACGAATACCGAAAGCATCTCCGAGCGACACGAGGCCTAGCCTCGCCGCGAGAACATCGAAAAAAAAAGAAAGAAAAAAGAAAAGGTGCCAAGTCGTAAAGAATGGTATCGATTTCCGAGCACAAAGCACGTCCTTATTGTTAGTAGAATTTACGAAGCGATTGGAAAGCGGGGGTGGAGCATCGTTGCCTCGACTCGGGAGTCTAATCGAAGTCGTTCCTCGCGGTCAAGAAATCCCATCCACCCACCGCGTGTGCGTGTTTGTCGGCGTTGGATCAAACGAGGGAAGCGCGGAGGAAGAGAAGAGGAAAGGGAAAAGAAGAAAAAGGAAGACGAGGAAAAAAAAAGAAAGAGAGAAGGGAAAAGGGGTCTGTGGAAGGTGCAGCCTGGTTTTCTGGAAGGCAACGCTCCCGTGAACCGTGCCCCTGCCCATAAATCCTCCACCATAAACCGTAGAACTGGGTGAGCCGTAAACCGGAAGCACGTGCTCCGCCACAGCCCCACGCCACGTCCATCGACGTCGCTATTTCACGCCAACGCGGGCCACCAGCGAATCTTTTCTTTCGATTGTCCGACCGCTGCTACGATTCTACGCTCCCTTTTGTAAATCTACTTGGACTATACACACTATACGGCCGCGACAATTCGCTTCTGAGTGTCCCTTTGAGAGCAACTTTTCATATAGTCTTGACGCTGCCTCGCTTGGTGGTGTTTGCCTTCTTCGTTTTTGTTTCTTCGCGCTGGGAAGGTGGTACACTTTCTTCAACGAGTCTCTTCCTCTTCCTCTTCTTCTTTTTCTTCCGGTTGAGTCGACGACTAGGTATTAATTCTCGTTTATCTCGTCTTTTTATTCTATTCCCGTTGAACGTTGTTTATTCCTTGACTGGTAGGACGAAATTCAATCAACTCGCCGACAAGTTTCGCAGATATTTCAGTAACGAGATTTTGTCCAGTTATGATCCGCGAATTTGCTATCGATCGCTCTCGTTGCGGCAAACTAAGAGGATGTATATTTTCTCGTATTTTGTTCAAACTACGAAAACGTCTTCCAGCGTCAGATCGACGCGGTTGCATGAAAAGAACATAGCAGGCTTACGTTCGAACTTTGAAATTGCAATTACAGGGCTTGACTCGATCAGCGATTGCCGAGATATTACGCGTTATTTCAGGCTGAAATTATGACGATACTCGAAACTCCAGAATCTACATAGGACCTGTTGAACGTTATTTTAAGTGCGCGAGTATATACGGGGGTTAGATCGAATTGGCATGGAAAGTGACGCATATCGAAGAAACGGCAGAATACATAAAGTAGGGAAAAATTGTTGTATCAAACTTCAAGTTAATTTAGCTTAAAACTCAACGTAGTTCAGTAGCTCATAATTATTACTCGAAGTAAAAATTTGGAGATCTTTTCGTATGCTTCAGAGCCGTACGAAAGCAGGAGAAACGGAAACCGATTGTACCGACAAATTATGCTGGGAAAATGTTGTGTCAGGTTAGTGTTATCCTAAAATATCCGGAAGGGTGTCGATCTTTGCAGTAAGCCGCTTACTGTAGATATCCCTTCTAACTCTATGGGATTCTGCTCGTATGGGGAAAGTTGCGAGCTTTCGTGGGTGGTCTGAATATTTTTCTTTCACGATTTCACCCGGTGAAAGAAATATTACCCCCGGTTTGTTGTCTTCTGTCTAGCCGACTTTTCAATTTTTATTTAAACGTCGCTAAAAATAACCAGAAAATTCCAATCCTCCTTCTTCCGATCTTCCGACTAATTCAGACAGCAGCCAAAACGTTACTCCCATCTACGATGACCAAGTATTGTCCGAAAGAAACAGCAACCATCGATTTTCGCTTTCTCGGCCAAAAATCCAACCAAAAAGTCACCCCTTAATTCCACTTCCACGACGATCAAACAACATTTGGATGGTCCGAAAGACTCGAAAAATTCCACCGTCTGAACGTTCGCTGCAGTGTCTGAAAATTCTCGGATACGATCCAATCGAATTTCGAGAATTAATTAAGAAGAACAAATTAAACGCAACGAAGACGTTCCAATGGCCTGATCCCCTTCGACTGCGTGTTTGCGGTGACACGTTGCCATATTTACCGTGCACTCTGCTACGAAATGCATCTTCGATCTCGCCATCCTGATCCACTGAACAATATTCCCTGGTGGTAGAATAGGAGATTCGACTCGTCAAGACGAGAAGCTCGAACGTGTTCTCTCGATCAATATTTGAGCTGTTCTACCGGTCGCCAATGAACAAAGACAGCGAACAACAACCTCTGGGATGAAGCCTTTCACGTGCGCGCACCGCAAGAATTTCACGCCGCACGCGTTTCGCTTCCCGCGCCACTTTTATATTTTGTTAGGCGGGATGCTTTTAACGGGAGCTCGTAAAAATCGTGGAAAAAGAGAAGGCGAAATAAGAAGTGACTGAAAGGAAGAGTGTAGGAGGGAGGGGATGGCGGTTCGAATCGTAAAAACGATTGTATAGTAACGGTGGAAACATTTAGGATTCCCTTCGGTGATACGGACGCTTTTATGGCGGGAATTAACGATGGATTCTGTTTGTATCTGGCGATAGGAGCGGCCATTGGAAACGCCGGTGAAATTTGTTCCTTCTGGCCTTCCGTGGGTCGGTCGATTCCGTTCTTAGTCGATGTCTCCCGTGTATATGGGGTGTTTAGAACTCTTTTGATCTTGCCCGGTTTTTCGCTTTTCGTTTAATCTCGATTCCCATCGTGTTGCGAAGTGTTTCGCGTAAGGATCTTATCGCGTAATTTCAATTCGAAGTGACTTTAATCAAGGCAGGTTCTCTTTCCTTCTCTTTCTTGCTTTTCGTTTCATTTTTCGCTTGGGGCGAGAGCGGATAATCTTATTTTATTTGATATTAATTCCACGAAGAGGATGATTGCTCGAGTACACCTAAATAATCGTATCGTAATTTGTATTAGAAGCGTAAAAGAACGATCTTATTCTTCGACTTATTCAGATTAATTTAATTTAATTTTAATTTTATAATTTTATTTTAATAATTTTAATTTAATTAATTAATTAAATTTCCGATTAACAGACGCGTCTTTCGAACGAGTCTCCGCTTTCGTCTTCCAAGGGCGACAATTTCGGCCTACGCGGGCCAAGAAACAAAGCTCCTTACATGAGAATCCATGTCGAAACGAAAGCAGCACGGTTCGTTGCCAAGCACGTTTTCGGTAATTTCACGTCTGCTCTTGATTTTCGGCTCGCGGTTTTGTTCAGCGCGTGCTGCGAACCGTAGACTAAATACCGGCATTAAATTAGGGTGAGGTGGACTCGGAACAAGGCGTCCCGGTGTGTAATATACGCGGCCGAAATGGTGTAATGAATTATGGCCGGCGAGGATGAAGTCAGCGTACGCCAGCTTAACGCGAACGTTGCTGAAAAAGTGGTCTTTACCACTTCTGGTCCTCTCGACGTGGTCATTTCAATTTATTTCCAGATATTTTCGTGGTTTCTCGAGGGCTCGATGAAGCGTATACGTTGTTGCGAAAAATTACTCATCATTTCGGTCATAAAATTACTCGTTACATTACGAAGGGCCAAGAGAAATATTTCAATTATATTGCGAGCTTTCTGTAAACCTCAACGTTTCACCGCCCGAATATTGCGCATAATCAATTGTGGTGGAACTTCTGGAAGAACGAACAAATTAGTTTTACGAATTTAAATAACCGTGAATACCTTTGTAACAAATATTCGTAAATTCCAAGACGAATGGGAGAAGGAAAAGGTCGCAATTTATTTTCTTTCAGTGACCAGGTAAGAAGAAAAGGAACTAGGATTTAAAGAATCAAGGCCCATCTCGTGAGTATAGTTGTCGTATGAGTATTCCGAGCGACAAGAGGATCTTTGCATAAAAATGTGTACCGCGCAGCTTAAGACAAGGGTCACTGTAAACAGTATGTGTTAAGAGTTTTGCATATATAGAGAGTGTAATGTGCATTTTACGAGCGTATAAAAATCCAAGTGTGACCACAATGTAAACACAACTGCCATAGACAGATCGAGCTACGTTTGTATTTGCTTTGATTGTCATTCTTGTAATAACATTTACGATATTTATTACCAGCATACGTATTAGAATGTTTATCATCGAATGCACGATAGCGATTTAATCAGAGGATTTCGAGAAGCAATACTTTTGTATCTTCAAAGATCATACTCGTGAATAATTTACGCGCGACATTTCTAACGACTCTTCGTAATTCTCAATGTTCCAACAAATGCAAAACGCCGCGTTTCCAATTTACAACATTAGAATACCAAGTACCATTATCCTCATCAGCGAAGTAAGATAAACTATACGAGGAACGAAATCACGCCTCGTAACGAAACGTTCGACTGTAGCTGAATATTACGATACGAAGCTAAAAATCTGAAACAAACTGCTCGTCGAGACTCGTACGATCAACGACCTAACGATACAACCAATACACACGCAGTACTTCCTAACAGTATCACCGGATGAAATCGACGAACAAAAGCCAAAACTGTCCAGCGAGAAGAAAATTATACATGCTAGCGCCACGCAAAGTAACGAGCTTCTCATACAGATTACACCCACGATGTTATCGTCATTCCCTCCACGAATCTCCGATGTTTACCTAGAAAACGGCATTACAGACGACAAAATAGACTACCATTAACGCGCGAACCGTCGCGGCTCGACTGCGATCCCAAACGTTCGTTCGCGATTAAAATATTCCAGGGACGTGCGCGTCCCCCCACTCCGCCTCCTCCGTGCCCCCACTCCTTGGTTAGAAGCTCGCGAGGCGCAGCACGTTCCCAAAACGTATCGCTATGCGCATCACGGGGTTCTCTATCGTCGTTGGACGATCGCGAGAACCGCCGAACAAGGAGATCTTCGATCGAACTTGGCGAATCCGTCGAGACCGAATAAGCTTCGTACTGCTACGAGCAGATTGTTTTAATGCCATTTATCGCCATACCGTGGCAGTAACTGTCTATTACGTAATAACGATATCGTCCAGCCTTCTAGTCCTCCCCTTATGTTCCAATGCGTCTTCCAATAGACGTCGTCTCTCTATAGAAGCTATCTGTGTATGTGATTCACAAGCGTATAGGCAGTGGACGTAGTTTTAAGTCATACCATGGAATTTCAACGATTAGTGACTTGGATTTAGTAGACCTGGAGAATTTCTCGGATATTTTTTCTTTCTCGCTTTTTATTTTCTTTCTACGCTTTTGTAGGGTTCTGTTAGGTTTCCTGAGTTGGGTTTACGTGGGACGGTATGTCTACATTGAAATGTTTTCAGGCTACCTAAGAAAGTTGTTAGAGTGGAGTATGCTCGTGTGTTGTTTTTTATGGGAATCGTAAGGAGGTTCCTTTTGTGGGCTGTGAGTTCACTTCGGGAGAAACGGTGCCCGATTCTATCGGAAACGATCGTGTGCGGAATAATAGGATGGTTTTGGTGAAAGAAAGGGGATTTTTGGAGGTTTCATTTCACACGATGAACACGCGCGGAGAATACCGAGGGATCCCGTTCCGAGGGTTTGTGATTGTAACTCGATTATTCCGTACCTTTGTATCCATCCTACGATAGGTACTATGCGTGGGTAAATGTTATGGCGCCTGCTTTATGCTTTTTACACCTGCAATATTATTCGCGAGTCCCAAACATTTCAGCATATAATAAATCGATCTTTAACGAGCAATTTCTATAATTTCCACAAATGTAGATAGTTGGAAAGAAAATTCACGAGCTTCGTATTTTCACTAAATTAATCGATTCTTTATTTTAGACATTGACGTAGCCGCCTTACCTACCTCCAAACTTTCACACTCCCTCCTTTCAATAACGTAGCTAATTAAAAATTCCAGATCTTTAAATTTTCAATAAGCCGAAACTTTACACCTCAATGTACCGTATCAAAAATTTCAGGCCAATGTTCCAAAGCCAATTAACATCTCAAAACTCTGAAACTTTGAACCTCGATACAGCTACAACAGTCTATCCAACCAAGCTTAACAAGTTCACGCTTCTACAATTTCTAAATACCTCGAACTCCCACTCTTCCGATTTCGACAAACGCAACCCATAAAAGCGACAAAAGTTTACCCCATCGCCGAACCTAACCTCAAAGTCGTTAAAACACCCAAGAAATTAAGTAAGAACGACAAAGAGGAGAATCGAAGAGCAGGAGAGAGTGTCGTTCCACGGACGAACGTAACCCACAAAGAGAACAAAAAGTCACCCCATCGCGCCGAACCTAACCTCAAAGTCGCCAAAACACCCAAGAAATTAAGTAACAACGACAAAGAGGAGATCGAAGAGCAGGAGAATCTCGTTCCATGGAGCGTTTTATTCCGACGCGGGGGAAGAAGGAGAAAGAAAAAAGAAGAATAAGAAGGACGCGTCGGTGATAGTTTAGCTGGCATGGGTAGCTAAAAAGGGACACTCCAGCGTACAGCCGCGTGAATAACAAAAGGCTGATGGAACGTGCGCCGCGTCCAGAAGAGAAACCAGCGAAGGGTACGGTGAACAGGGAAGTGCGGCGCGTGATAGTGGAATATTCATTTTGTGCCCACGATCGTCAGTGTGTGATCGCGCGGTGAATTCACCGGCGAATTAAGCGGAAAGCAGGCGTTTCACAAGCTCCTTCAACGCCTCTCCTAACCTCTAACGATCGTCGCATCTTCTTCTCCTTTTTACATATTTTGTTTTCTGGTATAATCGATGATTGCTTGTTTATATAGTACCTACTTTCATACAACAGCTTTCTGTTGTCGTAAAATTAATAATGACCGGGCAGAGAGGTTTTGTTATTCAATTCCGATTGAAGCAGAGGTTATGTAATGGATCTCTCGAGCATTCACTTGGTTGATTTATGGTAATCGATTTGTGTTTGACGCGTGGCCGTTTGACAGAATTTTTATGATTACTTTTAATTGCCACGGTGTGCTGCAGATATTAATAGAAATGTCAGTAGACGGACGTTCTTGGAATTAGTGGGAGGAGGAGAAATTTGCTTGAGAACTTCGAGTTGCAACAAGTCGGTTGTAAGTGGTATAAGTTGGAAGCGGAAGAAACTATTTCGCTTAGGATTATTATTCCGGAAAGTTGGGAACCAATATCTTTGGTACGTTTTGTGTTGTATCACGTTTGTACTGCGTTAAGAATTTTTTAAATTCGGTATATGGCTTAAGAGAATTTTCGTATTCGTTATTTCAATTTTTCTTCCTATTTCGTGATTTTATTTAATAATTTACATCCACGAGGATGATAAACCCGTTTCCGTTATATTCTTTTGTACGGGACGTGATACGATGTATAGTATGGGATGGAATGCGAAGGCGATCACGTAGAAAATGGTCAATCAGAGAAATGTCAGTCTTTCACCCTCCGTTGCACGATAACGAGACGTAACGTTCTTTATCAAAATCTTCTACCTTCGGTTTGCTCAAGTACGTTTTATCTTTGGGCTTTTATCAGAAACGAGGGGCTCTTCACGGTTGCAGGTACGTTTTCGTTAGGACGGTTGGATAATATTCGATAACGTTATCAGCCTAGCACAAGAATTTTCGTGTGGACCTCTCGTAACGCGTTTTCGAAAATTCACAGCGTATGTGCGACTTATCTGTACAATAATTATAAATTCCGTGATTATTATTCGTTACCGAATCTTATCTGTGAGAAGACCAAACGCTCGATTCTCCAATTAATTCCCTCTCAAATATCCACTAAAATTTCGTCGCGACGCTCCTCCCTGCCTTCTCAAATACAATTAACATAAAAGAACAAGGAAAAGAAAAGAGCGTGTCTCATCGTCTCGCTATGGTTGTTAACGACGTCGAGAGGAATATAAATTTTCGTCGGTTAACGAAGTGATTTGTATTTTTTCCATGGGGGTCCGTGGGGGATATAAGGCGCGCTCTGTTCCAACACGGAGGCTGCGCGATGAAGAAAAAAGGAAAGAAACGTTTCTAGTGCTCCCGTTGAGCAGATGTTTCGGGTGACAGGAGCGAACGAGAGAGGAAGGGGAGCCAGGTCACAAAGGCACTTCCCTGAAACGGGGCCCACGAGGCGCCGCAGCGCGTAAAATGAATTTCGGCCGAGCAGATCGCGTCCTCTGCAAAAACGTATCTCGCTTCCGCACTCGTAAGGACGCACTCGCCAGTCACATGGTCTCAAGCGGCTCGACTTTTAAGTGTCCAGCCTACAGGATGCTTCGGTAAACGAGGAGACGCCATTCTAGGCGGCTAGAAGAATTTCAGTTGTTTCGGAAGTTTCGTGGGAAACGAATGCCGTTAGAGTTCTATCGTTGTACGTTCAGTTGGAGAAACTGGTTGAAAGGTTTGTAATAAGAAAGTTTCGTACGAGTTTCGCGAAGTAGTCTCGATTGTTGGATCGATCCAAGACACAACGACGCCGCTCTAAGTCGAACAACGTTGCTCGAAAGTCGATTTAGGTTACTCCGTGAAAGAACGTCGGTGCAAGTTGATAATATCGAGCGAGATTATGTTTGAATTTTACGAAATGAAATTGAATTTTAAATTGTTAAACGAGAGTCGCTTCCTACATCGAGGATGTCGTTTTCTGTTATAAGAAACGATGGGAAATTTCATAGAAAAGTTATGGACTGGATACGACAAATTCGTTTAGATCGTCCAACGTAGATTAAATACTTGCATAAATTGCACGAACGCGATGCAGTTCTTAGAACTTGATGCCACTTTCATTATAATTACCATAATTACCATATCTCGTAAAAATATGGATTTGCATAAATGTCGATGGCTTAATTACACATAAATGCTGTCCATAACGTAGAATCCCTGTCGTCTCACGATCCGACGTTCAAACATTCGACTAATAATTTCATTTTTACGTAAGATAGGTTTTTCGATATTACTAGAAAGTACTCTGATCGGTGTATTACGAATAATCGCTTTTAAGGGTAACATAGCTAAAGAATTAAGGTGTCGTAATCGTAAAAGTAACCATACAATAAACACAGCGGGCACAATCGTAAAGTAACGAAACGATACATAACTCGCGTTCGACAACCACTCTGATCGTTTCTTACAGCTTAGTGGCGTGGAAATTTGCAAGTACAAACGGGACTATATAAATATAAAATAGTATAAAATCCTATCACGATCAAACGCGACCATTCGGAGTTAGTTATGGTTAGACCGCGAGCAAGTGGAAAAGACCGGTGGAAAAGTGTGACTTAATTTAACGGCACTCCCAGCTTTTTCCCAGACCACTTGATACTTTCTTATCGGCTGACTGGTCGCAAGAAGCGAGCAATATGCCCGCTTAATAAAACACTCGGTAGCAGGGACAAGAATATCCGGGCGTTCGAGGAAATTTTACAACTACGGCTCGCTACGGCCGAGTAAATCATCGACTTACTGTCAATTAAATGTAAATACCGGCGCTTCGACTTCCAATTCGTTTTTCCTTTTTCCTTTCGTTAGCCGTAAAGACAGATAAATCCGATCGAACACGATACACGAGGTTTTGCTTTTTACTCGGTTTGCTCGGTAGAGAACTTTATTTTTGCGCCCTGCTGACTTCGATCTAATCAAAATAAGGGCTGGAGGAGAAAGTTACAAGTGCGGTGAAATGTTTCGTTCCAGCAAGTTTGCAGAGTTTTCGCACTGAAATATTTGCGTTAAAATTTATTTTCTCCGCTGTAAGAGTCGATAATTGTATAAATATATATATATATATATATATATATATATATATATATATATGTGAGCTAATTGGAAGCCAAATTGATTATTTATTTCGAAATTAGAATTATTTCTTTCATCTATTATGGAATCCTTGTTATTCGCGTCGTTTCTTTGTAAAAATTTAGCTTACGGAAATACGTTGTTTCTTGAGAATTGAACAAATTTCAAGATATTCCGTGAGAAGCTTTCTTCGAGTTTCAAGAAACGCAACATTCTACTGCTAAAAATATTTTCATTATCGATAGTTGTCAACGCTTTTGGACCCAAGAATCAACACGGAATATTTCAAATTTGCGCAAAGAGAATCGAATACCATTCGCTAAAATTGGACAGATCGAAGAACCGAAATCTCAGCGAACCCTCGTTTCCCTTAACCTCAATCCACCCCCAAGAAGTTCCATCTAAAGATCTTTCTACTTACCACCAAACAATAATCGACAACAATCGACTCGCAATGTAGCCGTTCCTCGGCACGTCGATAAGTCTCACTAATACTTAACGAACACAGGTCGATATCATGTCGAACCAGAGAGAACTACACGCACATTTCTCCGTTTCCTCACTCCGCTAGACGCGTTCTCCGCTGCCCGTAATGGACAGTTTCCTGGGCAGACGTCGCCCGTACGAGCAATCGAGCAGATGCAGGAACCGCGGGCCCATTGATGGGCAAACGGTGCGAGCGCGACGAAGACAGAGTCACAAGAAGCGACGCGAGACAGACGGACAGACAGACAGAATACGACACGGTCTCTTGACCCCGTGTCGGGGTCTCTCGTTGTTCAGCCGTCGGCCAAGAAACCCGCGACAACACAGAGCGAACAGAAACACACCACTGAGACGGCGCGATGCTTGTTTGCCGGTGGCACGTTTTCGTCTGACAGGCAGCGGCCCGCGCCGCGTGTCGTACCTGCCGCTGCGCATGCGCGCCCCTACGCTCGCGCGCCGCGCAACCTGATTGGCCACCCATTGATCGGTCCTACACGCGGTTCGACTCACGTGCGCGGGTTGCCGTGCGTCTCGTGAGTGGGGGTAAGTAGGTGCTTGTGACTTGGAAATTCGTGCGATAGTTCACGTGTGGGGTGAGCGACTTGTCAGAGATTTGCGAGGGTGGCTACGAGTAGGTGCGGGTTTGGGTTATTTCTGCGAGAATCTGCGGAGATTTTTGACTTTTGGGCGTTCACGTTTCCATGTAACGAAGCTATCGACTCTGTCGGAACGCGATAGAATTAGGAGAGATTCAGTCCTTGGTCGTTAGGATTTGTTTGACGTTAAAAGCAAAGATACGCACGTGATAGATGTAATTTTCGAGTTATACGTGGTATAATTCGGTACGTTGGTTTGTACGAACTTTGAACTTTGAACTCGTGGATAAAAATCGACGAAGCTGTACGAGACGTGTAATGATTTTGCAACTGTCGTACCTTCTGTATCTTCGAATGTTCAATATTTATCTCCCGAAGCGTCTCTTAAGTACCTGGACATTTAATTTTTCCAGTCCTGGATCGCGTTTAGCGTTCCGATGAATTTGGAAACTCTCTCTTCTCGGTTATCGGAACGAAATCAGCGATTCGTTTTTTTGAACAAGCATCGCCTAAGTAGTCTGCTTACACACGTAACGCTATTATGTCAAACAAACTTAACATAAGGATTTTGACTAGAATATCTCGATCGGAGATCGAAACACGAATCTTTTGTCCGTATACTCGAGTTACTAATCGATTCTATAATCCGTAACGTTGATACCCGAAGCAACTGGCACCTGTCTTGGCATTAACATATGTTTGGTTACTCGGTTATGTCATATTCAGTTACACTTGATCGGAGTCCGGTTGATCCGAATCAACCACTAAGAGATTTATACCGTTCATCGAGAACGAGTTTCGAACATTTCGCCACGGGTATAATTATCTTCATTCATATTGAAATAAGTTGATCAATTAAAGCTGCAGGATCTCGTCGGAAGTTGACGAGTTCGAGTCAACGATTTCCAATAAAATTACAAGCGCCGCTAACAAAACTTTGGAAACTGATATGAGAAAGTTTCGTTTGGAATACGTGGTAAATTATCGTATTCGTAACGCGTAGTAATACGTTTATAGACACAAGTTCGCGCGATAGAAAATTGATCTACTAAAACGTTTAATATAACGACGGAAAAAATTGTTCTTCACTGTATCTCCTTGATTTTTATTCTTCGTTTAATTATCCATCTTTTATCCTAACAACCTCCGGCTATCTTACGAATAACAAACGACATATTACGTTATCAACAAGCGAAAATTTTTCGAGACTAAAAAATATCAAGCAGGTTGAACGAACTTTGGTCCCATGTTACAAATGTACGTATTTTTCGTTTTAAGTCGATCCTCCCGGCTATTTACCTATTAGTATGTTACTAAAAATAGATTCTTCCATTAAGTATCGAATAAATTAAGTAAATGTCATCCGTTTCATAGTTTTCGTTTTAAAATCGTCTTTACTGCTGTTTTACAATACCGCTGCTAACGTAAACAAATTGTTTCCCATTAAGTGTCCGATAAATCGACTGACTCATCCTTTGTTCTACCCATCCTTCGTTCTTCTACCTATATTTTCCACTTAAAAATGGTCTCTATTGCTCGTAACAATTATCTCTTTCGCTACACGATCTTTCTAGGCACGATGTTTGTCAAACACTGACGATCATACATACCACAGTCGGGATATATCGACATAAATGGGAAGACCGAGTGTGATTCGTTTTGTAACGAGCGTTACGCACGCCACTTTTAGCCTCCCGCCATGTTTGCGTGGCTCGATTACACTGCGTCGAACGACCACTTTTATTGTCAGCTTGCGAAAGGTGCGAACTGTTAATTCCTCTTAGCCGCCATTGAACGACGTTGGCGTTCCTCTTGACCTAGCTGAACAATGCAACGAATCGGTGAACGACCTCTCTTTCTTTCCACTACGCGATTCTTAGTTTACTAACGACCTATCTCTGTTCTTTTCTTGCTCAATTTTCGATCGGAGAATCGCTGCATTTCAACGTTCCTCTTCGCGAATGGATTCGATCTCCTCGAACGAGGAGAGACTACGCTTTTCGTAGTTTCAAAACTCAGACACGCGAAGCTATATTCTTAAGTATTAGGTTGTCCCGAAAGTTTCTTTCGTTTTGTAAGGAAATAATCGATGCACCGCATTCTCTGTTTTCTATTATTCTTGACGAATCGCGTATGATCGTAATAATAGAAATAGAACGAAATGGATCGTAGATGATTCGATAAAATAACATAAAACGAAGAGAGGTTGTGCGTCTGTTATTTCCTTACCAAAGGAAAGAAACTTTCGGGACAACCTAATACTTAGAAAATTCAGATATAAAATGGTACTATATTTTTAATTATTTCACGATTCAGCGCTCGATGGGCGTCTCGAATACTCGGACGACTGTACGCGTCGATTCAACGAACATCGCCCTTTAACCGAGAAAAGATTTTTATCCCAGTCTTTGCATACTAACCAACGTATTTCGTGTAATTCTGACGATCGTTCGTTAATCTTTTCGACAAGCACTTCTCGCTTTTAGTCCATTTTGACGTCGAAAAGCGCGATAAGTGGTTCGATCGATGATTCCGGTCTTCCTATTCTTCTAACCTTGTTCCTCCGTAAGCGTAATGCGAAGAGAAATTTGCCGAGAAACTAGATCTTTCAGGAGGAAAGGACAACTTACGCGCGAACGTAGTCCAAATTCACGAAAAGGAATAGCGTATCCATAGGGAGCCCTGTACGTGCTGCCTTCTACGATAGTCGCAAAGATAACTCAACGTTCCATTAAGTCAGACAGGCGGCAGAGACAAAAGTCAAGAAACAATTAACCAACGTTTATCGATGCCTGTATCTCGCTGCGTAGAGGCGACGTTGCGACACCATTTTCTAGCGTTATTAATAACTACGTGGGAAGGGAAATCGCGTTTAAATTCTATCCTACGTTATTGTCGTCGATACGCCCAACAGTTTCCAACGAAAGGTCGAAAACCGTTTGGATTTTGGGTATCGTCCCGCTACAAATTATCTCGACTGTCCGTCGACGAACGATTTCGGAGACGTTCATTGTCCGTTGAAAAATCAACAGCATCCCCGAACGGGTTCCCGGAACGCGACTGAATGAATTACGAAAACGACGACGCACGTGCGCCGTTTCCGGCGTTGCGGCAAATCACGACGTACTTCCGCTGCGGTGCATTCTGGTGCCCCGGAGGCGCGGGACGAGAGAAAACGCTCTACGGTCGACGAAGAACGACACTATCGTCGATGATATGCCCGACACGAAACGGACACGTACACGTTTCCTGAATTACGTGAACGCATTCAACAATGGCCCTTTACGAGATCAAACGGCGATAACGTCGCCGCCACCCGGGTTTCATTGAAGTCTCGTTGAAAATGCTGCTCGTAGGGTTCCGTTCGAGAATCCATCGGATGGGGGACTTGCAGCGGTTGTGACCGATCCACCAGCGTTTTCCGCAAATCGTTTCTCGTCTTCGCGGAATCATTCTTACGAAACGAAAGGATGGATGGCTTCGTCCGACCACTGTCTGATCGTTCGTCACGACGCTCTACCGTGGAAGAGGGTTGTTGAGATAGGAATCAAGAGGAGGCTAGAACAGAGCGAGAAGAGTTTCTGTTGAAAATGACAACGCGAGCCCGAGCTCGCCATCTGCGTGCGAATGCGCTAATCACAAAAAATAGCGATTAGATTCGGGTTTTATGTGCGGTTCATAGTTTCAAGGTACTCTTTTGTCTTTTTCACTAGTCCAGTCTGTGTAAGAGAAAGTGCGATAAAGGTTTCTCTGGCTCGAATCGGCGCGATAGATTTATCCGAATAATAAAGTAAATAACTATTGCGATCCTACCTCTAAATATACAAATATCAACAGTTTCTCTCTACGATTCCTCTGTGCTGGAGATTAGAACGTGGATCTCTTATTTGACGATCTTCCGTGCTGCAAGAGTCTCGGAGGAATTGGAATACGGATCTTCTGGTTTCTCAATTTCGTTGAGCCTCTCGAAGAGTATATTCGCGATTATCTTTTGCGAAAGAGGGTTAAGAAATATCGAAATTAAAGGCGGATACGAACAAAGTAGATAAAATTTGCGTTTCTCGAATAATATCTGCCGTTGTTGGAAATACGTGTAATCCGTATTACAAATCAAGTTCGATATCGGAGGACGGTAAATTCAAGGACATAACTCTTCTATTAGGTGTGGAAAAATTTACACCAATTATGCTATACGGGTAATCGTCGACTACATCCTTTACAAGCGGTACAACGATCATAAACAAAGATACAAATCCAACAAACCTATAAATTCGTTCGCGTGTCCTGCTATATAACATATATAAAGAAAGAGAAAAAGGACAAAGAGAGGACGTTACAAAACCAGTTTCAGGAAAGCTCGATATGAAAAAGTCATACTGAATTAAAGAGGCGATTAATTGGATCGTATAAATCTAAGCGCAACAGGAAGGGTTAAACGAATATGAGATAAACTGTACTTAATAAAGCATGGAAATAAACCCACTTGTTTGCTTCCACGAAACTCTCGATTCTGAAAAACGATGAGAGAAGGAAAGAACCGAACCAAACCAAACAACACTGTCTCTTAATGACCCATTAATATTCCACATAACCTAACATCACGGCATCGCCATCGGTGGCTCCACCTTTCCCGAGTCCACCAAAAAAAAAAAAAAAAAAAAAAAAGATACAAAGGAGCAAGAGAAAAGGAGGAAAGAGAACGAAAATGCCGCTTATGAGCACGTCCTCTCCAATTAATTCCGATTGCTCGGCGTGAAACAAGAAAAGTACATCGATCGTTTATCAGGTAAGGGGAGGTTAAAAGCCGGCTAATCGATGGCGAGTCTCCGCTCTACGGATGCGTGGCGTATCTTAACTGCGAGTTACACGAGAATCTCCGATCGGCTAATTCGAGATAAAAGTCTGCTTTGCAAAAGGGACGAGAGATGCAGGAGAAGCGGCTGGCATCTGCTGCGTATTATTCGAACGAGGGAACGAACGTTCGTTAGAGGACTTCCTCCGCGACGGGAGGCCAGCGACGTCGTCGATGATCTTTCCGGCAACGGCGGCTCCTACGGTACCTTTGCCCGTTTCTTCGAATTTTTATTCCGAATCGTCCGTGGCGCAAAGGACACCGTAGAAAAATTCAATACGACAGTTTTTGTCTTGCTTTTTTAGGGGAATTCTAGGGGAATTTTTGCTATAGCTGCTCGTGTTTTATAGCTTGTCGATCGTTAGAAACGCGGAGAAATTTCAACGGTTAGAGATAACCTGACGATTTTAAGGTGCGTGGACTTTTTGCATCTCGACGTATCGTGTATCGCGTTCGCGTCGATTAGCCCGATGATGACTGTAAACTGTTATTTTTAATCGTACTTCCTTCGTGATTAAATAAACGTCGTAACAAGCTGGAACGCTTCCGGGTACGAATTAAGAAGTGTAAAACGCGTACGATGTTCGTTAAAACTTTAGAGGTGTGTCGATTGCAAATTAGGTATAACAGTTTCGTACTAATCGTTCGTAATATGTATAATACGTATAATATTTCAATATTTTTTTGTATATTTCATTATGTTTCGTGTACCGTGTAGCATGATTAAAATGTATAAAAAATACGATAATTTTGTCATTACCTCGTGGTGTAATAATCTCGTGGAAAAATGAATTTTCTTACTTCGCGTTCGGATTTAGTTAGCGTTGCCTCCAGGTATTCATTAGATCGCGGGCAACCCATTTCTCCAACCTTTAGCTTGCAGCGTCTAAACGACGAGAAGTCGTTGTAGATCGCGCACCTAATTGACGCGCAACGTCTATACATTTTCACGCACGAGAGACTCGATTAAAGTGTTCGCTTAATCGCCATGAACCTCTTTCGGCCAAATATAAACTATCGTATGTGCGTACACCGTACGTATCCTCGTTCGCATTTTTTGACACCAATGACAGGTTTCACGTTTATTACAGCTTCTAAGAAAGCCGTTGTAATTTTATCAACCGTTTCTTACGTTCATGATGGTACATATATTACAATCAATGGAATTTAATTTTCATCGTAATTGGCTTTGACACGCAATTTGCAATTTTATGATAAAACAGTGTAACCACGTAATACACCATATTATTCTTCTGCGTATATATATATCGTGTATACGGCTCGACTCGCGGCTCGACTCGCGCGGCTTGAAAATATGAAAATAAAAGTGTACAGCGTCGTGTGAAAAATTCAAGGCTAATTCGGTTTTGTATATAAGGAAAGAGATACTTTCGCAAGATATCGTTACACCGATAAATTATTCGCCTAAAATGAAGAAACTTTCCAATTAACTTCGATTTTCAATTACTCAATTATATCGTAAATCGTTGCCGTATAAATTTTCCAACTCGTTTCCTTCAAAACGATGGCTTCCAGTTTCCTCGTCTTTTTGCGATTACTAAAAATACGAACCTATACATCTTCGATAATTAACGTTAACTATTAGCGAGCTCAAAATATCATCGTATATTTCTATTACATTCCCATCAATTTCGCACGCCGCGTTTCTAACTCCTTCAAAATGACGCATTCCAGTTTCTTCGTTTTTACGATTACTAAACACGTGAACCTATATATCTTTGATAATTAATGTTGGCTCTTAGCGGGCATAAAGTATGATCGTATGTTTCTATCGCATTCTCATCAATTTTACACGCCACACTTTTAAATCCTTCAGAATGATGGATTCTAGTTTCCTCTCTTTGCAATTACCAAAGACGCGAACCTATATATCTTTGATAATTGATGTTAACCCATAGCGGGCTCAAAATATGTTCGCATATTTCTATTTCATTTTTCTCATCGTAGCATCCTCGGTTTAGCGATCGGTTGGTTAAAAATTGTTTTCAATTTTGAATTATCCTATCGCGTCGTAAATCATTGGCGTAGAAACGTCAAATCCTTCGAAATGATGGATTCCTACTTCCTTCTTTTACGATTACTAAACACGCGAACCTATATATCTCTGGTAATTAACGTTAACCCTTAGCGAGCTCAAAATACGTTCACGTGTTTCTATTTCATTTTTCTCACCGTAGCGTTCTCGGTTTAGCGATCGGCTCGTTTGAAACTATTTCCAATTTTAAATCACCTTATCGTATCGTAAATCATCGGCATGGAAACGTCAAACCCTTCGAAACGATTTCAATTTTCTTTCCTCGAAATTATTAAAGACGCGAACCCGTGTATCCTGTTCGTAGATAATAATTCACGTCGGCCGTTATCGAGCGCTCAAAACACGATCACGCGTTTCTATTCTCATCGTAGCGTTTCAAATCCACCGATTGGCTGGTTTTCAGCGACTCTTTTAAACAGTACGCAGCAAGTTTGCTATAACAAATAGATTTCAGTACGTAACATATTTTCTCCGATAGCGTCCCACAAGTCTCCTCCTGAAACACCCACTTTCCCCTCGTAAACGGTGTCTCGTAAAACAAACCCGCGCGAACGGTGTTCGCGTTCTTTTCCCCCCGACGTCCGAGAGATAATCGACGTGGTTGGCCGCTTGTCGAAAGAATTTAGCTTAATCGGGCCGTGACTTCGCGAACTGGCTTACGATAAGACGCACGGAGAGCTCACGGTGGGCGTTTCGTGTTAATCAAGCGTAACGTTTCGCCGAGGACCACCGACCACCGAGAAAAATTCTCGCTATAACGGATCGTGACATGGTCAAGCTTTCACTCGACTGCTGTATTATCGCCAATTGAGATGAAACCCTCTGTGTCCGTTTCGTTAATATTCGTTCGACGCTCTTTTCTTATACAGGGTGTATTTCTCGTCTCTATAATGACCAGCGTCAGCTGTGTTATTTTTATCGTTGGTTTTATCTGTTAAGAGGAGTGTTTATCAGCCAACGATAACGCACAACATCGAGTGCGCACGGTTTACGTCATTTCGTTTTCAGGATCCACGTGATTGCAGATCGCAACACGTTTCAACGAGTAGACACGAGTACGTACACGCGAGAACAGAATACGACAATGCAGCGAATCTGGTTGTTATCGTTAAGCGCTATTTATGTCGATCTTGGAACGAGAGAATCACATCTCTATGATTATTTAACTACGAACGGGATCGTAAAATTTCCTTAATGAAATATTACATTCGACGATTGGGAATAGTCGCGAGTGCGAATTTTGATTCTCGAAGCAAATTATATTCAACAATTTTATTCAAAGTTATATCATAAATTTATAAATATTATTGTACGATCGATATAATTTTATACGTGGACAGGAACGCGGATACATCGAACGTTAATTGTCTCGCGTTCTAACAAACGAGAAAGGTTCGAGCTTTAATTTATTCAACGAAGAGATTTACTGTATCCTTTGTGATTTGCTCGAAGCAATGTCGTAAACAATCAATACCTAATTTAGCAGTGTTGTAAGCGATTACCTCGGGGTTTCCTTTAGAGGCATGCAAAACGCTTCCTGGTAGAGTTCATTCGCCATTGTGCGTCACGTACTCGTCACATCCTTCGACCAACGTCATACACATACTGTAACGCTAATTTCCATAAAATTATTAAGAAGCTCGAACACGAAGAAATAACGGGGCAAACGAGATATTTGACGACGTTTATTAAAATAACAGTCTGCCTGAATCGTCCCTTGAAAATGAAATTCCTACTCGACCAAAATCCTAGATACTCGAATACTTGACACGTTTGACCATCTCTAAATGTAACATCAAATTAACCACAAATATCCACATCTACTATTAAATCCCTGAACAATCGATACACTTGGATCGTCGTCGTAGGTAACGTCCAACGATAAAAGGTAAAAAGCTCTACCTATCCGATACGTTCAAACGAACAGTCCGTGCGTTCGTGTAATTGAGCCAAATTACACGCAAAACTACCAACCAACCCTCGATGATGTTACATTAAGTAAATTTAGTTTGAGGATTTTTATTTTTAGACGAAGGTTTTATACTTCCTTCTATCGGGTTTGTTTTATTTGTTCTTGCTCTTTTGCTATGCTTGTCAATGGCTCGTTTAATAGCGAATAATAGAATTTACAGGTACGTGGTTTGTAAGTTTTTTTGCTAAAATAATTTTAGTAACGAGTTTAAGATACCGCTCCGACCTGGTAATTTAAATAATTATATAACGCAAGAGTAGTTCTCTGGTGATTTTTTTGCACAACGAAGATCGCGAGATTATGGGATCTGTGCTGTGTTTAACGTATTTCTTTGTCATTTCGAGAATTAGTAGGTTTCTGCGTAATTTGGCCCGATTTTCTCTTACAATTACTAAATTCCCAAAAATCCGCTTCCACTTAGTCGAGACCCGTCTCGCTCGATCCAAATTTCAAACGCTACTCCAACGCTTCGTATTCTTGATCGACCATCGTTAAATTCGACGCTCCATTAACCGTAAATACCCGCACCCGCTATCAAACTCCTAAAGAATCGACGAACCAAAATTGTCGTCGTAGAAACGTGTAACGATAAAAGATGGAGCATTCCAATTGAAACGAGCAGTCCGTACATACTACGTGTACTATAACAACGCCATAATTCGCCCCTCTCGGTACTACGAAACTCCTGCGAATCGAACTGCACTCGAACGAAACGCGTCTTATTCGATCCGAGTCTGAAACGCTGCAATATGCTCGAGACGCTCGACCATCTCGAAACGCGTCGTCCCATTAACAGTAAATGTCCACGTCCCTCACGGAGAACACTCAAAGAATCGACAGATGTAAATCGTTGAGCGTTCAACGATGAAAAAAGAAGCGCGGACAATTTGGCGTTCGACAGGATAAAACGTACACCCCGTATATAGGTAGTGCCGTCTGCCCGACGGGTATAAATCTCGTCGATCAGGGCTGCAGAGACAAATACTGTTGTCAGCGGACGACAAGCCGTTTACAAGCAGAGGAAACGAAGGTTGGTAGCCTCGGCCGTAGAGATAGCCGCTCCGTGAGACGGGGATCATTTGTCGCGGCGATCTTTCTAACGCTGTCAAACGCTCTCCTTCACGCACGCCTGCCTCTTTACCGTGTGCTTCACGCACCGTTCCAGCCTATGATTTAACGCCACGTGCAATTTCACGAACGATCCCTCCGCTCGTAATAGGCTTTTGTTCTTGCCTTCGAACGTTCTTGTCGTAGGAAGTCAGCTTCGCGCGTTTCTCGGCGTTCGGATAAGCTCGAGTCTGTCGGCTTGAAAGCGTAGAAAGTTTATGAGGAAGTCGTTGTCGAGCGACGAACACCTCGAGTTCTTAGAGAAGCAAGCAAATATATCCAAGCATTTAGATATTGGCTTGGGGAATTTTTGACGGATCTTACGAAGTTACGAAGGTGGAGGGAAGAGAGGTTGGGACGTTTGTAGTTTTAGGAAATTTGTCTTTCGTCCAAGTATCGTGAAACGACGTTACGGTCGCTGCTTGGTAAAACAAGAAGAAAAGATTAGGCGATGATACAATTTCTTCCGAAGGAATTTCTTCTTCTTTTAGGAATTCTTTTAGGATTTCGCTAAACTTCCCGATAGACTTGCATTGTTTCGTCCCTGCGTTCTTTCAGCGTTGGCAAGGAGCCGAGGAACGATCGCGCAACGTAGTTTAATTTTGGAACGTTCCATCGATTAGAAACGTATTTCACTCGCGATCGCTGTAAATCGTCGTGCGATAAAATACAAGGTACGAGCTGAGAGATTCAATCGCAAATTTACTCGTAATTCGCGAAATACGGATTCGTAAAAATTCCACTTTGTTCGATTCGTTGCGTGCACGCCTTCGCCGTAAACTATCGTTTTTTTCTGTTTTTCTTTTTTCACGCGATTGAAATATGTATCTGGAAAGAACAAAACCTAAGTGTACCACGCATAGCTCGGAGAGTCGATTTCCATACTTCGTTTCTCTGGGTTTAATCGGTGTACGACATAGAGTGGCTCGTTTCTCATCGCGCGACAATGAACCGTAAAATCAGGCTTTTACATTAGAATGAGCCCACATGCGACACAAGTCTCGCGTTCCCGGCTTAACGTCCCACAATGACACAATTCACGGTCGCGCTCCGATGCGACAATACGCGCTTGTTTGCCGGCACAATGAACAAACGACGATTCAACCACCACACAGACGCACGTGAGAAAATATTTAAGAACCTGTTCCTCCCGCGGAAATCGCGATTTTGTCCCAGATTTTGTACCAGAATCCCGAACGATAATGAATCTGGATCAAGGACGAAGACGAAAATAATCAAAACGAATCGGAATAAAATTCTTCGGCCCTTCTAGAATCGAACATTTTTCTTCTTTTTTTTTTTAATCCACGCGAGAAATTCTCCTTGGCCAATTACCAACTAATATCCTTCTTCTCGTGGTTTTGCAGCGAAAGATACGACGCGGTAAAACTCGAAATCGATAACCCACTAAAGCGCGATGCAAAGTCGCTGAATCGACTCTTTCGCGTTTCACGTTTCGCACAAACTTCATATAATTTCGTCGGATCGCAGCGTAGCAAAATCTCAGCAATTGCAACAAACGCGTATTATACACAGGCTGAATCATCGAACAAACCATTCTATCCTTCGACCCTTTCGCGCAGCGTTTCATCCTTCGAGCCAGGACGTCTGGAAACGTGACCAGATTATTTAAGGAAAAGCAGGCCGGATTGGTTACGGTTTTCGCGATGGAACGTGGCGGACGAAACCGGTGCACGATCGCGGCGCGCGTATCCTCTTCGTTCATTCATCGAGAGAAACCAGTTTTCGTCGCGGTGGTCCGGCAGATCGCGAGTCGGATAAATAAGCGCTCGTTACCACGAGGTGACGCGACCCAACGTTGTCACGCGACCCACCAGGAAACCTTCGTGAAACCGAAATATCATCGTGGTCCCTGGTCTGATCGGACGAGAACGATCTTCTTTTCCTTTCTCTCTCTCTCTTTTTTCTAAATAAAAAGAGGCTTACGATATAAACGGAGACATCGTGGTTTAGGTCGATCCAGGATTAACCCTCGATTTTAAAACATGCAAATACGTATCTCAAGTTTATCACCGTATCGTATTTTTCGTTGTATCGCTCTTCGAAATCTCGTCGAATATCTTTGTATATTTATCTTCGATATTGACTCGTGTTGCAATATTCTTCGAAATCGCGTTAGTTTCTTTAGCGTTAGAATCGCGTATGAAGCGTCTAGTCCCGTTTGTATCGTTTTACGCGTCGTTTTAAAATCGAGTGTCTCCTCTCTCGTATCGTACGAACGTATCGATCTTCCGAAGCTTCATCCTTCTCTTTTCAACCAATAGCTTTACTATCTTCGTGTATCATTTTAAAATCGAGACGTTCAAGTTCTTTGCCTCTCGCCTGTACGAACGTCTCTTCTCTCCGATTCTTTCTTAAACAACGTACACCGTGTACGCGTAGTACGACTGCTCATTGAAAATTGAACGTTTCACGCGTTACGATCTAACGAGACGCTCGTCGCGTACGAGGCAAGGTATATTTTTATCGGAAGACGCGTTAAAGTGCCACGAGCTCCACTGCCTGTCGGAAAATATTCCAACTATCGTTCGAATCGTGGCCCGAGGCCTTGAGCAACGGTAGAAACAGTAATGTCACGCTTTGATATCTGGCACACCGAAACATCGATCGGTAGAAATCGTCTGATTTGCATAGAATCGACAGGCGCGTTTGTATCGGTCTCACCGCCACGAATTACGAGCAACGAAACACGACGAGCTCGGGGGGTGGAATATTAAGCAGACGCGTTCACGACACGGTCCTGTCATTTGTCGTCCTGTGACCTAAAGGTGGAAGAACGTTTCGTCTCTTTCTTTTTGTACACACGGATTGATGTCTCGTACTCTGGCCGATAGCGATCTTAATACCGGACAAACTCGCTGCCCCGTACGATTAAAAAGAAACGCACCGTACTAAAAGTTTGTCACTATACCTTTAACGTTCCGAGTCCCGAATTACCTTATCTATATTGCGTTTTATCGTGTTCTTGTTAAACATTTCGAAGCGCAAATATTTTCTTATTATCGTCTAACCTTCGTCCGGTTCACCTGTTCGCGACGAACCGACGAAACGCGAGTAATTAGCCTGTTGACGATTGAACGTTGATCTTGCGTTAGGTTGTCCCGAAAGTGTCTTTCCTTTCGCAAGGAAATAACAGATGCGCAACCTTTTCTCGTTTTATATTATTTCATCGAATCGTCCCCGATCCATTTCGTTCTGTTTCTATTATTACGATCATGCATGGTACGACAAGAATAATACGAAACAGAGAACGTGGCGCATCCATAATTTCGTTACAAGACGAAAGAAACTACTTCATAAATGTAATTCATCGTTTATGTGAATGTACATATATGTAATCTATATTCCCTGGCCAAAGAAACGTTTATTAATAATAAAAAAAAAAAAAAAATAAAGAAAGACGAAAGAAACTTTTGGGGCAACCTAATACTTGCTCGATGGGACCAAGGAACGAAGCTGGCTCTCTGAGCGATGTTGGAAGGAATCGTCGTTCAGAGAGGGGCGAGCGAAGAGGACGATGGCAACTAGACAGCCGAAAAGTTGGTTCGCGCGCGTTCGACCAAAAGGAACGCGCGTGCCTCGGCTCGTTTCCTCCGTTGTATCCTTTATTTTCTTAACTTCCAGCGATGGCCCCTCCCCCCTCCCTCTGCAACTAATTACCATCGCCGTATATACAGCCATAAAGCTATCGAGGCCACGACCACGCTCGATCCCTCGATTGAATTTCAAATCGCTCGGCCAATTAAAAAAAAAAGAAAGAAAACAGGAGGAAAAGAATCGCTCTCGAGCCGCTTGGCCAATTAAAAAGAGAGAGAGAGAAAAAAGAGGAGAAGGAAGAGAAACAAACAAACTGAAGAAACGGCGAGCGAAAGAAAAGGAAAAAAGGGGAAAAGGCAGGGACGAAGAAAAGAGAACGGAGAACGAATAAAAGGCCGCCGCGTTAAAATGAACGACGATTCGCTGGCAAGAAGAAGAGGGAACGAGTACAAGTAGATCGTATCGCGTTCCAGGCAATTATTCTGGAAGTCAGGTGCAGTTACGGCTGCGTTGCAACGACAGAGCTTTCCAGCCAGGGGCAATCGACTTCGATCGGGAACACAGGCTCGCCGTAATGTAATCGCGAAAAGGGTAGTCCGTGTAACGCCGATAAGACGAGGGACGACGTGAAATCTCGAAAGATTCGTCGCTATATTAGGCGAGAGAGAAAGGGAGGATCGATCTTATCGATGGTAGCTGGTACACGGACGATTGTCACGAACGTACGTACGTTGTGATAAGAGTAAAGAGACGTAGGTTGGATTCGAATCGCTGTAGGATCGTTCACGATGATTCAGCCGCAAGCATTATCGTCGTGTTTCTCGCTGGCGCTGCTCTTTAACCGAGATAATCGTTGCGCCACCCCGCGATCGCTTAATTACCGCTCGCTCCTGTCCTTCGTGTATCTTTGATACATAGTATTACACGTAAGCACTCGGCTGTCGTGTCCTCGTCGTTGAAAGCAGCGCGTCGAAAAATGGCCAGCTTCGCGTCTCCTTGCGGACGAAGGGAAAAAGAAAGTGATTCTGGCGCAGGAGAGGTGCACGTTTGTCGAGCAGCGGCAAACGCGATTGCCGTTTGTCCGAAACGCGGTGCAACGGTCGAGAAAGACGAGCGCGAGGACGAAAAGGTCCAGACGTCGACGAAACGATTCGCTGGAAGAGAATCATCACGTCGATAAGCGGATGGATTTCTTCTGGCTGACGCCTTTTCGTTTCCTGCAAGAATTTTTCGTTCGCCGAGGAGACGCGAAGAAGACGGTCGTTCCTTGACGTTCTCCTTTGCCTCGCGCTTTCGTATTTCCTTGGACATTATTTATAGCGGGATGTCGCGTCGGGTTGTTGGAAAGTTCGCAGCGAAATTTAATCCTGCCACGATCCTTGAACCTTTATTTCTCAATCTTGCTGTCGCGTTAGAAGAGTGAAAGTATTTGCGATGCTCGAGGAAGATATTTAAAATAAAACCGAAACGAGGCAACGCGTACGCACCTTTCTCGTGCCTTGTTCGAACCGCGAAGATACTTTGCAACGTTGGGAAAATGTAATTGGCTGGAAAACGATTCGAAGGAACGTAGCAGGCTCGAGGAAGATTCAAAGTTCAAATTCGTAGCTGGGCATCTTATCGGGTAATAACAGTTGCTAATTACGTCGGCTTGTTCGAAAGTGTTTGCTGCGTTTATATATTTTTCCTAGTATTTTTATACGATTACAGGAATATTCGATACTATAAAAATGCGAGGATCGACGCGAAAACTCTTCGTTGGGGAACGAGTATTCAAGTAGCTTAAGCATTCAAGCTTATACGTACGAATGTAGATCAGTAGTTACAGCTGGCAATCTGTATACGTACATTTGATATATCAGAGAGATCAAATTAAGATAAAGGTATCTGCTCAAGTACGTTTGTTGATGCGAGTTTGCTGTCAAGGTTTTCAACCGAGTAATGGGACTTTGTGTCTTGCTCTTGGATCTTCCGAGGAAGTTAATTACTTTCGTAATTACGACAATGGCTAAGATTTATTAGTAACTATTAGGCATTGAAAATTGAATCGTACGTTCCAATGGTTGTTAAGACCTTTGTAAGATAATTTCTGTTCCGAGACTAAAATCTAGGTAAAACAATTCCTCCTCGTAAATCCCTGCTTCCCTTCCGTATAATTACACCTTATTAAACAAATTTCCGAGATCTTCGTGCGATCCGCTCAAGACCTTCAATCTTCTCCATCATTTCGTTTCTCTCTTCAGATCGTTACTGCGATTCTCGCAAAAACGACACGATAAAACCTTCGTGCTCTTCCTATTCGAGCTATCGCTCCAAAAGCCTCGAACACCCTTCTCCGATGATTCATCATCGAGCATCGAAAGATCCAACAAGTAACTATGTTGATCTCGGTTTGCCTTTCGGGACTTTGATCGATACGTTCGCGTAAGTAGCGGTAATTCGCTGCTGGTTAATCGAGCACCGCGCTAATTAACGAGCAGGGAAAAACTCGAGCACCGAGGACGGTTATGATCGCGACGCGATAATACATCATATCGAAGGTTAATTATCGCGAAGGATCTCCGGAGGATCTGCATCGTCTGGCCAGACGCAACGGTTGTTATTTACGGATACGGTTATTACTTTGGCAACCATATTTCTTCCGATCGTGTATCGTGTAGAGTCGCGAGCCGCTGAGCAACGCCACCCAACCGCACTCAATGCTCGCCAAGACAAGGACGTGGCTATACTGGGTGTCCAGCGTGGTTATGGTGATTTGCGAATGTTGGAAAGGGTGGAAGATCGAAGGGAGAGTGAGTTCGTCGTATGGACGGAAATGTCTAGGAATTCACGGAAAGCGGTATCACGGTATTTTAGTCGGCTGTGTAATATCGACGACGAGTCGCGACTTTGTTACAGATTAACGCAAGCAAGAATAAAAATTCCTGGGGCGATTAGATGATTGCGACGTTTGAAATGTAGGCGTAGGTTTTAAGCGGAACGTCGATAAGGAAGGATACTCTGGTGAACTTTGAATTGGGAATTTGACGATTTATGGAACTGCGTAATGATATGGAATTACGTTCAATTTATAGAAGTTATAGAGTCCGTGGAGTTTGTCAAATTCGTCGAGTTTAGAAAATCGAGACGCAAGGACCGAATCGGTAAGGTTGCTCTCGGTACGGCGTACCTTTTATGAGAAATACGAACGCCGAGACGCTGTCTCGGCGCTATAACTTGGACGATAGGTATCTTCGAACGATTTTCTGCATTTTGTTGGTCAGACAGAGAAGGTTAACGCGAGGCTTAGCAGGTCCGGTCGAATGACCGGTTTCAAAATTTAATTTAAAATTGTACGTCGTTGTTTATACAATTGTAGCTGTTATTTCCTTCGTTCGTCTCACATTAAGCGAATCCTTATATTACCCGATTAATCGATTTCTCGATTTTTGTTAATATAAGAATGTACACAAGGTTGGACGAACAAAAGAGATTTACAACGAAGGCGCAATTTTATATTCAATTTTGAAATCGTTTGACCGGGCCTGGTTAAGTTGGCGTTAATTCCAGTGTAAATTATTATAATTCTTTCCTCGTAAACAAACTATATAAGATCGCACGTAGCGCTACTTTTCCCCTCTATCTGCAATCTAATTAACGATTTTCATTCTTAGCATCGTACTAATCTGCTTAATTAGCATGCCCTATCTAGAATTTTTTCATCGTTCGAGATACCTGGAAACGCTTGAAATTTCCTGTTTTCCTCACCTTTTCTTCACCCTTTAACTTACATTATTCACGCTCTTACCAGATAACGACTATATAATATTTTAATCTCGATGAAAAGGAGCAAAGATAACGCAAAGAAGATAATAAAGTGGCGCGAATTTTCCTCCCTCTCGAAACCCTAGGATAAAACGCTCCGACTGAAAAAGGTACAGCGTACTATAATAAACACGTACGTACGTTAATGTACCGACGCAGAAGAGTCCACCGGAAAAAGAAGAAACGCCAATTTTAACGAGAAATTGGAGTTGCACGATCTTTCGTACGCTCCTCGTCGCTGACTGTGTCGTGTTAATTTTTCTTACAAAAATCGTCCCGAATCTTACGATACCTAGTTATAAGAAATCAAGATGTATCAACGTACTGTTCCTTTTTTGAAGTTTTAGCGGAATAAAACGAAGAACAACAAATATTTTATTTCGATACGATATCCACGAGAAGATACGAAATCGTCGTACAACGTTGTGCATCGAAAGATACATTATCGTTTTCCGAGAAATTCTAAAACATTCCCCTCGCCTCCTTCCCCCCCCCCCCATCAGCTCTTCATATACAGCCGAGGGCAGAAATACGTGAACAGATAACGCAATTGGATATCACCAAAGTTTCTAATCGAACCGGTATCAGCGTCGTGTACTTAATTTCTATTCGTTACCCGTATATCCCTGCGATACATGGATCAGCCAGTAAATAATTGAAATTACTATCTACGTGCCTTCGTCGTCCATACCTACTTCCCTCGCCATATTTGTCCAATTATTTTTGTCCCCGAACGTGTGCTGGATTCTAGGAAATAAATTGCACGAGACACCCTGTATAGGGGGAGGCTCGGTCGGTCGCAGGGTGTACGAGGCGACATAAAAGGATAGGTAACATCGTTGCGTTACCCTGTTCCTCATTAGCATATCCGATTACGGGTCGCAATGCGCACTGGAACGAGATAATTAGAAAAGATTGCGCGGAGAGTCCGTTTCGCGGTGCGCAACACCTCGACCGTGTGTGTGTGTGCGCGCGTATTCCTCCTCCTGCCTTTCCATTTCTTTTTTTCTTTTTCACTCGACCCCCTCCCACCTCCTCTTTCTCCATCTCACTGTTTCTTTAATCCTCTCGAACAAACAACGAGGAAGTGAATTATGATCGACAGACGCGCCTATCTACGGCGATGAAAAGAAAACATTTAACTCGTCGTTTTTCGTCGGACGTCCATACGCATTTTGGCTCGCGGAGGATTCAATTTACTTCGGCCACGTGCAGACCAACGCCCTCGATCCTTCGGATCGGTATAGAATTACTCGGTCGATGGTTTCGTTGCTTTTATTCGCGATTGAAATTGGTTTTGCGGAACGGTACTTGATTAACGAAATTGATCATTTGCATGAACGCAAATAAGAAGCAAGGGTAGAATTATGTATGGGATTATCGGGGAAGAGCGTTCGTTTATTATTAAGCAGGAGAGATATCCGAGGCTATTGTATTTAATTATCGACAGGGGAAATTAATTTAGCGCAGTTTCTTCGGCTATTATTATTATTGCCAACTCTCTCAACCCAACGTCGAGATAACGCAGCATTTAATTTGCAGTTTCTTACGATCCGTTTGTGCCGTCGAATATTGTTGTCTTACCTAACCGTGACTGTGACGAAGAATCCGATTTAATTCCGTTCAGATCTTCTAAGATTTAGAGAAATTCGGATACTCGGAATGGTACGATGTTGTTACGAAAATTCGCTTTCGCGTAGGACACGCCACGTTCTCTTCAAGGGGCATTTAAATTTTCAAAGCGACGAGCGCGGCCTCACTCGCGGCGACGATTAACTTTCAACCTTCCACAGGGCTCCGTTCCCCTCTGAATAAACTCCGAATAAACTCCTAACAACGAGAGAGAAGCGCGAGAAAATATCCCACTTACGAAGGCAAAAGAAATTCCAACGTCTTCTGTCTTCGATCAAACGGACAGACAACGTCCTCTGCGATGTACTTTCCAATCCCTCAGCAATGTCTTTACATTGGTACATTTGTACAGCGTACAAGTTCAAAATACGCGAACAACTGTAAAGTCTTAAAATCTGAAAACCGAGTCGAAACCTCGAAACCTCGAAACCTACAGTCCCATCATCTTCGAGCCCCGGAAATCGCAACATTCCACCGCTTTAAAACGTCGTCTAAAGATTCTTAAGGAAAAGTCGACGAATCTGCAAAGTCAGGGAAACTTCGTCCCAGACGTAGTCTCGAAATCTCGAGATCGCGAGCTTCCAGGAAGGAAGAAAGATCGTTCGAAGAAGGAAGACCGCTGAAACGTAGCATAATGGAAGAAGCTGGATGAAAGCTCATCAGTCATGTTCGGGGACCAAGGATCATGACGGAGCGGTGATTGGCCGATGACCGTTTAAGGAATCGCGATAATACGGGTTTCGTGGCACGGTTCTACGAACATAGCCACGCGTATTTCTCGTTTACCCTCGGACCATTTTCTCTAAAACGATGAAACAAGCAACGGGGGTTTGCATTAATCATCATTAAGCCCGGCCTGGCACCGGTTGAAGTCGCTAGCCACGAAATAATGAGGCCGTTCTACGTCGGAGATCGTACACCCTTAATCTCGATTGGCATCGAATAACACGGCACTGGCTACCACGCATATTTTCTCCCTCCTGCTCCTGATCTTTATTTCTCCTCTTTTCCCTTTCGTTTCGTTTCATTTCATTTTTCACTTTTTTATTCCCCCCCCCCCCCGTGTCCTGTTCGTTTCCTAAACGAAAGACCGCGCGCTCCGCCGCTTAGGCTGAGATTTTATCTGAGAAACGAGACACGCCGTGGAAAAGGGACCCTTCTGGGAGGTACACGCCGGTAGTTAACGCGGATTTTCAATAACGGAGCCGAGATTCGAGCGTTAATCGGCCATCCCGATGACAAATTTGACGGATTCTTCGTTTTAATGGGCGCGCGGCTTTCACGACGATGTACCATACGCCTTGGTTATTGTTAGCAAGAAGGTTTCCTTCTCTGCGCTCATTTTCTTTCGTAACGAGACAGAGTTCTCGTCTTTACGAGGAAACGTATCGCCGGCAGACTCTGGTGGTTTCATTCTTTAATGAGCTGGATTAATGGCTTATAAATGAATCTCTTTCACGGTGGACAAACAACGACGGGGCAAAGTATAGTACGGCGAGAGGAATAAAAATTAAAGCGGCTACTTGAAAATGCTATGAAAGATATCTAGAAAAATTACGCGATTGCGTATTACGTTCGATAGATGATCTTTCCCCGCTACAACGTTTCCTACTGATCCAATAAGCGATTTCAGCTACGACTTCCAACGATTGAAAGCAAGATATCCAAGTACCGTAGCGAAGCGTACAAAATTTCTCGTAACACGAAGAATTTCGATCCAAGTTCCACCTATCGCAAGAATCTTATCGCATTGCTCGACAAATTACCACGATCCTTCGAGTCGTAACTCGTAGCTTCCGATCTTTCAAGATATTCTCTTTTCCTCTGCCTTAGAGATAGACTGAAAAATAAATTATACCTATCGAATCACACGGAAGAATTTAGCAGAAGGTACTAACGGACTATTTGCAATCGGAATAAAGAAATCAAACTCAGTCGGTATTAAATAGGCAATAGGAACGTTTTCAATTCGATCCCAATTACTCTTGTTCGGATTGCATCTAAGGCAGAACTAATAGAAGAGCCTGTCCTGGTTCGTGGTTGCTCGCGCGAGTTATAATCGCGCGGACAATCTTTTCAGGACGGTTGATACAGATCCTTTTGTCTTGCGCGCATAATCCAGCCACGCATCGTCGTCTAGTAATTGGCGGAATGAGCGCAACGAGGTCGAGCGATTGGCGAGTCTCTTCGTCAAGTTCCTTCGTGCCTGTAATCGCGTTGCGATTCTTCTTTCTTCTATGAGTTAATCCCTGAGCAAACGTTCAGGGCCATACGGATCTCGTCGCGGTAAAATCGGCAATCCTTGGACAGACACGCTTGACGCATTGCCACGGGCAAACTGAGTCTTTCGATTCTGAGTTTTTGTTCGGTATACCGGGCTGGGACAAGTTTGAGAAAATTCGGAGGCGGTTACTCGAACGTCTCTGCTAGGTTCGGATAAACGTTATTTTGGAAAGAAAAAAAAATGAAGCGAAAGGAAGATAGAATAAGGCAGGAGATTTTATTGTCGTACTACTTAACACAGATCCATCGATTAAATCGTTTTCGAGCGATTATTTTCGTATTTCGTATTTTAGGAAGAATATAGGGAAAGTGATCTTGCTCCGTGTTAAAACTAAACGAATGATTTTCCTTCCGACGATTTTCTATTTCTTTGCAAGTTCTTCCAAATAGAGCAGCAAATAATGCGGATGCGTAGCCACAGAGAACAGAGCTTCTTCGATATCTTTGTTCGTAAACGACCTTAAAGATATAATAGAGCCGCGTTAAAAGGAAGATTCCGAGAAAGTTCGTGGAGGAGTTAATATATCATAATTTTGGAACTTATCTGTCGTCTTCATCTGGAAGCCGGGCAAGCCAGTCGCTGGAGAACGAAAACGTGACCGTAGGAATGACAAATAAAGGCACAAAAGGAAAATGAAAGTAGCTGTTGAGAAGTCATCAGGGCATCTCTTATTTGCGGTTCACCGCAGCTGCGGTTAGCATTATTATGCAATCAGACGATTAGGGGCCGTATTATCGGTCCCTGCGAATAGCTTCATAAGGCGTTTCTAGTGGCCGCCAGCTATAAATATTGATGACCTATAGCCAGAGAATATTGTTGGCGCGATATTCCTTCACGGCGAATCTTTCTCCCTCGCGTGCTACGCGCACGGTGGCTCAGAAAAATATTGCAAACGCAATAGAAAACTTTTGCGAATATATTACACGTACTAGCGTAAAAAACATTTAAATGACCAAAGAAGAGCTTTTGTTTCACAGTTTGTTAAGAATATCGTGCTATCGTCTTGTAAAATTATTCAATTAAAAATTAAACAATTTGTCGTACCCTCGGTAAGAGGATTAACGCGCAGCGTCTTTCTCCCTTTATTTTTTTTAATTCGCGTATGTATAAATCGATTAATTCAGGCAATAGACCAAACGGAGCAGAATAGATCGTGTTTGTGTGTTCGTTTGATCGAAGTCGGCTAGGAAGTCGATCGATCGCGATACGCGGCACGCTCGAGTAAACGTGGATCTGCGTTCGTCGCCACGCTATGTTTCGCGGAATCTGTTTGTCGGGCCGAGCGAAATTCTCCGGTAATTGGAACGATCTCTTTAGCGTTGATACACGAAGGTATATGGCGTGTGTCTTCGCGTATTACCATTATACTTCATCACGCTATATTACCGCGCTTTTATACAGTATATTTTACCATCGTTATTCAATGCACTAGATTAGCAGAACTATGGCTGCTACTTTATCATTCTATTACTCAAATCTCTTAGTATCACGGTCATACGTATTTAAAATGTCGCAGCCGATACCTTAATTTATTCGTTCTACCAAGAGATAATATTATCAAATTACCACGCTGTCTCGTTGTACGAGTATTATCAGAATTCTCTTCGATTGCGCGTTATCACGATTTTTCTCTAATACACGAAACTACGATGCTACGATATACGCTGTTCTACTACTATGCAACTAATACATTGAGCTACACTACTGGCTTTACATACTTTCGATATCGTCAACGTATTTCGTTAATGCGAAACTATTGTATTAAAATTCCGAAACATCTCTAAGGACGCGATCTGCGATGAAGCATAGGAGAACACGGCTGCGTTTCAAAAAGCACAAGGGAACAAGCATAAGAGGAAAAAAGAACGACCGAAAGCGCAACATAACCCGGCCGCGCTATCAGCCCTATCTGCAACGTGTCGCGTGTTCTTGTTCCGCTCGGTGATCCGACTTACTCACTTTACGGCGTTATACCGTGTAACCGATCTCGTGTACTCGATAGAAGGCTGGTCATTAAAAATACACCAGCCCCGTATCCCAACAACGCGAGGAAGAAATACACGTGTAATCGAATTTCGAGAAAAATCTGCCATACTAGAAATCTGGTTCTTTCGATTAACACGTTCACTGTCGCGTTAATAAATTTTTCGAAACGGTTCAAATAAGATAAATTTCGACATCGCCAAAGACTCGGTCAAGCGTCGGTCAGTTTTAATCGAAACAGGCGACAGAAAAGAATGCGCGAGTACGATGTAACGTTACTTTCGAAAAGCGAACTTGTTACGCTGTAGTAGTATATCGGAACTTATCGTGGCTGCCAGGGCAAACTACAGATAAAATCGATCGGCGAACGCGCGTTAAAATCGCAGGCAAGCGTAACGTTACGCGAAAGCGAGAAGTTCGTTTTATTCGGCGAATAAGAAGATGGGGGAGAATAAAAAGAAGTCGCGAGAAGCAATAAACCTTCGTAACATTGTTTACGCTGATTCTCTGGAAAATACGCTCCGCTTTCGATGTACTTCCACGAACGATAATCCCTGTCCAAACAAATTCTTCCAAGTTAATCGTGAACTCGCTGAACTCGTTCGAGGTGGCGAGAGTTCGTTTGTTTCACCGCGGCTTCATAAAATTGGCTCTTGGATGGCTGGAACGAAGGGTTAACACGGGTAGAAGGGACCGTTCGTTCTCGTGGCACGCGACGCCGTTTTCTTTTCTCTTCTCTTTCTTCTTTTTTTTTTTCTCTCTTTTTCGGCCGGTGTGGAAAGTAGCGCGTGACGAGGGCCACCTGGCAGAGAAATGTAACGAGACTCCTTCAGCGAGCTGCCTTTGTATCGTGTAAATGTAGCGCGAAGCGTTGTATATCGATTCTACGCTGGTTACCGTCGTTTTAGCCAATTTTTCGTTTATCCGCTTAGTTGCGTGTAACGTATATAACATCCGTCATAAAAGTGTTCGTACGCTTTAGGAAGACACCATTTATAAAACGTATTTATAGTCATAGTAAAATTTTATGTTCGTATCGTGTGTGCTATACGAGGTCCTGTCTCATATAGGATAACGCGCGAGAGCAGGCGATATCTCGTGGAAAATTAAGGAGAACGTGCAACGAAAGTCGTCGTTACTCGCTTGAACGCGTAGATCTTGGAGCCAAGCTTCTCAATAAAATATCTCGTGGACGTGACATCACCGATCTTCGTTTTAATCGAAATCGTCGTACGTCGTTATTCGTTATTGCTCGTTTGATCGCGTAGATCAAAATTTGCTCGTTTTTCGCTTAATCTTGGAGAAAATCGAGCCGAACATCCGCAGTCTAATAAAGAACGAGACGCGACCGTCGCGATTACGTTTAACGTTGAATGTTGAAATACGAACCATCGTACGAACAACGTGGTCGTTTAATTACTTTTAGCACTGGCTTGCAACATAATTGTTCATAAAGTTTCGAGACAGCGACGAGATTATCGGAAGGATACGATCGTTAACAGTTTCGTAATTTCGTACCATTATCCGAATGCTAATTACTTAATCCAATTAAATTGGCCCGACAGCAACTTTCCTCTCTCTTTCTTCTGGATCTCATAAAAAACCGCGTATTAAGATTATCTTCCTAAAAGAACATTTCCAAAAAGGTTCGTTGGTTAATCAATCTTCTAATTAATTAAGGCTGGCAAATCTTGCAGAGCTCTTAATTTTATACAATTAGCCATAACTTCCACTCGGTTCTTGATCAAAAACGCAGAAACCTCTTCTCCGTGGCTCGCCTTCGAATCAACGCTGTAAAAACAACATAACAAAACATTACAAACAACATCGTCCTATTCCCTTAACGACTCCCTTAATCGAACCATGTACTTCCACGTAATCAACTATCTACGAAAAATGGCGTTTTATGGAAAAACCGCCGCTCTTTTCCACCGTTTCTTTTTCTCGTTCATCGTCTAGGGTCCGCCTTGATCCGTGTTGTCTCGCACGCACGGCTGCCGTGCGCATCGACCGCGATAATTAGCGAATCCAGATTTCAGCCGATAAATTAAACCGCGAAGGTTCGTGCCGTAACTCGCATGGGTGCGTATGCGCGTGCACGTGCAGCCGCACGCCAGGATACATACGTCTCTCTACTCGTGACGATACTCTATCACGCGTACCGACATTCCGCGAAATCATGTTAATACGCTGTTTGTTCCTACCGAATGGATCGTTCCACTTTTTAACCGTGTCCAATCGTTACACGATGCGGGTATTCGAGTAAATTTCTCCATAGTTAATTAAGTTGTACACTTTTCATCCGATTATGCAATCTAGCAGTTCGTCTAACGAGAGTTAACCGATTTTCTTCGCTACCTGTCTCCTTGATCTTCCTATTACTACTTTTTCTTTCATACGGAAGCGTACGGATATATTAGGTTGTCCGAAAAGTTTCTTTCGTCTTGCAAGGAAGTAACAATGGATGCATCGCATTCTCCGTTTTCTATTATTTTTGTCGAATCACGTACGATCGTAATAATAGAAATAGAACAAAATCTGAGTGCAAAAGATCGTGGATGATTCGATGAAACAATATAAAACGAAAAGAGGTTGTGCATCTATTATTTCCTTACGAAAGGAAAGAAAGTTTCGGGTTAAGCTGATGTTATGCATTCGGATAAGTAGATTCGGTCGGCGGCAGTTTAGTTAATCAGACATGGAGTAAGACGGAAGATTTCTCGTAGACCACGGTGCAAGTGGCGTGCATCGAATTCCTTAGTTTCTGTTACTCTTGTTAATACGCTTAACATTGTCGTACTTGTATCGTTTAACGGTATATTGTAGGAATCATATATTTATAATTATTATCGGAACCTGGAATCCTCGCACTTGCGTATTCGTAAACGAAGGAAACTAAACTCGATTCGAAATTCGACGAAACAGTATCGAATAAAATTCACCGTTAAAACAAACATGCAATCATCGAACAAACGCGCAAAGACGTGTTCGAGTGCAGTTCCCACTCGCTGCAACCAATTTCGCAATTTACGAACGCCGATTTAGCCATCGCGCTGCAACATTCTCGGCAACGGTTCTCCTCAATAATTCCCTTCATTATTTCCGCAAACGTAAGTAGAAACGAAGCTCGCAATGCTAGCTTACAGAGCCGCGAACACGAGCTCGTGCTTCGCTTTTGGCAGCGGCCGAAGCTCGATGACGTCAATTCGCTGTTCGAACTTCGAAATAGCATTTTCGATCGCGCGGCCAATTTACCTTTCTTTCCTTGCCTACTTTCCTGACCCGTTAAACCAAGTTAACTGTATCCGACGATGATCGCGCGTCCTTCGTTAAAATCTTTAATTTTTCGGCGATAAGCTCGTCGATGACGCGGATGCTGCAGGAACTTCTCGCGAGATTTCTGTCCGCGAGCCCGTTCAACGCTGATCGTGTTTAGTCGGAATCACTGCCAAACCGACTCCTGGTAATTTGCACGCTGATCATTCGCGGTATATTGGGCGTCAGACTCGAAGATGGAGATTTGTATTCCTTGCTGATATCGTTGTCAAGAAGCTGTCACGACGCCGTTAACGCTTCCAGGAACGAACTTGGAAAATTACCGAAAGTACCGTAAATTATTTCGCTTATCGTCGACTCTTTTCATTCGTTTATCATTGATTCTTCCAACATCGAATTTTCCTTTAATACCCGATAGAAACACTACTTTGCCAATCTTAAAACAAGAAGTACGTATCGCTAAAGTATTAGCAACGACAAGCAACGATACGATTCTCGACTTTACATCGTGTCCAAAGAAACGCGAACGTCGTTTGCAATTGCGATCAACCTTTGGAGAATTCCTGCTCCGCTTAATTCTCGAAACTCCCGCTCCGATTATTTCACAAAATTTCTGCTCCATTCGTCCGTCAAAATTCTTGCGCCACTTGTTCCTCGAAACCGCTGATTATTCCTCAAAATCTCTGCTCCACGTTTATTTCTCGAGATTGCTGCTCCGCTTGTTCGTCGACATTTTTCCTTCCGTTATCGGCAAGTATCGAGGGAGGATTTTTCACGGCTGTTTTCTCCGGTCACGAAGAGGAGAGAAATGTGCATGGTCACGTACCGCGATCGCAATAGCGATCGCATCGATGGGGTTTCGTTTATGCAGCATGACCCTGCACGGCAATAAAACACTTTATAAGCGAAGACAGATGACTTCTGATTTAACCGTCACGTCCGCGAAACGTTTTAATTCCCCGACAAACGGCTGTCCGTCTTCCCTGTTGGCCGATTAATAGACTCGTTGCGTGAAAACGTTCAGCTGCATCCACTCGATCGTAGATCCACTCCAAGGCTTTCTCCTTTTCCACGGATGATTAATGGCATCGATCGACACTGACAAACATATTTTTTATTCGCCGTGAGACCATCGCGTGCATTTTGCCGCGTCATTTGCGCGTACATTGTGACACGTAGTATTAGTCGTTTGATAAGCCAAAGATAGACACGTTGAAAATTGTGCCGCGAGCAAAATCAGCGTGAATATCGGTGCAAATGCCGATGCGAATCTCGTTTGATGGCCGGTGAACGCTGTGCATAGCAATTAAGGCAAAGAGTTTTTGTTACTCTTCGAGGGGAGAACGTAGTTTTTCGTTTATTGTCATCTCCATCGTCTTTGTTTTATTTCATTCCTCTTTAGCCCGTATCATACCTTCGGTACGTCTCTAGAATTTTTCCCAATCGTTCAAATAAATACCACGTTTCAGTGATTCGTCCGATCTGACGGAATAATGCACAGAACTGAGAATATCGTTTATTTATCGGGTGATTTTATTTCTGTCCGCGACCAACTGTATAATCCAATGGCGTAGTTTGTTTGGTCCGTTCAAAAAATATATCACGCTCGAAAACCCACTCGTCGATTCCAAGAATTATATCGGTTATATCGTTAACGGAGATCGTAACACGCACCAAGAATACCAAGAATACCACGATCCACTTAAATTTATTCGAAAAATGCACCGCGCCTGAGACGTTACTCACCCACCTGAAGATCTTATTTTCTGCCGCAACGACTCGTTACGAAAATTCATTTATTCAAGCTAACTCGAAAGACCATTCGTCCATCTTAATATTTTTTAAGTCTACTCTGTCTAAAATAAAAAGAAGCTCATTAACTACGATAGACAACGTCGTCGATCGATAAATATTAATCGATTGCGTAATATTATTCCAATGTAGGAAGAAAGCGGAGAAATCGAAAAGGCGAACGTTACGTTGAAAACATCAATGGCGATGGAGCCGAAGGGGCCGAGCGGGTCGATTCGTCTTTCTAGCACCTCGTTAGGTATCGATTAAGGCAGGTTTTTAACGCGTCGGCCCTTTTTAATTGGCCGCATCGGGTCGCGAGATTTGTGGCGTTGAGAATAAACCGCGCGCCGCCGTGAAATTTATTAATAACCGAGCCCGTTAACCGGCCACCGTGTGCTCGATGGATTCTCGGAAGAAAAACCGGCGACTGCCCACACGCGCCTTAACCGGCCGTCGCGCGTTTTCATTAACCTCGGGGACACGATCGACCTCGTGTCCCCCCGCTGTTACACAGAAAGCAACGCGACTCGTTCTTAACAACCTAAATCTTCGTTAAATCGCTTCCGAGGAATCTCGTTTACCCGATTTTTCTCTGTAATTAATCGCCAGTTTCGTACGATGTGTTTCACTATATTCGAATATACAAAGGGACTCTGCTTATCCGAGCTCGGTTTATCCGAATTGACGTCGCCACAATGCTTTACCGATTTACCGAATACGGTGGAACTCCGTTTATACGAATTTCATTTGTACGAACGAAAGTTCTGCAGCGCCTGTTTGATCGAGCTTCAGCCGAACTCCTATTATGTCAACTCGAAGCAAGCTCTTGCTACTTGAACTTTAACCAAACTCCTGTTGTCTGAATTCTCGCTGAGATCCTATCGTCCGAACCTTAGCCGAGCTCCTGTTATCAGGACTTTAACCGAGATCCTATTACCGGCACCTCGGCTGAGCTCTTGCTATCAGAACTTTAACCGAGATCCTATTGTTTGAACGTCGAGTAAGCTCCTATTACTTGAACTCTAATCAAGCTGCTGTTATTCGAACTTCGACTAAGCTCCTATTACTTGAACTCTAATCAAGCTGCTGTTACTTGAACTTCGACTAAGCTCCTATTACTTGAACTCTAATCAAGCNTGTTACTTGAACTTCGACTAAGCTCCTATTACTTGAACTCTAACAGAACTCCTGTTATCTGTACTTTGAACAAGCTCCTATTACTTGAACTCTAATCAAGCTGCTGTTACTTGAACTTCGACTAAGCTCCTATTACTTGAACTCTAACAGAACTCCTGTTATCTGTACTTTGAACAAGCTCCTATTACTTGAACTCTAACCGAGCTCCTGTTATCTGAACTTCGAGTAAGCTCCTATTACTTCAACTCTAACCGAGCTCCTGTTATCTGAACTTCGAGTAAGCTCCTGTTAATTGAACTCTAACCGAGCTCCTGTTATCTGAACTTTAACTGAGATCCTATTATTGGGACCTCCGCTGAGCGCTTGTTATTTGAACTTTAGCTGAGCTAATGCTGTCTGAACTATACCGCCGACCGTCAATCCTTTTATATGAACGTCGTACGATAAAATGCAACAGTAGAGATACAAGTTGTGTGACGCATTCTCGTGACTTGCAGTCGATTCAAGTTTGTAGGATTATTATGTATAGAAGAGCAAACGTTTCCTGGAATCCTGTTACACGAACATGAATTCCTATTAACAGAACGAAATAGCTGGTTTCCTATTATAGAAACTTACCAGTTTGTCCTCCGATAAGTTCGCATAAACGGAGTTCTGCTGTATGCTTCTAGATTCTTATTATCCGATTCCTTCTTTTCTCTTTTTTTGCGTTTATTTGTCAGAGGAAAATATACTGTAAATATATGTGCAATGTCCGTAACGACTGTGTAAACGCGACTTAAACAGGTATCGATGTTCTTAAAGCTAACAGCTCTCGTAGGAGTACTCGTAGTTCACAAAAACGATATTTTAATTGCTGGCAAATTAACAGATCCTTGACTGATATTATTTATAGCTGTCAACAACGGTTTATACGTGCAACAGTCAAGTTATATAATATATCGGTATTTACAAATTGTAGCTTAGCAAAGTGCGATTATAGGAAAATTAGCTCCGATTATGGGAATTAGATTCGACGATCCAACGATCTAGAAACCAAGGAATTGCTTTCGCCACGAAACTCGAGAGAGAAAGAAGGACAAAAGTAGAAATTTAATTAAGAAAGCAATTCTTCGTAAACTAAGGAAGGAAAGTAGAAATTGGCCAGATTTTTCCATCGGAACGCTTTCAAGTGTCTCGTTTCACGTTTCTCGCGCTAGCAGGCGTAAATCTCTCGGCGTGCAGCCGTGTTTCAACACATTTCTCGGAGACGAGGATTTTTTTCTAGGGACATCCGCGTGTTCGAGACCTCGGGGAGAAGGTGTACAGATGCGTTTGCACGGATGCTATATCTTTTCACGCTGTCTTCTCGTTCATGTTTCACGTTTTCTCGAGGTTAAGACGAGTTCGAGGAAGCTGATTTACGAGGTGATTCTTACCAGGTGTTTCTTGCTTTTGGTATGCGATAGAGAGGTATTTTAGAAGTACCCGTGCTGTTTCCAACTCGCGTTGTTAATGATACGAATCATTAAACAACGGTTTAACATTCCTTTCGGCAACGAGGAATTTTATTCGTCGGAATATTACGCGAGTTATTACACGGAGATTCTTATCTCTCAGTTCCTTAGAACTCTTCCCTCCGCTTTTTTCAGAGCAATCGAAATGAATCTTAATTAATTACTACTCTACGTTTAGAAGAAAATTCCATTTGAAGTTTTTCATTGACAATTTACCGCCGAGTTGTTGATTTCTTTTTTTGTTTTTGTTATTTTCCAAAGTCTAAGATTACCTAGAAGCTAAGCAAAGAATGATATAAAAATTCCACGAATGAATCCGGGCTACCTTGACCATTCTTCCAGACAGGTGAACCGAACCAGCCACTCCGACAAAGCATAAACCATGACCTACTCCATCGGCCCCCACGATAACGGTCGATTAACTCGTCGAACGCACGAGCTCTTCATTTCCTTTTGTACAACCTGTCTCGTGCTCGTCTCACCGAATCGGTGACTCACGTTTCCCTTTACCCTCGTCATCGTCGATTCTTCGATACCGCAAATTCTCAAACACGAGAAAATCTATGCAAAAGCAAAGCAACGTCCTTCGACCCGCATATATTCCGATATAAAGGTAGAAAAATATTTCATTAGTCCGTTATATATTGGTCGATGATTCGTAGATAGAATTACAAGCGGGATACGCGTCGAGTTTTTTTTTATCGTTTCTCGTTTGCGTTAACGTTTGTGCAAGACAAACTATTGTAAATAGCCTGCGAGCCGCGTATATCGCAATAAAGCGAAAAACAAGGATAAAAGTAAAAAAGGAAAAGTTGTACGCAAATAATAGTTGGTTAAAAACGTCGTCAGCCTTCTCTGAACTTTCATCGGCGATGATCGCGTCCAGAGTAGTCTAGACGCTTGGTTTCTTTGCCGCTCTTCCTGTGATCGGCGTGAGATTATGTCGAGAATCGGTCGGGGATGAGAAAAACTCGCGTGCTCGTGGTACGAGCGGCAATTAACTCGGCTACCAACGGCGCCGATTAATTTCCAGCGTAGATTCGATCTACCGATCGGTAGCCTATTATTTGTGGCTATCGTCGTTCGAAATCGCGTCGCTATTTTCTCAAAGTTTCCATAAAAAAAAAAAAAGAAAAAAAGAAAAAGAAAAATCCTTCGTCGCCTGAAAATTTCCTGAAATCCTCGATCGTCGCGTTCTTCGTCTACGAAATCCACGATCGTCGCAAATAGAAAATTCCTCGAGTTGCGAAAGCTCCGAACAACCTGTTGCCCGGTCATTTTCTAAGATCCTCGAGCATGAGAAAATTTCTCCACGAAAACTTGGCTCATCCAAATTCTCCTCGTCGTAGAGATCCTCCGGTATTACGAGATTCCTCCGAGAAATTCTCGACCGCGGCAAAAATTTTCCCAAAGAATTCTCCGCTTGTCCACGAAATTCCATCCGAAATCCTGGATCGTCGGCAAAGTATCGGCGCGCATGGCGAGTGATCCCGAAACGTAGACTTCTTCCCACGAGCAACGAGTACGTGTACCTTGGCACATGCGAACCGTCTCCTAAACCTGAACACCGTCGTCGTCTCTTCGGTTCAGAGCGTGTCGGCCGAAGAGTGGTCCTTAACTGCACTTGACTTTCGAGACGAAAGAATGAAAAGAGGAGGATGGGCAGCGGTCGCTGCGGGGTGGAGGTCGGTCGTACAAACGGGGGATAGAAACGTCCATTATTCTATTGCGACGTAGCGAGGCCGGCAATCTGGCCTTATAAAATAAACCACTCTAACGCTCGTGGTCGGTGCGATCTGTCAAATAAATCGTGCCTCGTTTCTTACCAGCTTACTTACCCGACATCGTCCCTTTTCTCTTCTCTCCTTCTCCGCGACTCGCCCGTACAAAGCAACGATTTTCGTCTCCTTCTACGTATACTAGAACGCTTCTACTCTTCTTCTAGCTCGAGTTCGTGAAATGAAACATGGTTCTGTTAAGAAGCGACAGAAGAAGAGAAGATTCGTCTTGTACGCTGGTGCACTGGTAGCAGAGATAGAGGATTAAAAGGAGACACGGAATGGAACTCACAATGCGTTCCACTGTGCCTTTCCATCGATCATTTTCCCTCGGCTTGAAGACGCGCGATTTATACCACGTTACATACTTACATCGGATAAATTGGCTTCGCGGAGGAGAAGAAAGCGGATTCAAAACGGGCTAGAAGACGTTAGGTCGACGTTTCCCTCGGCGTGCTTTTCTCGTACTTTTCCTTTTTTCCTGCCAAAGTTTTAAACATCCTTGGTACTTTCCTAGTACTTTTTTCTTGTTTTTTCTTTCTCTTTTCGACAGTTGTTTTTCTTATAAATTTTGTCTTCTTTCTTCCTTTACGTCTTCTACCTACCTTCTCTTAGTAGGATATTTACACGGTGCTCTCTCGTTATCGGTGATCCGAGTTCTCTTCTCGAATTTTTGTTTCGTCTTGCGAACGTCTTCTCTCTACGCGTTTTACGAAGCCAGGTGTCTTCTCTCGGTCGCTTGTCTCGTTTCTATGGAACTTCGTACATCCTCTAAAATATACTTTTGCCATTATACGTGTCTCCAGTTCCCTTTCTTTAGCCACTTTCTCGCAAGTAGTCTGATTCAATTTCGAACATCTCATTAGGGGAAAATTGCCTCTTTTACCTTCTGTTTGTACGCTGTTACGTTACGTTCTGTTCCTACCTCTTCTCAATCCGTATTGTTCGCTGCGTTGCAAACGATAAAAATCCACTTTTCTGCGCGTCCAATTAGTCGTAACGTCCCTGCGCGTAGTTAGGACCTTTAATTAGACGTTACTCGTGCCGATGATCCAGTTAACGACCGCGACGGTCAATTGCACTAAATTCAAAGAAATTCGCCCGAAAGAAGCGACTTGCGTTAATTGCAGAAACCGTGGAAAAAGGAACAAGAAGAAATTGTCAATTATTAGCCCGCCCCAAAACCGACTAACGATAATTAAGACAAGATTGATAGTAAACGAAAAACAGCGGCGTTGGATCGTTGTCTTTGGCGATAGACCGATTACGTCGCTTAAGCGTTATTAACGCCACTCGAAAAAAGGTACCGAGAGAGGCCTTAAAAGGACGAGCAGTTCGTCCCTGTAATTTCTTCTTTTTTCGTTACGATCGCTCCGGTCAACTTTTCCTCTCGCCATTTCTTCGTCCGCTTCGCCGACTCCGATTCAACTTGCTTTCTTGCGCAGGACACAGTGAAGCCATTTCCTGGGCGAGTCTCCTAATTAGTTCCAGTTAGGCGTGAGTTACATCGAGCTGCTCCCCGTCGTAATTTATTATCTGTTTAAAAGAACAATAATTATCCGTTGGACTGGCTCTTCCCTTCTTCCCTTCTTCCCTTTTCTTTTGTTCGCCCGGTGTCTGCGGCCTGCGCCTTCATCGACGTTAAATTTCCCTGACGTGGCGCGAGCTCTGTGTAATCTTTATCGAGAAAAATCGCGGCAAATTGCAAATGGCCGGAGTTTATCGCCGGAAGCGACCGCAACAGCGGCCCCTGTAACGAGCCGCGCATTACCAATCGCCTTCATTTTTTATACCGACAAAAAGTGGAAGCTCGAACAGTTGCGCCGGGACGTTACGATTGCTTAGCTGCTGCGTTTATGTACTCGCATGCGGCTGTAACCGCGAGAAAGAAGAGCCCCGAGTGTGAAGTAAAGCGATACACGTTTCGGAATTAGCGTGATTCGTGCAACGAGTCGTAACTGGTTCTTTCGTGCGTACGCTGATGGCTTTCGAACGAAAGGTAAAAAATCGCCGACTCTTTCGAGCGAAACACGCAAGAATCGCCAGTTCCGACCGAATGATACAATATTAACCGTATAGCTTCTCGTAACAGGTAGATTGATTTTATGGTATTTATCATTGGTCTTATTACGGGTTAGACGTTGTTTAAATATTGGTTTATTAAGGAACGTCGTAAAGGTTTATGGAATTAAATTACATTCGACCGAGGCAAATGATACCTGCATTTTATTCCTTGGCTGGTTGGTTTGTCGGTCGCTTTTCCTTATTAAATTTCCCTTTTCTTCGTACGAGCTACGCTTCTTCTTGCCTTACGTACGCAAAAAGATAGGGACGTTTAATGAACGGAGAGTATGCTATTTAAATCGCGTCTATGACGTAAGTTTCTCGTCTAAAACCTCTATCTAATTTAATTCATCATCGCAGTTCCGTTAATCTTCTCTTTACGATAAAAATCACACTGATTTCGTGCCCTCCTCCTTATCCACGGTATTTTCCTCCACTGTACGACCCGTTATTGTATTCGTCTGTTAATTAAATCGAATTTTATCGATTCGATCGACTGGGCTTTCAGTACGAACGATACTTTTGGAACATTACGTTTTACGAATTATCGCGGCGATTATCAACCTTCAACGAACATTACATTAGCCACGGTCCGATGTATTTCCTCAAATTACTATCCGATACGATCCATTTCTACTTAATTTTACCATTCGTCGTATATCTCTGTATATAACTTTTCCAACAATTTTTAACCACACTTTGGGAGTTTCTTTGACAAATAATTACATCAGCCACGTCCGATATACTTCCCCGAATCACCATCCAGTACGTTGGAATCGCAAATCACTGTTTAATTTTACCATTCGTCGTATGCTTCTCCCACTGTATCTCGTGCATTTCTTTAACTTTCTTTGCAACTTTAACAAACGTCGCGTCAAGTATATCCGATGTGCCTCCGCGAATTACTATTTAATTTTACCATTCGTCGTATGCTTCTCCCACTGTATCTCGTGCATTTCTTTAACTTTCTTTGCAACTTTAACAAACATAGCCTCAAGTACATCCGATGTGCCTCCGCGAATTACTATTTAATTTTACCATTCGTCGCATGCTTCTCCCACTGTATGTCGTGCATTTCTTTAACTTTCTTTGCAACTTTAACAAACATAGCGTCAAGTATATCCGATAAGCTTGCGCGAATTTGCCACCCGATACATAACAATGGATCAGCACGCGGTAGAAATTTGTCGCCGCTTCAATTACAATTTGACAAATCTGGTCCGACGAAATGTATTTTGTAAATCTTCCGAATGGCCGATAGCATGCTCGGAACGCATCTTGGCTGAACAAACTACATCCGGTGCGTTTCGATAAATCTCTTTCGAACGACCGTCCGACGATTATCCATCCATCAAGCGGTGCTTCCAACGCGAACGAAACTAATTCGAAGCTCGCGAATCGTCGTTAACCAATAAGCTCGTCGTACATTCTTTTACCCGTATTTCTCGCCGTGCCAGTTGCTCGCAGCATCTAATCTAGCGCGAGCAAACAGAACGATGGAAAAAAAATGCGCCTACTTCAATTATGCCGATGATTTATGTTTTCGTGCGTTCTACGTCTCGTCGCTTTCTTCTCTTCCCCTTTAATCCGTCTCTTCTGCTACCGGAAGCTGCAAACGCACGATCCACGTGACCATTGCGAAGCGTGTCTCGTCTGTATATTATTATTCGCACACTTCTCGTTCTCACTCGTGGATCGCGCAAACAACGGATGCAAACGACGCATAAAGTCGTTGCGTCGAGTTCGGGAAATTCTTTCGCGATTACGAGGCTTTCGGACGATATTTGACGTTCGTGGCTGCTCGTCACCGATTAATCGGCTGTTGCGGCCGCTTTTAAAGGCGCGTACCTGAAACGTGTAGTTCGAATTAAGTCGCAACGAAACGACCGTCTTATTTTTGAATTTCATCAGTGATGGCGCTATCCAGTATACTCGCGGAAAGCGGCTAACCGATTAAGAACTGTCCTCGCACGATAGTAATTTTGTAATTGCAATAAATCCACCGTGATATCGATCGCGCGCTGATGTCGATTTTAGCGATCGGTCTCGTCGATCGTGGCTGCGGAATACGATTTATTCGATATTCGTCATCACTGGCGCGCCAGTGTCGATTTTAAGGAGCTCTCGCGATTGTGGCTCGGGAATATCATTCCATTCGATGCTTATTATTATCATCCGAGCGTCCACACTGACTTTAGAGAGTTCTCGCGCGATCGCGCTTCCGCGACTTACGCGATTCGCTCGATCGTTGTTATTATTCACGCGCCGATGTAGGTTTTAAAATCTTAAAGACTATCTTTGCAGGATTATAACTTTGTCGGGTTAATATCGGTATTCGAGATTACTGTGAGAGGGCGACTGTGCGCTCTGGTACGCGATTTATTTAATCTTCTTTATTGGCGTCGCGTCAGTGCCGATTTTAAATAGCTGCCGCGCGATTACGGCCCTCGAATATTATATATTTAATACTTATTATTATTATTGGCGCGTCAATGTTGATTTTAAGGAGCTTACGCTCGATTACGGTTCTGGAATATCGTTCGTTTAATATTTATTGTTATCGACGCGACGGTATCGCTTTTAAGGACCATTCCCGCACGATTATGCTTACAACGATTACTCTCGTAATCGTGTCTCTGCGATATTGTTTATTTATTATTCGTTATTATACGCCCGCCAATGTTGATTCTGAAGAGTTTTCGCGCCACTACGACTTCCCAACGTTATTATATATTTAATATTTATCGTTATTGGCGCGACACCGTCGAAATAATTTCGCGCGACTACGTCTCAGCAATATTATTTGTTTAATACCTATTATTACTCGCGATTGCGGCTTTCCAATATTATTTATTTAATATCCATTATTATTATCGGCGTCGATGTTACAGACTATGCACGTACTCTCGCGTTTATGGCTGTGAAATATTATTTACATAATATTTATTATCATCGGCGCCACAGCGACGTTTTTGGAAAGTAAGTTCTTGCACGATCGTAATTTTCCGGCGTCGGTTTTACCGCGATACGATACACCACCACGTGCTTCTGCTCCTGTAATAACCAACTACCACGTTTTTGAACGCAGCACGCCGTTTCTTTGCGCGGATACCTAACTTGGAGAGCGTGCTTCGTGCCGCATGATTTTTACCAATGAAATTAAGTTTCCGAGCTTATGGAAGTAAATAAGAAACGCGGTAGGAAGTGGAAGGAAGTAAAAAGAGACTCTACCACGCCGGAGAGTCTTCACCTCGTCACTGCCATTAACCTTTCAACACCGGATGCGCCGGAATTTTAATTTGCAAAAAGAGAGCTTTACAGTCGAGTTCCATATTACTGTTATTCCACGGTAGTTTCCATCATTCCGTATCGTCCAGTTATATCGTACGAGTTCGCCCCGATCCCTCTAATCATCGACAATTGCACGTCGTTCTAAGTTAATGAAAGTGTCTTGTTGCAAGTTATGAAATTAGTATCGATAAGTAAACAATCCTTCAACTATCGATTACAAACTACCTTGCGCTTTCCTTTTTACCTCGTGCCTTCACTTTTTGTTACTTACTACCGAAAATTTTCAATTTTCAAACACGCCATCGATGTACGTCGCTACACACCGTAGTAGCATAGAAATTCTAAGGTAGATAGAATTCTAAAAAAAAAGGAAAAAAATATCCCTCAAATTCTAATACAAATATTTTAATACTTAAAAGAGAGTAACAAAAGTTGCCAGTTGTTGGACTCGGTTTTAACGATAACAACTTGTTTCTCCTTCGCTCTGGTAAAGTTCTAATAATACGTCCAACCAATAATCGTTATTATTTTGTATTCGTCGTACAGGCCCGAAGCGATTCGTTAAGCGAAGCGACCAGTTAAGAAGGATTAATTGTACAGAAATACCTCAAGAAATAATAATTATTTCCAAGCAACTTACTCCAATTTCCACCGATATTCTCGATATCAGCTACGCTTAATTCCAAGTTACAGTAGCAACGTGAAAAATAACGCGGGGATTAGAACAAACAAATTATCGGCCTTGCACGCGCACAGAGACTAACGCAAGCACGCCTTTGCCCCGTCTTTTTCTCTCGCTGTCGATGTGGAATCTGGATTAAAAGAAGCTTAGCAAGTCGCGTCGTCGAGACGCGAGGGAAGAGATTAAATAAAGCCGGAATAAATTATCCTCCCTCCGTTTCGTCTCTCTTTCCACGCCACGTTGCTCTTTCTTTGTCCCTCCGCTGTTCAACAGTTCGGAGGCAGTAGCCCGGTTAAACGACGAGAATTGGGGTAATTTCGTCGTATACTTTCCATGCAAACGACCGGCCACCGAAATCTTGCCGGACGCGCACACGCGTCGTCCGCCAGCCGATCAAATTACACGTGGAATTATTAATCGCGCGAAATTAATCAGACGTACGTTTCACGTACGAACTGTGAACTTTTCTGCATTCAAGCGGGCGAAATTTCAACGTGAACGTGGGCGGAATAAGTTTGACACGCGCCAACGTATAAAATATCCAACGCGGTTTTACAGGAGTATCATTATTCGCGCGATTATTCCAGTTAGCTGAAGTTGATCAGGAAATTCATTGTTTCATAAGCGAAAAGCGAAAGGTGATATGTAAACGTAATGTTATTTGTACGAAGCAAATTACCGTTTTCTTCTCTTACTTTTTTTTTCTTTTTTTTTTTGTGCGTGTATTTAGTAAATAATATTCTTTTACAACTAAGTATACTTTAGATTTTGTATCATTTGTATTATATGAATATTATTTGAATGTTACGTTTAGAAGCGAATCGCGATTTTGTTTTATTTTTTGATACGTTCGCAGGGAATTTAAACGTGCAAGGATACTCGGAATGGAAAATCCTGATCTTTTAGAATGAAAAATCTGATTCGCTCGAGGTAAGCTTGCATTCGACTTGGCCGAAGTACGAAGGCATCTTTTCGAGAATGCTACGATTCACAATTTTCAGCGAAGAAGATATTTTCATTTCGGCGCGATACGTTCCAATGTTTATAATATAACTGGCGAATACATTGGCAAAAAGATCCAAAAGGAAATTTACGTCCAAGAGCGACGAGACACTCTTCTCATCACAAGTTTCCTTTTAGAGTTTAGAACAAGCCGTATCGACTGTCGTTATATAGTATAACACTTTATTGCAAAGAAGGCAACGTTTCATTTAACCACTGTTTAACCAACGAAGCAAAGACAAATTCCTACGACTTGTACCGTACAGATAGAGATCGTATGACGCATTTATATAATAGCAATATTCATCGGCTATATACGCGTAAGCGTGACATATTCTAATTATAGATAGCTTAATTACACGTTGGAGGAGAATTTCTTGGAGCAATTATACTTGTTTACACCTTAATTGCTACCTTTTCGTAGATTACATCAATAGCTATATAATCTGCATCCATTTAATTGATTTAATAGACTCTCATAGGCGTGTTCCTACTAATGATATTTCCTAAATACTATTATATTTTTATACTATCACGTTCTTTCGTATAAATTCGATTTACTATGCTTCGGATCACCGTCGTTTTCCTATCAATGTCACGATGGGACGTCGATCGAGGAATATTAACAAGTAAGTCGGCCAAGTAGTCGAATTGATTAAAGGAACGTCGACTCTTTGAACATCGACGTTAATTTAAACGCCTGAAACTCCAAAGATGTGCCATTTTTTGTCCAAATAAACGTTACGATCTTTGTAAGTCCGGCACCCGTGCTTCTGACTCTCCGTCGAATAAATCGAGACCCAGGTGCGATGTCGGTTGTTGCACGAAAGCCAAAAAAAAACCAGAGACATCGCAGATTTAACAAACGTACGATGGTACCGAGATATGTTATATTGGTAATTCGAAGTACAGATATATCGTAATATAGAGTACCGTAAGGCTTCTCGTGTAAGTTATAAAAATTACAATAAATCGGAGACTCTGCAATACAGATATAGGTAAGGTGCTAAAAAAGAAGCAAACGAAAGCCTACCAAACGTGCACTTGGGTAAACAAAGACTGTACTAGGGCTTGAGCCTCGCTACGATAAATAACACGCACGCGTGCATACATACGTACGTTAAACGGATCACAAGTTCTATAAAAATTGATCGAACGTTCAAAATTACCTACATTGCCGTTTAAAACAAATTTCTCGAGCAACGTCACCTTATCGTTAAATTCTAGTCCCGTTTCTCTAATTTGTCCGAAAGAAAAAAAAAAAAAAAAGAAAGACAGAAAAGAAAAGCATATAAAGAGAGCGAACAAGAGATCTAATCGGTGATCCAAGTTCGCGACTTACGTTCGGCCACAGAGCGTACGAGTCACAAAGAAAGTTATTAAAAGCCTGCATAGAAAATCGCGAATCGATGACGATGCGCGATCTGTCGAGGCGGCGCTCGTTCTGGCCGGATCATCGATCGTAGATCCGCGAACGCGATAGATGACGACCAGAATCCAACCGACAGACATAGAGCATTACATCGGGGAATGATAAACGCGTTATATTCATGAGAGACCATTGTACAAAGCGTACAGACACATGTACTCGCGTTTTTTTCGTTCGATTGTCTTTCGTCGTTTCCTTTTTTCTGTCTTCTTTTTTTCCTTTTTTTTTTTTTTGACATTTGCCCGTACAACGTGATTCGCACCTTTCTCCGTATACGGAACGATTTGATCGGCATTTGAATGGATCGGAAATCGTCCGCGACGCGATTGTTCTGTTGAAATGAACTCTGATACGGTGCGACGTACGGAGCAGTCAATGAGAGAAAATTGAAATTGGAAAACGGATGACGAGAGCGAAGATGGATCTTCGCGTGGTCTTGGGAAAGCTTCGTGCGAGAAAACGTCCGTCTTGCAGCGGTTTGGGATCGACGAACGTTCCATGGAGAAGACTCTCTCTATTTGCAGCTCATGCGGCTTATTTTGTACAGAATAGTGAGTTTGTTAAACATTTCTTAGGAATATCATCGGTCTCTCCGATCTCTCGATCAAGTATCTTTTATTTAATCTTCTTGTATCGACTCTGATATCAAATGTGCAAAAGTTATGGCGTTTATTTAGAAGAGAGACGAATTTTTTTTTCTTTCTCAAATATCGAATTTTCAGCGTATAAATCCGGCTCAGAAGGTATCCTTATTTTTATTAAAAAGGTTTTAAATATTCCTGTCACGTTAATTTATATACACGACTGTACTCTCAGAAAGATTAGAAACAAATGGTGATTTATAGGTAGGTTATAAATACGAAGAGTTTATAATTCTATTTCAATCTGCTCTATTTATTGTTATTTAAAGTAGGTTACCCATTATACGGAGTCGTAAGTGGGAATTCCTAGATTCGTCTAATAAATCAACAGCTCGAGTTATACTAAAACAAATCCCCTATAACAGAACTTTCGTTCTTAGAACAAAGCTTCGAGGAATCGTAATAAATCCCGAATTCGTCTCTATTGCAGCACGATCCTATTCGTGCGATAGCCTCGGAAAGTTTGAATAATTCGCATAACTCTATTAAAAATGAATAAACAATCCAAGCGTAACAAAGAAAATTAATCGACCGATTAAACTCGCGATTTATCGTCAATAAGGATGTCATTCGTGTCATAAAATGACGTCGTAAAATATAATTATATAGCGTCGTAAACCATACACGTACCCACACACCGATAACGTAACCCAGTCGCTGATAATCAGTGAACGCTAAATAACTCTAACTGTTAGATATTATATATATATATAAAAGAAAGAAATGCAACAATTACGAGTGATCTATCGTGGTATATAATTTTGTAAAAGAAAAAAAAAAAAAACTAATAGAGCGATTAAATAAACGAAAAGGAAACGTAAAGTTTGAAACAGGATGTAGAATAAGAAATATATAGCAATTAAAGGTTTGAAAAGAAGATGAACATTTCTGGCCACACTTCGGTTCGCGTCAGGCGATTTTAATTTATACGAAAGGGAATTTCGAATTCTACTGCGGGGTCACGTTTGTTGGTTTGAATACCACGTAATTCAGTAGCAGATAGCCAAACACGTGATTCGTGTTTGTACACTGCACGTACACGCGTTCCAACCGATCAATCAACAACGTCAGGGATCGTTCCATCCGATCTATAAATCGCTAGCCGAGTGACGCACGAATTTTCGTCCCATAGCGGCTCATTTCGATCGAGAAATTGCTGCCTGACTGGCCGGAAATGCGCACTCGCCGCCGGAAACGCACTTTTCGCGCGTCCATCTCTCTCCTTTAACAGTCTGTTGAAACATTCTCGACAATCACGTTCGCTTCTTTTATTATCAAACCATCGAATTCAAGCCTTCTCGAAAGCAAAAGTTCATTGCTTATTATTTTCGGTTAGTCGTTAAAAATATTACGAAGCAATACGGTTGCCAAGATCGATGACAGCTGACTAATAGTAATCCAATCTGTCGATAATTACCTGTCGTCGATCTTGGCAACTGTCTTTCTTTCTAACGTTTCTTTCTTTTTAGATCAGACGTTGCCAGACATTAACCAAATCTTCTTCCAAAAATGAGAAATCATGGCTCTTCGTAGCCATAGAGGCTCGTACACTATTTCTAAAATTGTAATTAGATCGCTCTATTATTAGCTATCGTCGACTCGGAGTTTCGATCGTCAATCTGCCTCTTCCCAAGAACCTAACCTCTCAATTTTAGGAGACATCCTGCCAAATATCGTGCATCCTCCGTGCCGCATTTCGATAAATCCAACGTACGCGTACGACAAACTCGAACAAATTCGAAAGCTACGTTGGTCGAAGGTTCTTCGACGCCTCTATTCTGGCGAATGAAAGAAATAAACAAAGCGACCAACCTAACCTTACCATCTCGTCGATAACTATGCGCTCACGATTACGATCTCAACCTAACCTAACCTAAACAACGTCTCAGCGCTGCAACAACGTTACGAATCTTCTTACAAAGACTCGTTTCACGGCATCCAACCGAAACATCTGCTCCCCACCCCGTAAAACTCGACGGTCAAACACAATTTTCGGTAGATCTGCGATTTGCTGCGCGGTTTTTCGCGAGAATCGGAATTCTTCCGCGAACCAACGTCTCGCCAGCAACGTCTCGTCTGAAAGCTGCTACTCACCAGTCGCGACTCCTTTCCAAGAAAAACCGTTCCCTATTCGCGGCCGCCTCTCTCGTCCCCCTCGCCGAGCTTCTGGCGTTTCTGGCTTTTCTCAAGGTGCACGCGCTCGCGCGCACACTCCAACACGATCCACAGATCCTGCAGCACTCTCTCGGTCCGATCCTGGATCGCGTGGCCGCTGTCAGGAAATTCGCACTCTCGCGGAGGAAGCTGATTCACCGCGCGCGCATTCCTCTTGTTATTTCAGGCGAGTCGAGTTATAAATCCTCCTCCTCTTCTTTCCACGACGGTTCCATCTTCATCCGCGATCACCCCGGTTTTCCAACTTGTTCCCAACTTGTTTCGATCCGCGAAAAGCGTACGCGCGATTTAAGCAAGCGGACCAAACGATTTGACACTTTTCTTTTTCGTTGTCGTTGGTGTGCTGTTTCTTTCTTTTTTTTTTTTCTGTTTTGTTCGGGGGAGGGAGAGGTTTGTCGGTGTGTTGTGTGTTTGGTCAGAGGTTTGTTTGAAAACACTAGCGCGCTTCGTAAACACCTGTTCCTAGGTTCACATGCGCACTGATCACCCCGAGAGACGCACTTCCGGTCAACTTTGCGCGCGAATCCTTTCAAACTTTGGTCCGTCACCGATTTGCCAAAGACGGAGGATCCTACTGTTTCGAACGTTCGGTAGGTTACCTTCCTTAAGCCCTTTGGCAACCTCTGTGGCGGCAATTTTGAAATTGTTTAAGATTTCAATGTTCCATGGAACCTTCGTTAATTTCACCACGGTTAATTACACTCTTTCGACGATGATTCGTTTATATGTTAATTTTCCAAGGTTCCCAAGTCTTTTTGGATTTTTCCAAGGTTTCCGATTCTGCCTAGAATTGTCCTACGAACGTTCCAACGTTGGTTCGCCGACTCGAATATCTCCGAGGAGACTCGCAATTTGCCGGCAATTTCCCACGGTTATGGTACTCGCACGAGTTTCCAGGACTACCGCACGAAACTTACGGTCGCGTCGATCAACAACCGTTCACTGACGATCAACTGTCCACCACAAATCTACCGAAACCAAAGCAACGTTAAAATCCTCGAATCGTCAAAGTAAATTCCAATCGTAGTTCTTCAAAATTACAACTGTCCACTACTTATCATAGCAACGAAACACTGAACGCGAGTAACCAAAGAGAAGGAAACCTCGATGCAACCTAATGTCCTGATATTCGTAATCCTTTTGGAACGTCGATGATCGGGATCGACTGTCGACTTAGAATCGACTGTCCACTGACTGAGTGACTTGACTGTGGCTGGCGTCGCGGCGACACTGACACGAGAACGCGTTCCGAGGCGAGAGGATGCGCTCGAGGAAAGCTCGGGGCGAAGTGCCAGAAGAGTCGTCGCTTGAAATAACCGCTCGTCCACGAGCTCTCCCTCCGCCAACCCCCGTGACCGCTCTCATAGTTCCTCTCCCCACTCTTTGGATTCAGAGGCTAGCTGCACCGGCTAAACTCTCTCGTCACACAGCCCCACTATGCTTTTTCCTTCTTTCTTCGTCCGTTTTGCGTACGTCCCGTTTCTTCCTTGCATATGCACCTATGCACGCTGTCGTCGGCATTCGAATCTCAGTCCCGAAACGATTCGAAAGATTCTGTTTTCCGGAACTGTCGACGTTCGAAACGCCTCGAATGGCATTCGATAGATTAAAACCGCTGAGAGTCGTGAAAGTCTCGCATCGCCGAGATTCTGGATTCGCGGAATAGCCTTCGATACCTTAAGACTCTTGGAAATGTTGAAAGTCTCGAAAATCTCGAAAACCTTGGACAGTCTTGGACTTTCGAGACTTCAAGTTTGCGGAATAGGACTCGATACCTTAAAACCGTTGAAAGTCTCGAAAGCCTTGCGAGTGCTGGAATTCTTGAAATCTTCGAGGCTGAACAAGATTATCTCAAAGTTGCGCCCATCTACTACTGACGTCGACCTACGATCGCCGTGCTCGCTATTAAACGTCGTAAACGACGAGACAACCGGTAGCCAGAGAAGATCAACGTCAGCTGTTTGGAAATTAAAATATCCTACTCTCTGGAAACAAACGAAACGTGCTACTTTTCGTTGCAGCGTTTCAAACGAGCTACTGCTCGCGGCCACGTGAATCGCGCTTGCTATCGTGATTTATTCGAAACGCGCGTCTTATCGGCAGAAACATTGAAACGTGCTTCTTTCCGCGATAGACTGAAACGCGCTACTCTTCGTAAGACGAACGAAATACATGGCTTTTCGTAACACGCGTCGATATATCCTAAACGGTAGGTAGACCTTTCCAACGATAACGTATTATCCGCGATAGATCGCAGCGTCTTGCCTTTCTTCAATGACAAATTACTAACGAACGTCCATTTAATATACGTATTCCTTCCGGTTTCCGTCATGTCAAAGTACACCTCGTATTTTCTCAATAGCGACGATAAGAATGATTTATTTTATACCTTCATCGTATAGCAGATAATCAGCCTGCGTGAAAATTCGAATAGAACCGATGATTGCGACGTACGGCGTCAAGTAATTTCCCAAAACTATTTCGCGCTCTGCTAACGAGCCGATTAATAATCACGCTTCACTCGATAGTTTTCTTCAAGTTCAAGTTTCTTCAAGGGACGGCAGAGTTGTTCCTTTCGCCGCGTACATTTAACGCTTGATAATTAACAGAATCGTACAGGGTAAAAGCTCTCTGCCTTTTGTTTCTCTACTCGCAATAAAGAGTACGCTGTACGCGGAAAAATCTTAGACCGTCGAATCCTATTCGCAGCGATTGGAGTTCTTCGTCGCGCGCAAATATTCGAAGCTTTCGACGATCCTCTCGCTACCGTCGTCCATCAGTACGTGCAGATTTCTATCGATTTTAACGAACAATTCCGATCAACGTTCGACGATATTGGTGTGACATTGGTGGCCGAGCGGGATGAAATTTGTCGAGTATCGTCGGACGAAATAGCAGGCGTCGAGTGTAAAATTTCAGCTCCGGGAAATCATGCATTTGCGAGATACAGGTATCTACGTGTACTAGATCGTCGCACGTTAGTCTTCTCTCTAGCCAAGGTTGATGTCGTTGTTGCATGTTCTCCTTCTTTTTCTTCTTCTTCTGCTGCTGCTGCTTCTTCTTCTTCTTCTTCTTCTTCTTGCTGGAGGATGATTCTTCTGATTCCTCGTCTCCTTCTTTTTCTTCTTCTTCTTGGCTGAGAATGGTACGTGGCCGCGCGTGCACGTGCGTCAGGGAGTTTTCGCGCCATTGAGCAAGATACCGAGGGAGAGAGTGGAATTTACCGCGGTTCTAATAGGGAAATGAAAACGGAGACGAAGACGGAGAACGAGAAGGTTGGAGGACATTAACGCTGCCAGTTTCATTCCATGCCATCCTTACTTTATTTCGTACGATCAAAATGTAAATTTTATCTTCTTTCCTAAATTACTTCGTCTACTTGGCGACTAGTAAAAATCTCACCAAACGCGCAGTTGAAACAATTCCGTTTTAACGCCCGATTCCCTCCACTTTTTATCCTTCGTCCACTTAGTAATGATAGTACTATTCTAATCTCGCGCTATTTCCAATTTATCCGGTGGATTAAAAATACCGAAGCTTCTTCTTCCTTGAATTCAAATCGTCCACTTTTTTATTAGTACGCATCTCGTCGAAACTGTAGTTAAATCTATTTCGTTTTAATATATATATATATGATCCGTTCGACGATTTATCCTTCGTCTGGCTTTGATCGCTGGTTCGTTCCTTTCTATTCTAATCCTGCGTTACTTCCAATTTCCCCGGTGGATTAAAAATTATTTAGTTATTATTATTATTATTAATTAATTATTTATTAAAAAGCGTCTCTTCTTCTTCCTTGAATTCAAATCGTCCACTTTCTAACTATCACGAATCTCGCCGAAACTGTAATTAAATCTACTTCGTTTTAATATACATAATATGATCCGTTCGACGATTTATCCATCGTCCGGCTTTGATCGCTGGTTCGTTCCCTTCTATTCTAATCCTGCGTTACTTCCAATTTCCCCGGTGGATTAAAAATTATTTATTTATTATTATTATTATTAATTAATTATTTATTAAAAAGCGTCTCTTCTTCTTCCTTGAATTCAAATCGTCCACTTTTTTATTAGTACGCATCTCGTCGAAACTATAGTTAAATCTACTTCGTTTTAATATACATAATATGATCCGTTCGACGATTTATCCATCGTCCGGCTTTGATCGCTGGTTCGTTCCCTTCTATTCTAATCCTGCGCTACTTCCAATTTCCCCGGTGGATTAAAAATTATTTATTTATTATTATTATTATTAATTTATTATTTATTAAAAAGCGTCTCTTCTCCTTCCTTGAATTCAAATCGTCCACTTTCTAACTATCACGAATCTCGCCGAAACTGTAATTAAATCTACTTCGTTTTAATATACATAATATGATCCGTTCGATAATTTATCCTTCGTCTGGCTTTGATCGCTGGTTCGTTCCTTTCTATTCTAATCCTGCGTTACTTCCAATTTCCCCGGTGGATTAAAAATTATTTATTTATTATTATTATTATTAATTAATTATTTATTAAAAAGCGTCTCTTCTCCTTCCTTGAATTCAAATCGTCCACTTTCTAACTAGCACGAATCTCGCCGAAACTGTAATTAAATCTACTTCGTTTTAATATTCATAATATGATCCGTTCGATAATTTATCCTTCGTCTGGCTTTGATCGTTGGTTCGTTCCTTTCTATTCTAATCCTGTACCGTTTCTAATGTGCTTCTAGCGGGTTCAAAATACCGAGCTTTATCTTCTTCCTCGAATTAATCCGTCTGCTTTCTAATTACACGTCGATAAAATCGTAGAAACCCATAGCCGCCAACATTACCGTGTCAAATGTGTCAACGTTCTTACATTTTCCGATACGCGTTACAAGACGCGAACTTCCTCTTTGGAAGCGTCGTTAGTTAAGCGGTAGCCGTGATTACACTGATCACCGTGGAATTAGGATTGCAGGTTCGCAAACACGGTGGTTATTCAATCTATGGCAGTAGATTGCCGTATCTATCGATGATGATTGCTGGAAAACAACGATCCCGCTGTCGGCACGGTTGCTGGCTACGGGTAATAACGGCAATATAATTGATCGATCGAACGACGTTTCAGATAGACGCTACTGGCGACTAAGTAATTCCGCATCCGTTCGATCGATCAAGCCATGTTTTTCCGCTTGTTTTATACGTAAAGTTTCTCTCGTAGTAAAACGACATTTCGTTTGATTTGCAGAAACGAATGCGCGTAGTATCGATGGACGAGTAATTGTTTTTTTCTTTTTTTTTTTATTATCCGTCGGTTCTTGTCTTTGTCTTCGATTAACGTTGTTTAATGCGTGGTCGGCTGCCATCGTCGATCGTAATTGATCGATAAAGCGTGAACCGAGGGTTGCATCGATCGTAACTTGTGATAATTTCGATCTGTATATCTAACGCTTTTCAATTCGCTTTCGTCGTGAGATATCCGTTTCGTCTTTTGGAAATTCTGCGAGATATTTCACGGTAATTGAGATACGTTCGCTTTGTCTCTATGAGATACGTAAGGCATCTGTATCGTGAAATAAAACGGAGACTTGATTCGTTTTCATCTTCGAATATCTATTTCGTCCGTCAGGCAACGCTGCAAGATGTTTTACCGAAATTAAAATACATTCTGCACCGGGCTCGTACCCAGTATCGTATAAAACCTGCACGCTACGAACTCTGGAATATTTTAGAAAAATTGAAGTACACTTTAAAGCGAAACGATTACAAGCGAAACCCTACAAAATAATTCACAGAAATCGAAACACGTTTTGCACCAGGTTCTCTTTTGCCCTATATTACTTAAGGCAAAAATTGAAATACACCCTACAGACGAGATTCGCGTCGCCTCTGTCGATAAAAAAGACCACCGTGATTCAGTTTTGTCTGACCCATGAAACTTCCTCGTTACACGGTAAAAAAAAAAAAAAAACAACAAAAGAAGAGAAAAGGAGAAGAAAAGAAGAAAGAGAAAGACAGATCTCAAAGCGTGCGATTCGACAGAACTTGGAGCGCGCTTGATACTTGCAAGTACGCTATATACGTGCGTTCGATTCTCTGCAATTCCAACTTCTACCTGCCACCGGCTTTCTCCAGGGTTCTTCAGCGCACTCGAGAACCAGTTTCTCTTCGGTAACATTGTGAAAAAAGGAAAAAAAAAGTGGTTAATTAACTCGTGGCACGGCACTAGCTCGCGAACATAGCCACGCTTGCAATTCATCTGGCCGCTGGTTAATCCCGTTAAGAGATCCTCGTGATTATCCATGATGATTCATTGATTTATTTCAACCATCCTATTCCAACTAGCTTCTACTATGTCCGTAATTGTCCGGGGATTTATCTAGGACGCAATCGAATAGCTAATGTGTCTTCCTGTTTTTCCTTATTATTTTACAGTTTGAAAACAGAGGAGCGATTTGTCAACGTAACAGCGGCTTAAAGGTTTATTCAGTCGTGTAAATTCTACGTTACGTAGATACGAACGAGGATTATTCTCGTTCCGAGCTTGTAAATCCCGCGTTACCTTTGCCTTTTTGCTTTCAGCTAGAATCGGGTATTCGTTATTTTAGAACATTCGTTATTTTCTGGACAGAGTATCGACTAATCGAAAAATTGAAAAATTGAAAAATTAAGAAGATTCGTAGTACGCGCTACGTAGAAAATTAATATCAAACACGATCTCACCATCGTCGTATTGTTGAGAATTTGCGAATAATATACATATTAGGTTGTCCGAAAAGTTTCTTTCTGCGAAGAAATAACGCGTGCGCCACATTCTCTGTTTTACGTAATTTTTATCGAATGATCGTAATAATGGAAATAGAACGAAATGGCTCGTGGACGATTCGATAAAATAATACAGAACGAGAAGAGGTTGCGCGTCTGTTATTTCCTTACAAAAGGAAAGAAACTTTCCGGACAACCTGATACAACGTTACGAAAATAATAATTAAACTCCTATCGGCAAGAAATATTGCGTTATCAGAGTCGCGCGGATACAACACCTGGCCATTTTACGTGCTGCGTAAAATATCCAGCAGAAAGGAATAAATACTCGGAAGAAACGACAGCGATCGATAACCAGCGACTCGAGATTCCCAGTAGCTAGCCGCGGTTAGGCTACAAATCATCGTGTTACAGCTAGAGAACGAGAGCTTATAAAGCTGCCGTTTAAACGAGACGAGAGCCGAAGCGAGCGAATCAAACGAAGGAAAAAGTTAAACTTCAACGCCAGCCCTCGCTAATGCCAGAGTTTCGATGAAATACGAGGGGTAAACGAGGCGTTCTAAAACGTTTCGTACCGTAGAATTAATGCCTCTATCAACCGAGCATTAGAAAATCCTTTCTTCCGTTGCCTACCACCAGCGCGTACAGTAACGATCGATCGTAAAGTAAATTCCTCGAGTGCGACACCGAGTGGTCCCTTTGTAAGGTAGAAAGGGGTGGCCATTGGAAATGATGACTTTACGAGCAACCCATAAAGATTTAGTAGGGAATCGTAAGTTTCAAAGCGCTTTCAGATTATATTTCTAGCGAAGGATTAAGTGAATGGAATTGGTACGTTGAGAGGAACGAGCCGAATAAACGGATCGCTTTAACAAGATGAATAGAGTAGAGCAGAGACGACGAATCGTGCGTTGGTTCGTATCGAAACTCGCCGAGTTAACGTAGTTGTTATACGGGAGATAAATAATTAAGAATCAGACGTTAAGCGTTACGTACGATCCGAGTGCCGTACCAAGTCGTTCGCGCGGCAGAGATCTCGTTCCACGCGTGTCTTAAAATTCTTGTACTTGTGTCAATGCACGGCTGTCGAAACACAGAACCGGCAGCCCGAAAAGATTCATGCTAATCCCATGCTAATCTAATTTTATACGAAACTGAAACGAATGTGGGTGAAGTTGGATTTTTCTCGATGCACAGCGCTTCCGCTCGCGCGTTTCGTTCACTATAGCTACCCTCCCGCCGTTAGAACTTTCACAACAGAATTCAGGGTGATGACCTCGACAACGTATTAAAGGAGTTATGGAAATCGGAGATTTACGTTGGGCTCGCTCTGTTCGCGAGTCTACTTACTGTTACGCGTGTAACTTATGTTAATTAATACGTACAGTACGTCGTAGTAACTTTTATCATTTTCCGTTTCCTCTGAACTTTTTTTTTTTTTTTTCTACGCGGGCAAACGAACGTTTACACAGGCGTGAATAATCGCACGATAACGTACGACGGCAAATACAGATAATAGTCTTGGGCGAAACAGGATCTCGATGAAACGATGGTCGATGATTTCAGCGTGTCGATAAATAAAGATTGGCCGGCGAGGTCGGTGCCGGTGTGAAATCGCGTGGACGAATCGATGGTCGGTGATTTGACGATAGTCGCGACTTCATTGTAAGTTGAAAACTTCTTCCTCGAGTTGTACCGCGTATTATCAAAGCCGTTGGTTCGTGCGAATCCCGGGCGTAAAAATTTCTTCGATTAACCACAGCGTAAAAATAAATGAGAGTAAAGCGAGGCTAAATGGAAATTCTATTCAAATGAGACGAGAAATTTACATTCGCCCGGCACTTGAAATTACTGGCTGTATTAATCGTGTTAATTAAACCGTCTGCAAATCACATTGATCAGCAGCGTAACAGCATACGCAAACCACGATATTAGAAATCGCTGCTTTTTAAATTCACCTTCGGATTTATTATTATTTACGTTAATTTTTCTAGCGATAAACGAACTCACGAAAGTAAGTCGTTTTGCGTCGAGTAATGAAATTAAGAAATTAACGGTAAGCGCAGCTGATCGGATTAGCTCGCCACGCGTTTAATTACTCGGTTACCTTCCATTTGGTCGATTTTCTAGCAACGTATTACGGAACCTGCTACTATCCGCTAGACACGTCGTTAATAAACACGAGTCCGACGTATGCTCGCTTCCTCCGTTACTTCCTCGTATGCAAAGCCACGAAAGCTTTCACTTTTTTCTTCGATTCGTTTGCTCGTCGTTCGATTGTCCACTGATCTACCGTGAAATCCGCGATTTCAGGCGTATCGCGAATCCATCAGGCACACGACGAACAGAGAGAGCCGGACAGCTGTGTTACGATCTCGTTCACCTGCGTACGGTCATTTCTCCGCTTCGTTACTCGGCCACCTTGTACTTTCGGAAAATTGATCAAATCGACGCCAGCAAAATTTATCTTCGTTAACGACGTAACGCGTCAAGATACCCCTCTGCCATCCTTATTTTTGTCATTTTGCTATTTTTGTTCGCGCGATGTACTTGCTATTTGTTAGTTTATTATCGTTATTATTATCGTTAATTATCGTTATTATTATTATTATCGTTAATTGGTATTATTTAATTAGTATTATTATCAGTATTATTTCATGATTTTCCGTCGCCTTATTTTCTAATACACGCACGAAACTCTTTGGTAAACGAACGTATCAAAGTTGTGTCCGTTATTTTATTATCGTTGTTCTCTTCCGTTCCTCTATGCCGTTTTATCTTCCGCGTATGGTATTCGAAAATCGCTTTCCAGTTTCCAAGGCGAAGCGAAGGATTCTGATTATTTTGTTTATAATAATTTCTGTTTATTTTAACAGTTCGATTGAATTCTAATCGCAGGCAGATTGAAACAAACCTTTATCGTAATTGCCAGTTGAGAGATTCGAAATGATTTTTGCAACTCGTACGCGATCGCTCGTCATAAGTGTTTTTGTTTCTCAATGTGTCGGACCGGAAACCCTACAGGGCATAAACAAGGCGAAAGTTGACCTAAAGAAATTGTCAAAAGGTCGAGTTGGGTATCGTTTTACGCGTATCTCGACGTGGACAATATTGTCTGCTTTTACGATTTCCAGCTGTTCCCAGGAATCGTGCGAAAAAAAGGAGAGGGGATACGGAAGGTACGTTCCCTCTTCCTTTTCCTCTCTGATTCAACATTTCCCATTTCATGAAACTCGGAAGCCTGGAATCGTAGGAACGTTTTATTCTGCGTTTTTGCAATTTGCCCAACGGGACATTTTTTGAATGAAAAAAGAAACGCACAAGGGTGGAAAAAATTCTAAAAATGGCGAAAACCTGGGAGAAGGGGACTACGAAGATTGTATCAATTTTGAATCGCAGAGAATCTTCGAGGAACTCCTAAACATTTTTTCCTAAGAATTTTTAAGACTACAAAAAGCTGGCTAAACTTGAAAAAAACGAAGGGAGAACGGCAAACCTAGCACGGAGATGATTCCGAAAATCTACAAAATATCGAGGACTTTGAAAACCTTGGAAATTCCAAAGATATTGCGACGATGTAAATATATTCTACCAAAAGGAAAATATTAAAAGTGTCTCTTCCCGCGAGAAGATCGTTCTTTTCCCACGTTTTTTCCACGACGATTATCGGCTCCGCTTTATCCCATTAATCGGTACACGTCGAAAGACAGAAGCAGCTGATACGAAGCTGCTCCGAGTCGACGTCAACGATTCGTCGTTGTCACTGATCGAAAACACCTTAAATCCACGGCCTCCCATACGGTCCACACAGAGTCATCCGAGTCCACTGGTGGAAACGGATTAGCCGTCAGTATAAATAGTAACGTGGCGATGCCATGGAACGCGCGACAGTGAATCACATGGAGCGAAGGCGAGTACGTCTCTCGTATACGAGATGACTAATGAATTCAAAACGAAGAATTCGGTACTCTCGCGATAATCGTATTTTGTATGTGACGAGTTTCGACAAGATGATAAAAATTACATTGGAAACGCTGCGCGTTAAAACACAAAATCCTACCGAAAGTGCGTTCACGTAAACAAAGACGAGCTTTGGAGCTTTGGAGCTTCGCTGCGACGAATAATACAGGTAGTTTGTATAGAAAATATTTCCAAGCTTCTTCTCGATTTCGTAGAATATTATAAATAAATATTACAAAAAAAAAAAAAAAATATTCTCCAAGAAACGTACGCGTAGAATTCTAGTTGCCAAACAACGATCGCCAATCCTCGACAGAACGTCGTACAGTTTCTAACGCGATGTTCCGAAACACCGTTGCCATTCTTTGTTCGGTTTTTAACACTCGTCTGAACGCGATTTACGTAGACGATATTTCGAAAAAATATTCGTCGAACCGAACGTAATATCATGGAATTTTCAAAAACACCAAATTCTTACGATATTACAATCACCTGCGCGCAACCAGTACAGAAATTATTTTCAACGAATACTCGACAAACTTCTTCTCGGTAGCTGCACCATAAAATATCGTATCTAAAAAGTATCCTCCGAGAAGCGTGCCTCTACGATTCTAAAATATACGCTCCAGGAACCTTAGGTGCAACTAGCGCCCTGCTGACCTTAACTAAACTCTCCGATTCCGTGATTCGACGTCACGCTCACAGATATTCCCTTTTTTTTTTCTGTCCACGAATGGACGGAGCGGTAGTTTCGGAAGCGTCAGAAAAATCGTTCGAAGAATCCATAAGGGAGAAGAGAGGCGGAAAGGAAGGAAAACCTTTCAGTAGGACGGTCGATGGCTGTTGGACTGTCATCGGGCCGAAACCATGAATTGTCTCACGCTCGTGGGACACGCGTTTCTCGCTTCTTGCCGCGGCTTCTTACGACTCTTATTTTTCCAAGGGACCGGAACGACTTTGCTTTGAGGAATTTTCTATCCGGCCGCGTTTATTTCGAGTAGATGCCGGTTCCAACGATCGACGTCCTCGTATCGGAATACGATCTAGCCACGCGTATCGCGCGGTTCTATCGGTTACGCGGAAATTTAGTATACGAATGGTAGATTGTATTTAGCGTAGCGCAAAGAGAAAACACCGATTCTGTTGCAACGCATCGAAAATTAATTGTTGCGATGTCCGTTAAAGAGAAGGAAATGCCAGCTGGCGGATCCAAGTTGCAGCAAATTGAACGAAGCAATGAAAATGCAAATCGCAAAAGTTGAGAAGAATTCGTCGTATAGCATGTTCGTTGAAACGATCGCAGGATGTAATTAACAGCGGATGCTGGGCCACTTGAAAGCCCGATGGAAAAAAGAACCGTATGCATGAAACGCGCATACGTTTAAACGCGAAGTGGCCACTTCGCGTCCCATCTTTCGATAATAATCGTTCTTAACATTCGGTTTCGCGTTAACTCTATCTCCACGTTTTCATTCCCCCGAGTTACCGTCGCAGAACAGAACTTGTATCCTCCCTATCCACCTTGTTTGGAGATCTTCATTTGCGATTCGATGCTGGAAAAATCTGTCCAGCGATTACACTCGCAACGCTGACAAGTGGATCGGGATTGAAGACGTAATTAATAGCGGCGTGTACTTTGAACATTGTAATTTTATCAGCAAGTAAATCCTAAAATGGCGAGCGTTACGGCTAACTTAATACAGCTGTTACAGCCGCAACTTGATACAACTTTTCTGCTTCCTGAAAATCTCTTTTCTTCTATTCGTACACTACTTTTTTTCTTTATGAAATTTGTTCTTCCATTTGGCTTCGGAACGTTTCTTTTAACCGACACTCGTTAACCACGCGTTAATCGGTTAATCGTTCGGCGACTTGGCAGGCTGAGAACATCGCCGTCTAACAAGATTAGGACTTTCTACGCAAATTCCACGTTCCAATTGGAATGAAAATACGACGGCGTAAAGTTTTACGAGAATAAACCGGCCACGAGCTACAAGTTTGATATATTTAACTTTCCGGAAATATCAGGCGATTGAGAAACAATGGTTGGCCGATTTCATTCAAGAGCGGAATCAAACACGATTTGGTTCGCGGTTAATTTACGACGAATGCCGATCCGACGTGCTTATCCTTCGCCGCGAGGAATCGAATCGAATCTACGGTTATTTTCAGTGGCGTAACGGTAACAGAATCCCCTGTTTATTACTTTAAACATAGAATCGTAACAATTGCCGGCCTAAGAACGTCAGAATCGAACTCTCGCCGTTCGTTTCCTTGGAAAACTTCCGGTGCCCGGTGTTGCAACTTCGATTCCACGCGATTAAATAACGCGGTTTGCCGCGTTTCCATAAGAATCTCGATCGCGTACGCGAGCCCCTTTGCTAAGAAAGGTGAAGAGGAACAACGATCTTCGCCACTCGTCTCGTACGTTAATCTTTATCCACCGGTCGTACGCACTTTTCCATAGTTCTTCTATCGACGATCGTAACTCGTCGCACGAGAGAAAATAATTTTACCTTGTACGACACGCGATTCGTATTTGGCAAATGTGAATCTCTTCGAGGACCCGAGTTAAAGATAGAATTCGAGCTGGGCCTCGTTGCGAATATTTTTCTTCCAATCCACTTGTTGCATCGGCATCGTAATTCCTGGTGGGCGTAGTATTATCGCGAGAAGAAGAAGAAGAAAGATACGGGGTGGATAAAAATTCTCGTTGAGAATCCTCGATTCCCGGTGAATTGTCCGAAACTGTCGGTTGCTGTATTCCTGGTATTTGCAGCGTTGTACGAAATTCGATTTTATTGGCGCTCGATACTGCTGCCGCTCGGAGTAAGATCGCACGGATAGATAAAGGAAAGGGAAAATGGACAAAGAAGGGCAACGTAACGAGAAAAGAAAAGCGATTAAAAGAGAGTCCGGCGAGTGTAGACATCGTATACGGCTAATCAACGCGATCGCCAGCAATTAACAAGGAAACCAGTTTTCAGGTTCAGCTCGTGGTCTTAATTGTAAATGGTTCGCCTCGTTCCCTCGCAGATACAAAACGACGAGGAAACCGAAGAAAGAAATAGAGAAACTGGAACCAGCGGGGTGTTGATTTTTGTATAAATCGACAAATCGGTAATTAATTTCGACTTAATCATACTCGTAAATATGTGCAAGTATCTACATAACATGCTTTGCCAGTCACGATATCGTTCTTATCGATCCCGGTATATACAAATTACGTTTACGTAAGTTCGTACGTTCTCGCTCTACACGGTGTGCCAGGTTTTAACGACGAAACGTTGTCGGTACATTGTACGGTGCCAAGCGAGAGAACAATCTTGAATAAACGTGGATCGTTGGTAGCTTCGTTGCGAAGATTATAACGGAAATACGGAATAGGAAGGGAAGACTGGCGTTTCGTAACGCAAGCATAACGCGTCGTAACCGTTTTAAGGGAAATTTCCAAAGTTACGTTATAAAAGTTATGATATCTGCGATGGAAAAACTTTCGTTGCGAGTGCAAACGAGTCGCAAACGATCGAAATTCTGCCCGATCGCCGATAATCGTTATCGACGATCGGAATTTTATTTTAGCCGCGAATAAACATCGGCGACGAGGAAAATTTTACTTCGATCGCCAGTAATCGACGTAAATGATCGGAATCTTTCTCGATTATCGGTAATCGTTATCGTTATTTTTCTAAATAATTTCCTCGATAACCATTGTTATTCTTTTCAGTTACAGAACGTACAACGTTCGATCGTTGAAATCTGGCACGCCCTGTATATCCGATGATTTTTCAGCAGCTAAGGATACGTTGGAAATGTTGTTAGCCTAGTGAACTGCGCGTACGGTTTTCACGTAGAATTGTGAAATATACATCGACCGATGGGACAAGAAAATGGAGAGTTGTAACGAAATTTAGAGGCGAGGAATTGAAAAGTATTGTACACGTATATCGACGATATTTACGAGGGATTCGAATTAAACGTGAAAACGAAGTAAGAATCAAAAAATTTCGACCGATGTACCGAGAATCGTGGAAATTTACAAGCGAGACGCAGTCGATATTTCTCATAGGATTCGGCAGCTTTGGCCAGGCTTCCTTCTACGAGGCAACGTTTCACGTTTCTCGAATTTTCTAAACGAGCAACTTTACAATTCGCTGTTTACAATTCGTCGAGCAGCGCCGCGTCGAAGCTACGTTTGCGTTTGATCTTCCCATTAAATACTCGATTCTTTCTTATTTTCTTTCGTATCAAATACCTTCGCTATATCTCGCCACTCTCGCGCACCGAGACAATACTACGACGCGATACAACGTTCACATAACATCGACGCGACGTAATCTAATTACGCTGATAACAAAAACAGCGTCAGATATTGAAAGAGAACGTTAAATACCCAAAATACACGCGCGTTCCTCTTCCCAATCCCTAAATTACCAGATGTTATACAAACTTTCGTTGCTAAGATCTGCTTTATATCCGTCTCGAGACGAAGAAACTTCAGAAATCGAACGAACCGAACAACGCTCAAGGGATTAGGTGGAAGAAGAGCGAAGTAGCCGACTATCGCGCTTGTTTCGTGAAAAGAGAGAAAGCGTCGTAAGGTGGATTAGACCGAGTCCGGATTTAAGAGACGTTTGGTCGCGCAGGAATTCACGCGAGCAACGAAAAACAATGTGTTCTAAATTTACGCGGGGCGCCGCGATTCCGCTCGATAGAGGCGCGCAGCCTTCGATTTTATTGCCTTTCCATTTTCGTCAGCCTCGAGGTAACCGAGTAGACCGAGAGAGGCTTCCGTGGCTGCAAGTCGGATGACGCGATGACGGCCGATCGACTCGCGACGATGGAGCATAACGCGCGTTCTCATCCACGCCGATCGGCGGCAAAGGCGGGATTCCATAATACCGTTACGTAAATTATGCAAATACGCGAACAGAGAGAACGAGCGAGCTTAACGAAGTCGTTGCGAGAAACGATATTTTCGATCGTTTTCTTCACTCCATGGGATATTCGCAAGGCGCAGCTTGCCCGAACATCGACCGTCCAATGTTCATTCACGGTGTTCGTTTACCCGACACGTCCCGACGAAATTTTCATTGGACGGAACGATCGCCGTGGACGAGACGAAATTTTACTTGCTCGGACACGGACTACGATCGATCGGCGGATTCTTGAAACGTTTACGGATCCCGTATCCTCTTTCGGCTGGTGAAATAATTTTTTCAACGCCGGTAACCGTATACGGTTACGTCCTTTTTGCAGTTCGAGCACTCGGACAAGCCACTTCTTCATCGGCGCTTTCGTTTTCTCTTTCCATTCGTATAAAATCGTAAGTCAGTATCGTGCGTATCGCAACGAAACCGTTTCACCGCATCGGCGTATCTAGGGTTTTTGCTATTGTTGCCAGCATTCGGCTATAGACGCGCTTCAGATAATTTTCGATATCGTGTTTTACATTTTTTAACGCCCGTGGCCGTGGCTTTTCCAACGTCACGCGTGTCTACCGGTTCCGTTTGGCTTGTAGCGTCTTCGAGGTTTTTTCAATTACACGCCATATCCTTGTAACGAGGATTTAGTCGATCGAATCAGGGAAAGAACACATTGTGCGCGAACACGAGCGTAAAATATGTACATATTTAAAACGGGAAACGGCATCCGCCTTGATTATTATATGTAATTATAAATATTATGGAAACATATTATGGAAATATCAGCTTGGGATAATAGGATGTTCGGATAACGAGCGTTCGGATAAGGGGGACTTTGCCGCGATCGCAAATCGCTGTAATCGAAAATCGGACGAGAAAAATACGCTCGAGGTTACCGCTCGAGTTGTAGATTTTCAGTCGAAACGTCAAGTGTACGAATGACGTTGAACTCGGTGGTTGGAAGAGTGGATCGCAAGTGCGAGCCAGAGATAGAAACGTAACGACAAGTCTGTCTTTTAACCCGGCGGAGAAGGACTATGAAAAAGACGAATCGATAGATAGAGACAAGAAAGATACGATAATGTTTGGTGGGTGAACAAGCAAGGCTACTTTCATGCGAGATAGCCTTGACCAGCCATAGATTGTAATCTGGCGAATTCGAAGATACAAATAATATTATACGTCAGGTCCATACAAATTTTAGCGATAAATCCGCAGTTGAAGAGAAGGAAAAAAAAAGAAGAAAGAACGATTGACGTTTGTTTAGTTGCTACGAGTGGGTTGTACGTCCAAAGTTACGAACCGTTCGCGTCCCTTCAAGAGACAAGATATATGGCATCGACGAGCGAAACGGTGAATCCCGACCGCACAGAATGAGGCATAAAGTACGTGACGTAATGCGTCTCCTTCTTGTTTCACGAGGCGACAACAACTGTATTTTCGCCTATAAATTCCACCCTGGAAGCTTTTATTTTCCATAAATTCGGCGTGACTGTGGACGCTGCGTCGCCATTGTTTTGACGACTGTTGAGAAATTGGCGACGACTTGGCGAAAGGGAACGGGTAAAACGGGATAAAGTTTCTTTAAATATGGACGCAAAAAATCGCGAAGCTTAGCAAAATGTTTAAATCCGTCAGTGATATACGTATCTGTGCGAGCGTGGAAAAAATATTACCCCAAAGCAGGGACTTGGAAATTTTTAAAGAAACTTTTAAGAAACTTTAAAGAAACAGAGAACGGAGTTGTCGTTCCGTGACTAAAAGATCTTTGCTTCGCCTTTCATGTGAAACAAAAAATCGAACGAACGGTATGTACGAATAATCGATATCTTGGAATTTGGAAATCGTTGCCCCGTGAATTTCACAGCTCTTACGCTCTACTTGCAAGGATCTTCAAACTGTGACCTTGTTAATTTTTCACCGTGTATCTATTGTAGAAGCTCGTACGTTTTGTTTCCAAGAATTTTGTTGCTCCGCGTCCGAACGGATCTTGTATTCTGAATCCAAGAACGACTCCGCGACTCTCTGAACTTGTCAAAATCCCCGGTTTCTCCAAGATCCGAGGAACTCTGCGTTTTATGCAATTTTATTTTCTCTTATTTTAAATATTTATTGTTATTTAAATATTCCGTTATCTTCATCTACTAGATAATAGATAACCTATGCCTCGCGCGATATCTGCGATATCTGACCTCTTCGACGATCCATCGGTACAGTGATATTTCACCATCGATTTAATTATCTTCTTCTATCGAGTAACCGATAATTCTCCGCACTTTATACAATTTCCCTTACGTAGTCTTTGAAATAACGAAATTTCCGAATCTTTTCAATTCGTTGTTCGATTCGTTGCCATTCGACTATTCGACGATTCGTTGGATTATTTTCGCTCTGATCGTAGACGATTCTCAGTCCCCGCGATAGCATACAATTTTCTTCGCGCACTCTGCGAAATTTCACGATTTCCCAATTTTTCGATTCGTTGCTGGCCAACCATTCGGCTGGCGAATTATTTCGTTATTTCCATTTGCTATACAAACAGGGGTTCGTGAATAGCGTTGGGAGCCAAAGAGTCGGCTAGCCGAGAGTTTCTAGCCAGTCGGCCGGTTATTTTCGCGGGGATTGATCGGCGCACGTGCCGACACGCGAGTAACGGAGAATGACAATGATTATACTGTCGGCTGCGATTTAACGAGCCGTGAAATCATGGCTCGTTGCTGGCTACGAACGAGCCTGGTTCAGTGACATTCGTTGAAACGATTGGACGCGGCTCGCGAACAATCGTGGATAAACCGACAGAATTTCTAGCGACGGTCTGTATCTGTGTATCTACGAATGCGACGGAGAAGGTTTCTTTCGCTTCTTCGACGTGTTAATCACGATCAATAATAGTCTACGATATCCATTTGTAAAAGATCGTTTCCGCGTGAAAGTGCGTTAAGAGATGATTTCCACACGAAAGTGCATCGGGTTGATTTCAAACTTGAGAAATTATTGGGAGAATGACACGCCGACGTTCTCGATTGCTCGCTCGTATATTTCTTTTCTTATTTGCAGCGCGTCGATAGCTTGTATCTAACTTTATCCTCGGATCGAACGCCCAAAGTGTCTGTAATCAACGGAGTTGCAAGTACGACGTGTAGGACGATGCAAATATTGCATAATATTGCAACAAGAAATCCTCGCAGAGGGATTCCGCCGCTGCGGAGAAATTTATATTCGACGTGTACGGTGGCCATGAAAAATATTTGCAGCAATCGTTCAACGGTACTTTCGTACGACCGTAAAGATTGAATTAGCCAAGCTTCGAATTAGATTTTACACGAAAGTCCGACGAAACACACGACGAAAGCTGACGAAGATACGCTTCGTTGAAAAATACGGCTGTACGCGAACGCTTCCTGTAGGCGCTGTACATCTATAGATAATGGCGGAACAAAATACGGTACTCGATCCAAATTAGATTGAAATTGCTTCGATAGTTTTGGAAGAAGAAGAAGAAAAAAAAAACAACGTAACGTATGATAAAGGTAAATTCGCTATATGTAAATTCTCCTTCGAAGCCGATAAAACGCATCAATACCGTAGCCAATAACCACACGGTCTGTATGCCTATGCGAAACTAAAGCATCGATCGAACGAACGAAGAAATAATAAAACAGCGCACGATACGTTCGGTTGTTGACCGTTGCACGTCGATGAACGATCGACGTATAGCCGCGAGTCACATCTCCGTGCGTGGCTTCCGGTCATCCTCGTTGCTTCCTTCCATCGTTAATGACTCGGCCCCCATGGCGTCCACGCTCAGGTGAATCGCATACGATCAGCCTCATGGGAAAATCGTGGCAATCTGAACGTTGATACTCGTTGATGGTCCAGCTTGTATCGTACGGGTGAAACAGGAAGCGATTTCACGCTCGAATAGGTCGAATAGGCCCACGATACTGCAACGCTTTTTCAAATAGTTTTCATTCGTAAAACGAAAAATACGCGTTCGTAGATTTTCCTTGTACAAGCTGGCTGGCGCGTTTTAATTCGTCGTGAGTCGTCGAACGGAGTTACGTTACAGTTATGATATATATATATATATATATAAAAATATAGTCAGGTTATAAATATTATAGCGCGGATTTTTATGCGTTTTATGGGGGACGCTGGAAGCTGCAAAATTGCAGAGAATACGCGCGAATACGTATAAAATATCCAAAGTATAGTATCGGTGATGTTTAGTACGTAAAACGATCTTTTACCTAGCTTCCGGTCTTTTAATTGCCCCCATAAAGGTACAAATTTGCATGAATAACCGCAGTCCGATTATAAATTACGAGATAACGAAGGCGAGATTTTCCTCGGTGGTGGTCGTAACGTGGTAAAGAAATAAAAAAGTTTATTGCATATCGTCGCTTGTAAATACCATCCATCTAGCTATTGGCGGTGTTTATGAACGCCGACTGTGGTAAAGACAGAATCAAATTGCGAATTAATTAACGCGACAGCCAAGACGGCCGATCCTGAAAATTTGAAATTTAACAAAATCCTTGGCCGAAGGATTTTCGTAGCGAAGCAACCTTCGATCTTCCGCTGTTCGATTTTATAAACGTTCCTGTCTTTTTGTTCAAAATCGATACCCGCCAAACCACGTGCTTCTTCTTCGTCGTTCAAAATCATTCTTCGAATCGAGAACGTGAACCGTGTTTCTCCGCGTATTCGAGCAAACGTTTTATTCTTATTAACCAGATCCATCGTTCGTCCACCTGCTCACGCAGAAGTTTCGCCGCAGCCAATCGCAATCCTTTATCGTCTGTTTCTCGCGGAGACTTTCATCGGATACGTGGCAAAATGAGCAGTTCGGCAAAAGAATAAACTGGCCCAACGATCCGAAGGAGGATAAAGTTTATTTTCACGTGTCGGGATCGTTTACGAATTCATCGAAAACGTTCGTCAACGGCGAGAACGCCGGTTTCTTGGAACGTTGCAGCAGGTTCCTGAATATCCGCGGAATATTATGACAGCGTTTACACGCGCTAAAAACCAAGCGTTTTCCTTTCTTTTTTCCTTCTTTCTTTTTTTTTTTTTCTTTTTCCTCGTGAACTCGGTACCTGGAATCGGTGTTTAGTCTGTTACGGCGGCGACGAGGCGAACTCTCTTCAAAGGGATATATGTTTCAATTCGAATGAGTTAATAATAAACGCGCGGATTCGCCCGGCGAAACAGAAACGGAAGAAAGTTTCGGGTTAGTTTCTGCCGTCGATGCTTCCGCTCGCAGCGATTCGTTACGTGTCTCTTTCACCTCCTACGATCTTTCCTATCGACTTTCAATTTCAAAAGAAAAAAGAAATCGAGCCAATTACTTATTTAAATTACGCCAGAATACTCGTTCGTTACATTCAAATTGTAATTGTGAGATAAAAATTGCAAAAATTTTTAATAGTAAAAAAAAAAAAACAGAAAAATCCTACGAAGCGAGATACGAGAAAAACTTACCGATTTCTCAAAAACAAAGAGCCACGCGCTCGGATCCTTACGAGGCTGTTGAGGCGATCGATCTAAAGCATCGAATACGCGTACAGTCGGCTGATCCGACGTTTCACAGTTTTTGCCATCTCCTCGTCGACACGAGTAAACGCATTTTCGAATATATGCGTGTTTTTACGCTCCTGTTGAAAGACGTGGAACTACGAAAGGACAACGCGTTCTCCGTGAAGTAGCTTCTGGCTACTACAAGCATCGCTACTACCACCTTAGTAGCGTATGACCAGTTTAAGCGTAAACTATGACCAGTTGTCGCATTCTACGACGTCTCTATCTCTTCGCAAGGATCGTGCCAGCGCCCGAAGGAACTGACTGTTTGTCGGTGAAGAGCGTGACAGCAAAAAGGATGGAGATTGTCAAGAACTTCGCAGAGCACGTGCAATCGCGTCGAAAGTTGGCAGCATCGTGCGTCGACTCCTAAGGAAACTGACTTTGAAGGTGGCGATGGCTAATTTTCCGAATTTGCTCGACAGAAAGTGTCGTAGGCACAGTCCGGTGATTCTCTTCGCCTGGTCAGTGCAACTTCCGTCAAAGATATCGCTGGATCGTCCACTTTACAGAGAACTGAATTCCGCTCTTTGCGGATTCTCCTTCATTCGCTAGGCGAGACGATTGTTACCTGCCTTTCATTACACTTGCAAAGATACAATGAATTTCCCAGAACACCCACAGTGCGATTTGTCGTCGTACACAGACGCTAAATCTCGCGCCTGCACGATGGAAACAGCCAGGCGATAGAAGACGGCAATTGTCCCAATTTAAAAAATTCCACGTCGACCGAACGATGCCTCGCATCGAAAGATAGACAACGAATAAGATTATACACCGAAGGAAAGGAATAAATTCCGCAAACGATCGTACAACTATCTTGATATCGTCGTATCGTGAATATGTATACCTGCGTCGAAAACCGTGAGAGAAGACGAAGACTCGACGTGTCCTTACGAATTTCAAATGCAACCGTCGAAGGTCGGGGGAGGGGTAGCAGAAGAGGTAGGAGGGAGGGAGGGAGGGGAGAAAATTTTCGGTCTTATTGCGATGCAGCAGTCATATCCGTGAAGATGCATCGCTTCCGGTTGAAGCCTCCCCTACGAGTTCGAGAGCTGCGTTTCTCCGCGTTGCCTGGGATCGAGGATAGCCTGGGAGTGTCCTTGGGACTTCGTGAGGATACTCCTGAGGAGACTAAGCCTTCTGCAAGAGGGAGAGAGGCTCGTGCCTGCCTCTGTGACACGTCCTTGCGTTTCACGTTTACAGCAGAACCTTGCGACGTTGGTAACCCGTAAGGTAAAGCTCGCCTGTTGCACAACACGTGACAGAGATGATCGTCTATGGATTAAGGTAGTTGCTAGCCAGCTACCAAATCGAAGTCGATCGATTAAACGACGAACATATAAAGGTGGCACGATATGAGATACGGGGATAATATTAATAATTTTCGACATTGTTTATATTTGAACAAGTCGAACGTCGGCGCGAATAATCACAGCACGAGGATATTGAGGAGTATTAAATCGACTCGCGTAATTGATCGAAGCAGCACAGCTGATTAATGCGACTGGATGATTAATACGACTCGGACTTAATTTCTATTTGAAACGATTATGGTTTCTTTCTTTTTTGCAGAATTAGCTTTATTAAAGAAATTGGCGCTCGTTGTTCGAATATTGAAATATATCTACTGAAAAGCTATACGGACGTGACTTTGCAGGAACGAATAAATTTTAATTCTAATAATTCTAATAATTTTAGTACGATTCCTCGATATCGTTTTCCTGTTTCGAAAGAGAAGCTAAAAAAGCTAAAAAACACACTTTTTCCAAATGCGAAATACGTCACTGTGTCGAAATGCATCGAATTCTATTAATAATTTCTTGACGACTATTTGATAAATCGATTCTAGACTTTACACAGGGATTTCTCGCGCTCCAATCTAGTCCTGCTCGAGATTCGAGAATCGTCTTGAATTTTCACGTTCGTCCAACAGCTATTCTATCCTATCCTTCGTTCGATGATGTCGACCTCAAAAGCAACAGCTAAAGGATTTGATTCGAAACGAATCGAAATTAATAGGTCTGATCTACATATAATTTGATATAATTTCAGACAAAGTTGAATTTTGCCCCTCGATTTTTCATTGATTTAAAATACAGTGGCTACAAAATGTATTCTCATCCTTATTTGTCGATGAAATATTTTCACATCAAATTCTACGTCTCGTTTTAGTAATATCAAATTGTTTTGGAGATTTAACACGCTTCGACTTGAACGCAAGTGCTACGATAAATAACAGCGATGTGCCAAGAATTTTCGAACGGTTTTGTTTCACTTCCAACGGGAGAGAATACGGGAGTAGGATTCTCGTGCTTTTTCCAATTTTCACAGTTCGAACCGTGAGATTCCGTGGGCGTATCGTATGTTCGTCCGTGCGGAGGAAAGTTTTTCCCATAAGGAACGCGCGACACCCGTCTCTTGGCCAACCAACTGTTAACCGTGATTCTGCACCGGGCCGGAAAACCTTCTCTAATTGCGTAATCCTTCAAAAAATTCCGGAACAGCCGAGGCGAAAGTCACGCGACACGAGCGTTCTACGAAAATTTCATCAGTCTTTGTCCTCTTTCCAAGAATTAGATACGTTTCCATATTTCTATGCGGAATGCAACGTACGTGATATGAAAATTTGACGTTGAAAAATGCACAGCCGATATTTTTATTAGCCTCGTCAATTATTTGATCGATCCGTAAATTCGTGCGTAATAATTAATTAATAATATTTACATGAAAGTGTTACGACAGTTCGTAAAGTATTCGCAAAGTATCGTAATAATTCGAAGGTCTCTTCGCAAAGTTTTCTCTTGATTTACAAGTTTCGAGAAATAGAAATACGAAACTACGAGGATTGTCGGATCTGTCGGAATTAGCAGAATTAACAAAATTATCGGCATTAACGAGAATGAATCAGAATTACGAGAATCTTTGAGATTATTAACGTTTCCAAAATGATGAGAAACTCGTTCTAACCGTGGCCGCAGTAGGGAAAATATTATTCCACGTTGGAGAGTCGCGGCAGAAGGTAAAACGTTCACGAACTAATTTATAGAAATCGGAAATGATCGGCGTGCAGCCAGGGTAAACACGTCGAAAGTGTAAAGCTGTCGTAGTTGTATGGCGATCGTCACGTCGTTGTCGTCGCCCGGATACGTTTCGTTCGGGCTCCTAACATTTCCCGTCAGTTTTTCTCAATATCCAATATACCGCACCAACGATCTACACGCGTCGCCCTTCGAAACAGAGGCAGAAACGTGTCGAATTTCACATTTCACGCCGTTTTCTTCCGTCTTTCCCGTGGTAATACTTCTGTATGTATGTAAGCACATACGTACATTTCGTAGTAGAATCCTGCGAGTAATTTAAATGGATTTTACGATAGAATTAACGATAGAAAGATCGCGAATCCGATATAAAAATTGTCCTAGACATTTTGTCGGATAAATGTCATTGATCGAGCGTGAAACGATTTACTCGTAACAGGAGCGAAAGTTAATCGTTGCTGGAACGCGATCCGCTCGTCGTTGAATCTCGAGCAAGTTTCTCGAGAAATCGAATGATCAGAAAATACCAATTTTTAGTTATTCGGATTTGCTTTCTTTTTTGCCCGCCAATAACCGGAAGAAACGTTTGCCCATCGACGATGGTCATCGATAACCGAAATTAAATTTCGTAAGGAAATTTTTGTTAGTTACGCGTCGAGGTTTACGATTTATCTTCTTACTCCTGTTGCAACTAGCTATAAATAGCACTTTAGGTAAATTCAAAGTCATCTGGTTCGCGGTTTCCATTAGAGTGGGAAAAATTAGCTTCCTTTCACACGGAAGTGGTATCTATGTCGGTAAAGGTAATGTTCGTGGGATCCATCCGCAATGACTTTCTCCTTCGCGTACATTATCAAGGTCGACCTGCTGAACGACCTTGGAAAGATTTCAGCCGCCGCTTTCCGTTCGTTAAAACGCTATTAACGAGATAACTTTCGTAGGTAGAACGTACGTACCTTCTCGACACTGGGTATATATTTAAGGAGTCAGAACGCGGTGCGTAATTACTAGGTCTGCTCAAGCTCCGAGACTACAACTATAGAATCGAGTAAAAGCTCGTACGCTTTTCGCCAACGCGGACGTTTCGAAGAATGTTAGAAAAATTACGCAGAGAATCTAAACGTACGCGTATTCGAATATTTTCCAAGAAACAAAGTTACCGATGTAGCTTGCTGTCTCCGATCGGACAGATTTCCTGTAAGAGCAACGCGTCTGAACGCTCTGTTTGAAAAAACTCGAACTAACTTATTCGACGCAGCGTTAAAGATTCGCCTAAAAACGAGACGAGAGAAACGTATTGGACGTAAATCCAGGAGAAAATCGAAAGCGCGAAAGGAAGCGTAACTAACGCAAGTAAGATTAATCGACACGCTGACAAACGTACACGTATAACTCGCGAACAAAGAATGCTTCTTTGTGTTCAAGAGAATCGGCTCTTTCGTTACAATGTTACACGCGATCTCGTTAGATTTACAATGTAAATATATCGCGAGCGAATAAAAACGGATATAAAAAGGTTAAAAACAGATCTCATTAATGACGCGCCTGGAGTAGAACGTTCGTTTCATAGATGCTCTTTTTAATTTGCAAGCTAATTGCAGGTTGGCAGGGCGAGATTTTTTCCTTGGCTGGAAACACGAGGCGAACAAGCTCGCGCCACGGAATTAATCTCTCCCTCCCTTTAACAACGTTGAAATGAGCTCCAACCACCGGCTTCCGTTCGCATGTTTTACAAATATTACATGTTTCCTCCGCGACCCGAGCTCCGCTGATCGGATCACGCTGATTAACTATTTTGCTTGGCTCGTGCAACCAAAGTGAAACGCATTTGTTACGGTCCCACGTCGAGCTCGATGGTGACGAAATCGCGTTCCTCCAGCCCTTCCAGCTATTTTTCCAACTGATCGAAAGGATCGCGTGGACGAACTTACGTGCTCGGCGAGTTAATTAAAATTTCGAGTTGGTCGAGCGATTTTAAGTCGCCGTGAAATCGATCATCGATATCCAAAAAAAAAAAAAAAAAAAGAAAAAGGAAAAGAAAAAGAAACAATTTATCTCGCAGAAACAATACCGGTTGTTCGTACGACGTTTATGAACGATTTAGACGCATCGATAATGTTGGTCGATAACCAGAAATTATTAACTATTACCAATAACGATGGTTATTTGTGCGGCAATTAAAAACAATTTGGACACACGACGTGGATCGACGATGGTTGTCGATAAGCGGAAATAATTTACATCGCCAATACCGGTTATTTGCATGATAATTAAAAACAATTTGGGCGCACGACATGGATAATGGCTATCGGTAACCACAAATAATTTCTATCACCGATACTGTTAATTAAAAACAATTTCGGCGTACGACACGGATAGTGGCTATCGGTAACTAGGAATAATTTCTACCACCAACGTTGGTTATTCGTATGATAATTAAAAGCAATTTGAACGTACACATCGACGATGGTTATCGGTAACCACAAATAATTTCAATCGCCGATACTGGTTATTCGTATGATAATTAAAAGCAATTTAAACATACGACATGGATAATGGTTGTCGGTGAGCGAACGAAGTGTGCATGGTTTACGATGGTTATTTGCAATCAAAGTACTTGAAACTTGATATTTCTTGGCCCTTTTGTATTCTCATTTTCACGTATCGTACTTGTCCCTAACATTCTCAAGCTCGCGATATTCCACTCGTCTTACGTCGCACTTTGGGTACTTATATTTAAAATACGTTTGAAAGGCGAGAAGAAACCCTTAATTAACGTCCGATATCTTTTTCCTCTGCCCTTATCTCGTACTCTTCTTTCCTCGTGATATAACACGATACTATATAACGTATCAGCCATTATTTTCCAACGAAGCGTATTCTCTTTATCAGATTCTATACGTTTCGTTTTCGCATTGTCAAATGTCCGCGGTCGTACAAAAGTACCGCCAAATGACACGAAATTTGATATATGTATTAGCTTGTCCGGAAAGTTTCTTTCATTTTCTAAGGAAATACTGGACGCGCGACATTTTCTGTTTTCTATTATTTTTATCGAATCACGTACGATCGCGATAATAGAAATAGAAGAAAATGGATCACAGATGATTTAATGAAATAATATAAAACAAAAACCGTTCGTGCGTCTATTATTTCCTTACAAAACGAAAGAAACTTCTGGGACAACCTAATATTTCAGCCTGATTCATTAACATTCGTCGCTACAGGCCAGACGCTGCGATAAGTAGAACGAGACGCGCAAATGCTCTATGTAGCCGCTGTGTCCGCTTGTTTTCGCTCGTCGACAATTCCCGTGCGAAAAGCTTCGACTCATTTTATTCAAAGGACGATCTAACGCGAGAACGAGCACACTTTCGATGTTCGAACGCGTTTCCGATATTTATTCGAATCGCTCGCATCGAAGGAAACGAGGAAAGGCAGCGAGGGAGGGAGAGAGAGAGAGAGAGAGAGAGAGAGAGTGCGAGAGAGAGAGAAAGAAAAGAAATCCTTAATTAACCTCTAAAGCGTGTTCCTCCCACTCGGCACCCTCGAGACACGCTATAATAGACGAAAGACGGCTAGATCTCTCGATGCATGTCTGGTGGGTGGTTGAAAGAAACGCGGGGAACAGGTGAGCGAGCAGCGGTAATTATCGCGTCATGCTCGACGATAATACCCTTCTCGTACGCGCCGCGAGCACAGCTGCCCGACGAAACAGAAAGCACGACGATGAACTGCCCAGTGCTCGCGTGCGCTCGCAATTACGCACGTGTAATTACGCGCGTGCGATTACGTCGCGCGCGTTTACCTTCCGTGATCGTCCGGCTGACCTCCTCTCTCGACCGTCATTGTCAGCCGGCCTGTTTAATTAGCGTAAATCACAGCCGATACACGGCCTTACTTTCAACGTTTAGGAGGAGACACGGCAACGGAGATCTGCGTAAGATCCGAGCAGAATTACGCAACGCGTCGGAATAACGAGATCGAAGATTTTTTCGTTCGCGTTACGTATTGGTAGAGATAGCCGCGTGAACGAAGATCCGATTAATCTGATCGTAGAACGACGAAACACAAGAGAGTAATGACGAGTTGCTAATTTTTGAAACACGCCAAGGTCACTTCCTTTGGTCGATTCCCCGCATTTGCTTGATCCACAGTTTCGAATCTTTTCGTTCGTGTAATCGCGCGCAGCTATATCCAACGATTGTACGAAACCGATAGAGGGATGAAACTACTGTTCGGACGATGGAACTTTCGTTTGATAGAACCGATCGCTTTTCTCGCGCGAAACTTGGTCTGTTCGAACGCGGGTTCTCGAGATATTCTCGCTGCCGTATGTTTTCGGTTGCATAAAAGTAGTATAATTTGTTCAACATAGGTGGCTGCACACGGTTACGTCCTTTTTTGTACCATGTCGAACCATCGAAGCTGTTTCTCCTAATGCCACCAATGCTTCGGCATGAGCAGCCACCTCTCTCCATTACTACTTCCGTTTGCTGTCGCCATTCGCTGTAAAATCGCCGTTATCGTCGACTTTATCGCAACGAAACCGTTTCATTACGTCGCTGTATCCAACGTTTTTGCCGCTATAGCCAGCATCGCAGCCATCCGCGTCCTTTGGCTAATTTTCAATATCGTGTTTCTCGTTTACAACGTCCCCGACCGTGGCTTTTCCCACATCGCGTACTTTTGCCAATTCCGTTCCGCTTGCACCGCTTTCGACTTTTTCTTTTCCTTCCTTTTCTTTTTAACTACCTGGTTTCCGATAGGCAGAACGCTATTAGTCTCATGCTATATTCTCATAATCGGAATTTACTCGATCGAATTAAGGACACGGTACATGGTACGCGAACGCTAATAAGATACGTACGTGTTTGAAACGGAGAAAGGCTAACATGGAAATATCGCGTTCGGACGATAGAACGTTCGGATAATAGAAGGGTATTCGTTTAATGGGGTGTTTGCAGAAAAGGGGGCGTTCTACCGCGGTAGAATTACGAAACACTCGCCGGAACAACGAGTTTCAAATTTGTCTGCTTGTTTGATGCCTTGGTAGAGATAATTATGCGAACGAATAACTGGCTAATATTACGATCGCGAAGCACGTGAGGATAGCGAGCTTCAAATTTGTCGAGCACACGGAACGTTAGTCGGTAAATTGGGTAAATTGGTATAAGGTAAAAGGTAGGTAAATCGCTTGTCCACGAAGTGGCCGACCTCACCGATTTCAACCACCTTCGAGTACGTTGTCGAGGTTAATAATCCGAACAACTTTTCCCTATACACGTTGGCATCGAGTCGTTGTTCGGCTTTAGTTCCCGAGCTAATCGCCAACAACTTCGATTCGATTTACGCCGCGTTTCATTCCGGTTGCATGGACCATTCGGCTGTCTGTATTTCTATTAGGTTGTCCGAAAAGTTTCTTTCGTCTTGTAAGGAAATAACGGATGCACCGTATTCTCTGTTTCGTATTATCTTCGTCGAATCGTGTACGATCGTAATAATGGAAATAGAACGAAATGGATCGCGGACGATTCGATGAAACAATACAAAACGAAAAGAGGTTGTGCGTCTGTTATTTCCTTACGAAAAGAAAGAAAGTTTCGGGACAACCTGATACGTAAACGCAACTCGAACATAAATCGGCCAGGTTTCGGTTGGATAATTAATAGGAATTGAAATTTGGTAAGAACGATTTAAGGCGAGACTACGAGACGCGAGACGGAAACTTTCGCCAATATCTCGCAAACTAAAGCCGATCGGCGCTAACGTGTGCAGGGAAAGGTTGTTCAGAATATTGACCTGGTTTTTTTTCTTTTTTGCCGAGAATTTCCGGTCGAATCGATTTAAGAAAAAAACCCCGTTTGTCGCCTTGATACGTCGGAAGATGTAAGATGTAAAAAAGCGATGAAATCGCGACGAGTGTCTTGAGACGCCTTGACGTAACTCGTTTAACGTATTTCCCCGTAAAACCAACGGGCAACGAGTTATTTTCGCATAGAGTACCTCTTATTGACTCACCCTGTATGCTTGTGCAAGTGGCAAATTAAATGCGATCGTAAGAAAGACAATGTATCGCTGAACTGTGCAGACCTTGATCGGTTAGGGCGATACGAATGTTCGCATCTATGCTTCTTCCGCCTATCGTTCAAGGACGTTGGGGCCAAGTTACGGTTGGTAGAGTTTGACGGGGCACGCAAAGTTCTCGGCAGAGCATAGGTCATGGGTTTTGTTGCTCCAACTGCCTGTCGGCTAATTGTGGCTACCACTTTTTCATTCGGAATATAGTTACGCGATTATAACGCGTCACATTCTTATAGCACCTATTATCACGAATAATCGTGGCTATCAAATTGTGGCAATTAGCAGAGTAGTTACATTCTTATAATTCGTATTGCTGTTAATGTCAACATCAAACGTTATTATCTACGACTGGTTCGATATCTTCTTCGAAGACTCAAAGGGAGTGGACTGTCGGGATTGTAATTTTGTCATATTCCTGTGAATTACGTATTCGTTTTTTGTATCACAAACGGAATACAATTCTCTATCGACAAGATGAAACTGTCTCGCCATTAAAACACCATTTTACGTAATAAATATGTTATTACGTAATAGGATAATAGGACATTGCAAACGAGATGAAAGCGCAACGTCTTCTACGAGACCGTGGACAACTCGCGAAGAACAACCGTAGAAAATAAAACCGTTTACGCAGAGATGGAACAACCCTCTCTGGTAAAACAAAACCGCACCGTCTCCAAACACCCGAGGCAAGTAAAAAACCAATTCTCAACACCGGGACACCTTTCGATCTTCTTCTAAAGTCGCCATAGGCCACTGCGGTTAATAAGATGGAAGAGCGACCGGATAGCGTGACGTTTTCTAAGAGCAAAAACGACCTGTCCTCGCGAAGAAGAGGGTCCCCTGCTTCAGTTTCGCGACGGCTACGAAGGACGACGCGCCTTTCATAAGTTTCCATTATTTGCGCGGAAGGCAGATGTTCCTTGTGACCGGCGAACGTAGGGAAAAAAACCTGTCCCATCGGGACAGAAAACCGACTCTCGTTGCTCTATAAACCTCGTGTTCGCGTTTGGTCTTTATCTTCGAGAAGTTGTTTAAAACGGTCGCTAGTATATCATGTACGATTTGCAATTTAATTGGCTGGAATCGGGCAATGAATTACGCGTTTAATTTGCCAGATGTATGGAGGAGCGGAGGATGTAAATCGAATTGTGATCGGTTCAGGGGCATTATATATTTGACTTAATAATAGTAATAGCGGCATAAAGTATGATATTTGAGAGGAAATTTCCTACATTATCACAGCGGTATTCTCTCGAATTTCAACGGGGCTGTTTCGTTTAAATTTAAATGACGCAATCCCATCATCTTTCATTACCCGATAAGAAACTTATTAGCGTGCTGCGTACGTTAAATCAAATACACGCCAACTGTACGCTTAATAATACGCGATAAACATGTTGACGCTATTTCTAAATCGCTGACGAATAAAACGAGCGAAACCTTACATTTATTCGACGAGTAAAATCATCGTTCCTTTGATCTTACTCTAATGATTATCCAATGGAGATATAATTCTGAAACATGGTCTATAAACGAACCTACCGTGCATATAAAGAAACCTGTAAATAGGAGCTATATATAGAAACCTACACCTATAAATAAACTGTATAATATCCAAAGTATTTATAGCAATCGTAACTTCTTATCAGGTCGCCGGAAAACTAATCTCAGTTTCGTAAATGCAAAAGCAGAGCAATTTAGTATCGTACTTGCGAACTGTTTAAGCGCCCGGCAGCCTCTCTACGTCGTACGAATCGTACGTTTGTACGAGTGAAAAATTCGTCGAACATTCGCTCGTAGAATTGAAATTTCATCGATTACGAATTCAAAGTTCCGCGCAACATCGAAGCGTGGAATTAATTTCTATAACGTGTATATTTTGCGTTTACTAATACGCTGGACACCGCCTCCCCTTAATGTATGCTTGAGACATTTTCTTCGTTATACTTAAAGTCGCCTACCACGCTCGTTATCGTCATTAGCGACCATGTGCCAACGATAACTACGACTTCCCTAGAACGGTCATCCATCCAAGTATTGTTCGCGTCCAGCGCTGCTTAACCTTCGTGATTGCGCGATTAACTTTCTTTCTTTTTCTACATATATATAACAAGTCTTTGTTAGAAAATAGTAACAAAACGTTATTACGTATCGTACATCTATACATCTGGAACTGGATGTATAAAGACATTCGATATAACTCGACGGTTTGTAGCATCTGTCCAGTCTCAAGGGCTCGACCTACCGTCATAATTAATTATCGGTATGTAGTTCATTTTTTGGATAAGCTCAACATCACGTTCTCGACTCTCGCATTAATGCTTATACCGCGGGGAAACGGTTAAGAAAAACCTACTTGTGCTAATTCTCTGGACTAAGTCGTAGCTTGATCGTAGGTCTCTGTACCTTATTACGTTTATATCCAAATTCTAAATCGTAGCTTCAGACGTTTCCGACGTGTTCAATTTGCGTGTTCAACTTACGTATCCAATTCGATGTTGCAATTTTGTTCCAGAGTGAACGTGTACGTCCGACAGTATAGACATTTGCCTCGGAGGATTTGTAGTTCGTTGAAGATGCGCATCGGCCATACCGCGTGAGCGATTATTCGCCCGAGTATCATTCTGCATACGAGCTCGGATGATCGATCGTTACAAGTCTCTCTATTACATCGCATAGGTATATTTCTTTTTTTGCGTAGTTTCTGCAGTTACTCTTTAACCTGCAATTCTTCTTGGCCTCCTGTTTCGTTATCGATACGCGCGATATATCTCGAGGAAGAGAAAATTCCGCCGAAGCGACTTTCGTCATCTTCGATCTTGCGCCTTCTTCCGCACCTGTTCTCGCACGCTGCTTACACGAGTAAATATTTTATTACGTCGTCCGTGAAACAATCGTGGCATGAGCGCGGTTACGGTCGTCGACTTGGGAATTTTTATATCGGCGCTTAAATATCGGGCCTCGGTTTTGAAACTTTGTGTAACCAGACGCAACCGCGGCCGAAGCTGTAAATCAGCCACGGTCGTGGCTTCTTAAACAATCTCCACGACAGAATCTAGCGTGCGCGTCGAATTTATCGCGCGCAGCGGCAGCCTCGCAAATTGCATCGACATTCGACGTCTCGAATTCCTTCAAAGCGACTCGTAGCGCCGCGTAATTGCTCTGCCCAGTCGGTTAAGTTTTACGCTGCGGCGATAAAATCGAACGACGAGTTAAGGTGAGCACCTCATTGACAGCGACTATAACCAACATACAATGATTATAGACTGGTGGCGAAGCCGTAAATCAGTTGAAATAGCAGCCTGTTCGACGTCGTGTTACCGTGTTGCACGCTTTTATTCGCGGGAAAATTCAAGCTGTCGTGATCGTGTTCCGGGAAAAATTGAAACGGGACAGGAATGTCGTGAGAATGTTTACCGCTGCGTTGATTCGCTGAACGAGTGTTGCGAACCTCCTCGGGGAAGTTTTCAGCCAGAGATACGGAAGGTAGACACGGCGGGAGAAGGTTTCGAAAGCGAGAGACACAGAGATTTTCCAATTGGACGTTCGTGAAATAACACTTTCGTGATTGCATGGAACTGTCACAGAGGTCGATAGGTTCTGTTGGTAGAGGTTATCGAGACGCCAATTATAGAGAAATCGATCGGAAATTGATCGGATTAGATGAATTAATTTGATATGAAATACGTTTTGTACACGTTCTATACTTGAAAGTTGACCAATTCTCGGCTGTTTCAAGATAGCGATAATTTCAAATCCCTGTAAATGCGCAATCTTTAATTCTTCCAATTCAATCACACGTGTCCCACGTAGCAACGACAGTAAGTGTCCAATTTTACATCTTTTTCAAATCCTGTCGATCTTTCTTTCTTTTACCAAATCCCATCGATATCAGGTACCTAGGTTTCAACGTTTTTAAAAATTTTTACCAAACATCCGAATTGAAATCCTTTTCATAGTCCGATCGTACATCCTTCGAAACCTCAACTTTTCATATTTGATATACAATTATTTATTATAATTATATATAATTATAACATTTTATAACCGAAACCAGTTTTAGTCTTGAAAGATCTATTGTTTCAAAAAAAAAAAAAGAAAAAATCTCCAGCAACGCATGGCTAATAAACGACGTGCCATCGAGCGTGTTACTTTCAACCGGAAGTGTAGCAACGAACACTAGGCAGTTGGAGCGTCTGTCGCGCAAACCGATGAGGTTGGATAGTTTTGCGTCACGTTGATTCCAGTTATATAATAAATTGCAATTAGAAAGTGGCAATGAGAGAGGCTACGTTACATCTTCAATGGTAATCTTCCATTTGAAACTAGAGTAGACACGCGGTAAAATGTAATTAGAAAATGGCATTGAGAACAGTGGTCTCCAAGCGTGAACGATTGCACGTATTAACAGAGATAATTAACTGAGAAATTATTATATACGTGTTAATGCGATTATTGATGTAAATTGTAATGAGAAAGCGAAATATAATGGTTGAAGGTAAAAGGAGGATTTTTAAGTAGACGATTCTCCTCGTCGTTTAAATTCGTTGGAAAAGCGGCAACTTTTCGAATATTTCTATTTCGTGAATTATATGCAGAAGAGAGCGAGTTCAAGGACACGACGCCACTCCCTCACACTTTTGACAGTGGATAAAAAATCGACACGGCCAACCGTAATTATTCGCGATTCTATTTCCGTGTTCCTTCTCCCTATATTCGAGGGACCTTCCCGTAGGATTTCACGTGGGTGAGCCAAGATTTACGACGTATAACGACCCACGATGCTCTTTCAAGGCGCAGCCCCTTCGATGCCGAAAACGCACGAATAAATCCTAAATCTGGCGTGATTCAAGTTGTCCTTGGCTGGGGAGCTCGAGGACGGAATAAAATTTGCCAGAGTAAAAACTTTCTTCGACCGAAGGACCTTAATTTTAATTGAGAAACAAGATTTATACCAAGCAGAACACGCGACACCCTCAAATTACAATTTATTGCAAAAAAATTGCGTTTTAAAATCGTCACAAGAATTACACGGCTCGAGAGTTTCAATTATAATAATTAAAGATGCAAATTTCCATAGCCTTCGTATCGTTAAATCATTAAGCTACAATTTGTACGGTAGCGCGCATCTTAACGGCGATTTTTTCGTACTTTCTTCAAACTTAACGCTCAACTAGTATCATTAGAACGCTGGCGAACATAAATTCAGTTTTTTTATCTAATAGATTTCCTTTGCATTTTGCGCTTCATACGCGACGAACACTGTCATTAACGAACTCGGGGAAAAATTGAATACCTTAGAATAGTATTTTAATGACATATACCAAGCCCTAACCGATAGCATCGACAAACTTTGGTATTCAAATTCGAGATTTTATTGGCCGCTAACTGACGATTAAAGAATTTCTTAACGACATATGAAACACAATCGGATTAAAAATGACCCAACCGACGTAACTCGAATGAATTATTCCCGAAGCTTTATTGTGAGAGCGCAGATCGGAATCGAGTCGAATGGTCACGGGCAGTATGCAAAATTATATACGATGCGTCAATATAAATCGCATCCTTGGAAGTGTGTCTCCTCGTTGGCTAAATATAATTCGTCCTTGAGCATTCCTCTCAGGCTCGTGGATGGAAGAACGATCTCGTGACGATCTTTCTCGACGACGGAGACGACGACGAAGAAGAAGACGAGGACGAGATCGGAAGGATCATCACGTCGACCGAGTCAACCCCTTCGAATTGGAAATCAGGATTCATCGGTTCGTGGAAGGGGTCGGAGCGGAGGGCCACTCGAAAATCAAGATGTCAACGGTGGTCGTTGGTCGCGCGGAATTCGGAATCAGTCAGCGCCGGATGCGCGGCCATTTTCGTTACAACGATCTGCCAGCGACGTTGCTGCTTTCGCGAGACGATTTCGTCGACGCACGATACTTTTTGTAATTATCCGTTATGTTATTCAAACGACAAAAGCTATTTTATTTTCTTTCTTTCTTTCTTTTTCTTTTTTTCTTTTTTTTGTTGAGTGGGGAGATTTCTTTGATCGATTGTCAAGCGACGATGCTTGTTGACGTCTTTTTCGCGTTTTGACTAATAGTTCAATATGTGACATATTAGTTGCTTGTGCAAATTACTTGGAATATTCGTTTATGAAATTATTATCTTTGTATATGAAACGTTGTCCTTTTGATTTTCTGCCATAAGCGACGACTACTGCTTCCTTATTATTTTCGTTTGAAGAATTAAGTACTGTGAAAAAGGGAAATGCTACTTGTTTGTTGTTTAGTTTGATCCTAATCGATATAGTTGTATTTATGATGATATTTACTTTAAATATATTTCTTCTCGTATTTTTTCGTTGGTCTCTTAGCCGAAGAAATTTATCCTTATGGATACCGATTTTATAAATACAGGTAGCCGTAGCAAGAGGAATTTCCATTTTTTCCCGACTCGTTTGAAATTAGTTTGGCGAATGGGACGCGTATCGCATCTTTTCTGTTCTACCTTATTAAGAAGCAAAGCAAACTTTAAACAAAATTGCCATTCTTCCCGGTCATAATCATTAACGTCTTTTACAACGTTACAGTTAGCAGATAAGATCAGCGATTAAGCAAACAATGATTAAAAACGTGATACGATGGGGAAAATGTAAAAAGAGAATTATAAAACAGTCATAAGCATAATCATAACTACAAGGAAATTACATGGGATTAAAGTTACGAGCTCGAACAGGCGCGTGATATAGTTACGACGTTTTTAGTTAATGTTTCGATACAGGAAGGTGGCAATTAAGATGCACGAGACGTTCTTACCAGTCGACGGATACAAACGTCCATCTTTGTTTTCGATTGCCGAAACGATCGTCGCTTAATTAATTATTCCTCGCGTACACGAGGACTCTCTTCTTTGCACGTGAGCGTTTAGGCTCGATTGGAGATTTCAAAACGTGTCCCAAACGCGACAGCGTCCATTGCCAAAACTATCGAAATCAAACATTTCGTCTTTCCTCCAGTTTTTTTCTTTTCCTTTAAATACATTTTCAAACTAATTCCTTTAAACAAACTACGTTCCTTTAATTCCATCGAAGGTGAAATAATATTTCGCTTCTTTTCTCTTAATTTTATCGGGGATAAAATTATATTCCTAAAGAGATCCGACGTTATATTTTTAATTAAACTCCACGAGTCGAATCACGATTAGAACAATCAAACTTTTTCGTAATGAATTAGCAGAATTAATACACCGTTTCTCCTGTTGGCCAATTTTTAAAAAAGCATCGAGTCATCGCAAAGAATTGTTTCCTTCTGGAATAGCCGCAGAGGATATGAGACTTGGTACGCACAGTTCCTCGAGATACGAGTACCTCGCGCCATTCGAGCGATTAGTATAACAATTTACATTTACGTAGAAAGTCGTACTAATGGCGCCATTTATATTGTTCTCATTACATTTGACAGAAACTCAAGCAACTCTCTCGTGATTTCCTGCTTCTGTTAATTAGCAGAGTCTATAAATCAACGGATCGCGCCGCGGCTCGTAACGATTCGAAGGGAGTTTCTTATCAAAATCCATATTTAAACATCAATTTATTAATTTCTGAAATGTTTCGAAATAAAAAATATTTGTTCACTGAGATCTTCTGAAAAGTACTTGTCACTGCTATATACTTATTCACTAACGTAAACATCAACAAAATATTCAACTACCTACTTTCACCATCCACTTACCACCAATAGTGTTCACAAACTTCATTAAGTCTCGCTATTCACCGAGTACCGGGTATTCTGACTATATATTATAAGTTACAAATAAAATACTAAATACTAGGCACCAGTCACCAAGCATTCTACGATTCTACCAATTTTCGGCCCGCTGATTGAAACGCCTGAAGCCTGGCATCCACCTGAAACCCAAGTTACGCTGCACCAAGTTTACAAATATTTGCTTCGACGTATAGGTACGGAACTGTTTTCGCTAAAAGTTAAATTTAGCACGGCTTTCCGATGGATCGCGCGCTTTACCTCGCCCATAACCCAAACCATCGATTTCCTCTATGCACCGATATGCGACAACCGGGACCGCACGATCGATTCGACGTATCACGATCCACAGCACGTAGCGAAGATGCGAACGCGTGGCTCGTGGCGAAAGTAAATCCTTTAATTAAGCCGCCGGGTCGTTTCTCACGGGCAACAGTAGCAACCAGTGTTAGTGGTGGTCGATCACAATGGAAGGGCAGACACATGTCCAGTCATACGAATAACGCCTGATTCCGGCCCGAGTGAATCGCAGGAAGCCTTCCTACGACACGTTCGTCGTACACCTCTTCCTGTCGTCCTCGTTCGCCTTCGTTCGCGTCCTATATTTAGAAAACGCGCGCCATTAAGCGCGACGTTGCGCGCGCGCTCGCGCCGGCGCGCCAACCATCCACTTCCCTAATAAATTCGACCATAATTGCAGCCGTCCGCGTGCTACGTCGTAGGTACGCTTTTATGCAAATTCAAGAAGGTTTTTGCGACGCCCGGTTCTATCGCCGTACAAACCGCTCGTTACACCGCGACCGCGGCGTAACTAATTAAACTTGTAATTAACGAGCCGGACTTATTCGATCTCGAGGTGTCCGCCACGCACGCCACCACATGTGCTTACGCCAACCTTGTGTCCGACTTTGTTCACTTAACTTTCTTCTCGCGCTTTTTATTTTGCTCTCGTGGAATATGCATGGCTAAGAGACTAAAATTCGTTTGTGACGCATCGTGTGACTTCTGGCTGGAAATCTTGGTTGCAGTGAGTGGTTGAGGTAGAGCGTTGTTTCTTTGACTTGTTTTCGGATGTTTGTGATTGACGTAACAGGTTAGGAAAAAGTGGTATGTATGAAGAAATAAGCGAACGTTTACTTTAATGAACATTTTGAGGCACGCTGCGTTTGATACTGCATATAGAGTTTATCAAGCTTGAGAATTGTATTTCTTGCTTAATATCTGCGATATTAGATGGTTGAAACGGTGGTTGAACGTAATTGAGAGTTATAAAAATAGTCAAAGCCTTAGTTTAGTTCAATAAGTGGAAGCTTGAAAACATCATTTTGCTTAATATATAAAGAATTTCTAGTTTTAGTGGAGAGGTTATGAAAAATCGGAACGATCGAAGCAATGGCTAAACTTCATTTCATGAAGATCTAAACCACCTAATACCACAACCTATTATACTATTATACATATTTTATATCATAAAATTATAATCGGAATCAAATTTTCCATCATAATCATAAAACAGAGAATAGCGAAGGATCGTTAATTCGGTTAGCAAATTACGCGTATTCATATAAACATAATGCACTTGAACAGCAATAATTTTGTTATTCGATTTTACTCTACTTTTCCATATATTATATATTACCACGTAACACTGAAATGATTAATAAAGGCTTGATTTACATGGGCCTCTTCCGTTACAGCGGAAACAATAATACGTGTAGACGAAGGTAAATTATAATCAGCAAGTATCTGAATGGATCGCCGTCGGGGAAAGACGGATTCCTCATCTTTACGATATGTCTTGGTCAGGTGCATTACCATCAAACTGTCGCTAATTACATAGCTAGTGCTATCTTTGTGCACATAACCGGTAAACGTTATTAATATACGTCTTACTGTACAATTAATATCGTACACCGTCTCCAGAGGACAAGATTGTTAATGATAAACGAAATAGCCGCGATTAAATGCAAATACAACGCGGATATCTCTGACTATTTTAGCATGATCTGTCCTTGCGCTCGTTAGTATCGTTTCACGAGTCGTTCGGTTGAAATATCGTGTCGATCGATTATAATTACTTTTAAAGCGCGGTTGAAGTTATGTTAACGAAAATGAATGATTGTTTGTTCAGTGAGACTGATAAGCGGTTGGAGAGTACTTAAGGAATTGGAGGAAATTGATATCCATGCCTATGATTAAAGCCTTAGATTCTTTGATGAACGGAGGAAGTTAGGTTACGTTTGGTTAGAAGAACTTTTTACGCAAACCTGTTTTTACTGATCATGCGAGCATATGTTTTAATAACTGGTTGTCCTGTCTGAAGAATTGTAAAGACTTGCCAATAAGATAAACTATAAAATACGATATTAACGTACGAACATAACATAATAAATATTAACATAATAAATGAAATAAGAAAAATATGGCAAATACGTATATACAAATATAGGGATATAATTAATCAATAAATATCAGTTTTACACATTTTCAAATTCAATTAAAACGAAGTTTATCGATACTCTGATTTCGATGTTACTAGAGTACAAATACAACGATATCGCAACAATGAATAGAATCTTCCATTATGGTGAACAAAACTTGACGAGGGCGCTGCAATCGTTCGCAATAAATCAGAAAAACATTCAAGCGTAGCTTTCTCTGTGTAGCTGGAACAAGCCGACTTTTTGATTGTATCTTCTGACTACGACTCGTAAAAATATAAAAGTGCCGGGCGAGATTCAATCAAAGGATTCGCGATATACAAACAAAGATAAACGCCGCGGTCTATCGAACTTCGACAGAAATTATTCTTACAGCCGTCGGTTGTTTTAGTGGTTACCCATGTGCTTCGTTCGTGCAATTTTAATGGCGTCGGTTTGCCACCACCACACACGACGCACTCGGAAACAATTCAAATTCTGGACAGGCGCACGGGGATGAAGTAATAATCGTTTATTGCGATCCGTGGAATCGAACAGGAAGCGTGCGTATCCCTTTGACTCAACTTCACCGAGCAAAACTCACTGGCTGCGACGACGTGTTTACGAATGAAACTCAAGGTATATAACGTTCCTTCTTTATTTCTTTTAGTAATTCTTTGAGGATAAAAATCCTGGTATACGATGTTTCATTGACAGGAGGATTCTTTAAAAGGATAGGCACTTATACAAGAACTTTGTTGGAAAATACATTTAAGATATCCAACAAAGTTTAGCCGTTAAGAATAGTATAGAAAATTTTATATAAGGTTAGATTATACTTTTCTTTTTTTGCATTTCTATATCTCATATGAGAATCCTTTTGCTCTTGGCAAATCTACAGATTAGTTCACATGATAAGATTCAGTTTAGTAGTTTTGTAAAGTTTTAAATTGAAATCTTCTGTAGAATCTAATAAAGATTTTGCTCAAGATTATAGAAAGAACTTTGTATTTGTATTTAGAGATTTATTTTGTTTTTGGTGATTCTGTAGATTATCTTACATAGTAAGCTTCAGTTTAGTAATTTTGTAAGGTTCTATTTTGAAACCAATGTTTGGAATTTTTTTAAGAATTTATTAGATATCGTATAAAGAGTTTCAAATGGGATTCATTCTGTTTTTTTCTTTTTTTGGTAATTGTATAAGCCAGTGTCTACATGTGGTTTCTTTGATCACGAGTCTTTTGCTTATTATATCAATAAAACCAAACTTGAAGAATCCATTGAAACTAGAATACCAGCAAAAGGCAGATTTGTTTTAAAACACATATATCGCTTTTATATAAATAATATTTATATGGACATATACTTTCTTAATGTCATTTATAAACAAGATTAGCATTTACATAAATTTATAATCTAACCTGTAAAAGACATACATACAATATTCATGAAAAGAGTTAACGTCTTCATAACAAACTCATCGGTACTCGTAAAGACATCGTGTATTGTCTATGATAATTTGCAACTATTTCCACGGATTTGAAACGAGGAGCCATTACACGTTTTCGTCGGAAGAGTTACATGGAAATGGATCCGCGTCGAGTAAATTATCGTCAGTGTATATTTTGCAGACACGCTTGGTAGGCAGGGCCGTGTCAGCTACCGCAGATTTACGATGACATTTAGGTATTCATATTTTTTTGCTCCTTGTACGAAACTTACACGATGCCTGTGCAATCTTAATTCTCGTATGGACACCTTCCAAGACTTTTGATTCTTTTGATTTCTCGCACGTTCCTCGCGGTTTCACGGCTCCATTCAACGGCGAGAAATGATTAACCCGTTAAAAAGGTGTTGTCTGGAAAATTTATGTCCCATCGAAATTCAATTTCTCGGTCGAAGAAATATTGCTTATGTGATTATCATCGTTTCCTTTCGCGGTAGAAACATTTGTTGCATGACTTAAGTTGAGTGCTTTTATTAACAGTGCTGACAATATTTCCTGAGAAACAGTAGAGAACGGAGAAACTTTATGTCTTCGATAAATATACAGATGTACTGTTTATAATTATTATATTCAATCGGAAATCTTGTTTTTACATATTTACTTAAACTTTGAAGAAATTGAATCATCAGAAAGCTAAGAATTTTAGGTAGAAGATTTTCATTTCCAAAATTTCACAAATCAATCAAAATCTCGAGTTATCATTCGTCCTTCATTCGCAAATTCTTCGTTCCTTTAAAAGAAATTAAATAGATCATATAAAAAATTATTATCAAGAGTAAAAAGCGACGTAAATTAATTAAACTATATAGAAAGAACTTGAAAACGACACGCGAATATAATGAAAGTCAATTATCTTCCTTTACGTGCAAGTTTCCAAAATTTCCACGTCTGCCAAAATCATCAATTATTAAGAAATCCTTTGCTGCAACATGTGTAGCATAGTCGCAGCAGAGGTTGGCTTCGAGCATATTATTTCGGGAAACAACGCTTTCCGTTGACGCAGAATCCTTGTCCAGCATGGTCCGCGATAAATTCTCGTCCCATTCTATATATTATCCCAGCTCGTCCCGGAAATTTACGAGCGGCCGCACGCGGCCTGAATTTTTGTCACGCGCTCTCTCGACGTTTACGCGTGAATCGCAAATCACCGTGATTTGAACAATCATTGTTCAAGACGATCGGCGAATTTTCCACCAAACACTCGAACACGCGAGATAATTTACCTTTATAGTGTGTTTACAGAATAGTGTAGGGCGAAGATGAGTGTGTCAGCTTTCAGAAACTCGTTTGGAATAGCGAATGTGAATTAACGCGTGTTTCATGATGGGACGTGTGTATTGTTAAGCGTGTTGTAGTTGAAGTACGGTATTGTGGACGATGATAATAACTACACGAAATTAGAACATTTATAGTAAGGTACGAGGATAATCTGTTTGTTCCAGTTTATTAGTAAATGGAAATAGACGCAACGTGAACGATGTTATAAGTGTATTTCGTTGCGAATGAAATTGTACATGTCTACTGTATAGATTAGGGATATAGGGTGTTTCATTTAGTATGGTTATAGAAACGTTTCTTTTGTTATCAATGATACGAAAGTATCGTCGAAAAGAAGGTTGACGAAGCTGGAAGTTTCTAAGTGAACGAATGTTCTCGTGTTTGGTTAGGGAGCGTACAGGATGTTTCATTTATTGAGACTACAAAAGTATTTTCTTTATTTCTAACGATATAAATCTTTGATGGTAGATCTTGATGGACAAATTTTGGAATCTCAATAAACAACCAAGTCCATACGTAGAATGTGCTATGTAAGAAAATGACGTTTCGATTATTATACGTTCTATCTTGGATAGAATTATCGTACAGAGATATACGTATAGGATATTCCATTTATCATGGACATTTATAACTATCTTTATTATTCTTGATCTTGATCATTCTACGCTTTATCCTGGAAAAAATTATTCCACATAGATACAGGATATTCAATTTATCGTGAACATCTATAAACATCTTATTATTTTTTATCTTGATTATTCTACACTTTATCCTGGAAAAAAATCATCCCACCAAGATACAGGGTATTCCATTTATCGAGGACATCCATAAATATCTTCCTTATCTTTCCCAACACGAAGAAACTTTATAACGAAAAAATAACTATCAAAAACCTTGCTCCATAACTAGCTATCATTTTCATAATCTTATAAAATTACTTTCACATCATGGATTCAAAAGTGCCAACCCAATCGCGCAACATCTTTATCTCTAAATCCTGCATACCTAACCTATAAGTACCCGAGAATATCGCGTATGAAATCATCATTTATCCTTTGGAAACTCGAAGATTGCCATCTCACAGAACCGACAATTTCAAAACGTGCGCGCGAACCTCTCTCTAAGCTCCAATCATCTCTCGTCTCGAAACGATTTCATCGACTCCTGGAATCGTGATCATAGTATCGATACCTGCAACCTAACCCTGACTTGCCTTCGATCGATACCCACGCGAGATCGAATCTTCTTCGAACGGAACGATATCGTCGATTATGCGAAAAATAGGCCGTAAGCGGCACCCTCACGGTCATCAATAACCATCACTTTAGTAATATACGATTAATCATCGGGTATTTACCACTGACACTCTCGTTTAACGTCTGCTTAATTATCTCTCCATATCTTTACGCGACAAGAGCGATTATCGAGTCCCATCATGAATTATTCATCGAAATTCTTTTTAGAGGTTAGGTGGGGAGAGTGGCCGATTTTTCGCGTCGAGTTATTAATTTTGCACGAGCGTCGTCTTTTAGGATTCCGAAGTAATGGTACTTTGTCTTTTGAAAGATTTAATGGAGTTGTTTCGTGGAGGTTCTCCGTTTTAGGAAAGTGGAAAGATTTCTGAAAAATGTTGTCAGACTGGAAGAGTGCACCTAACCTTTTGTAACCTTTCTTTAACCTTACGATTAATATGGGTAGCCATTTCTATATTTTCTTTAACAATCTTTTTATCGGATTGTAACGAAAACGCGTGCAATATAACGATTAAAATAATTTCTTTTGGAAATGGAACTTAATCCTAACCTATCTCAAACACGAAACAATCGCTCTTTGGAATTCTGCAACTCTGTTTTTTATATTTGCCCATTATCTAACCTAGACTTAAACCAAACGTGAAAAGCTCTTTTTTTTCTTTTAGAAGTAAAAAGAGTCTATTTTGTATCCTACTTTAAATTCCCATAAATTGACTCTAATCAAATATCATATCTCAAATACTTGAATCGATTGCGCGATCGCATTAATTAATCTCGAACCTTAAATACTTTTACGAGATAACCAAATATATTTTGTATCTTCGAGAAGCCTTCTTTGATCTTCGTACGTTTCAAGCGAGACGATAGAATCACACTTAAGTTCTCGGTGGTAACAGGTTATCTGGTTCTGTCTCAGATGGAATTACTTAAATACTACTGCTAGGAAAATGAGATTCGCCATCTTTCGAAGTGGCATCTGCGCGGTGTAATTCAATCGTTTCGCTCGTGATCGTAGGAATAATTAACGTAGCAAACGTAGATTGCTGCCGCGCGGTTTCGCTGGAAACGTACATTTATTTCTGCTTACGGTTGCGAGAGTAATTAGTTTCGCGTCCCGTTTCGGTTATAATCGTAAGCGTAATTAGTGGAAATTACGATCGTCTGTGTGATTAATACGGGCCCGGACAGCGGCTATCACAGATGGCGTTCGCAACATTTTGCTTATGATCGTTGCCTGCTACGTAATTAGTGCAACTCGGTGCCATGGTCTTGCTTCTGATCGTGGAAATAAATTATTTATAGCGGCAGTAGTAAGTTTAGGGTCGTCATTACGAGTGATGAGATTAGTAAGAGAGCTCTGTTATGAATGTTCTCGGGTGAGTATATATATATATATATATATATATATATATATATATATATATATATTTATATATATCGTATTTTGCGGGCAAGCTTATGGTTGTGGAAATGAATATCGAATCGATTTAAAAAATGAATTATAAGAAAATAATCGTTTATTATTGATTATAATATACGTCGATCGTAAATCTTATAAAATATCCTACGAATATTACTTACGATCTTGACCAATTTACAATTAGAATTACATGTACGTTATAGGTAATACTGCAACTATGTGTTCATAATAAATTTCGGGGTTGTGAAATTGAATATTGAATTGGTTTCAATATATATATACACGTATTATCCATATAGGTCGTAAAATATCTTGTACATTCTAAAACGGGTCTAACCAATTAGGATTACATACCATATTATACGTGTTGTAACTATGTGTTTAAAATATGTACTTGAAATTCGAACGAGGTAAAACTTGTTTATCTGATTATATTTTATGAAGTTGTTTCAATGTAGGAAAAGTGCTGGAATGCATTAAGACGTAAAATATTGTAATCATTAAAACTGATCGAATCATTTTGTCACATGAAAACAAGTTGCAAAAGAAGGATACAGGTTTCTCCATTCGCAGTCTCGTTTTCGAGAAAATCGAGTTTAAAAGTTTGAACTCGATAAATCTTGACGCGTTGCTTTATGTACTTAGCTTTCCCTGATTATTTTTTCAAAGCAAACCTGATTATCTTCATTTACAAGCTCAAGCATCGTCTTCACTCCTAAACATCCTGATATAATCAAAACCCAGCGACCAGTATCCTCCATTTATCCACTTTACTCATTTTTTAAAACGAAACTTGATCACTTTTGCTTATAATTTATAGTCCATTGACCTAACCACTAAACACCCGAGTATGTAATGTACTAGACGCTTAGGGCGATAAAGGTATGTCAAAAGGAAGAGTACGATGTAGAATAGCCTTGGATATTCTTCAAAAGGATTCCCCAGGTATCGATGCACGCCCTGAACCAGATGGTTGCTTTAACACCAACCTAAATCCTTTCGGACACCGTGATTAAGATTCATCAACTAGTATTCTTCGTTTATCCACTTTACTGATTCTTCAAAACCGGAATTGCTCGCCTCTGGTCGCAACCAGACTGCGGATGTTCGCGCGCTTTTGTAAATTTAAAACTCCAAAAATCTACTAGAGCGCTCGTAACATGTAAAAATGTGTACAAGGTTTAAACTAAAGCGTTTACTACGATATTCAGCGGACAAAACAAATTTCTATTTGGTTTCCATTTCTTTAATAATGTTCGTAAATACTTATCGTATATACGAATATGAATATACATATATATTATGTATTATGATATTATATAATTATCAAAAGGATTTTCCAAGTATCGGTACACGTCCGCAGCAGATAGTTGCCGCAATATCGTCCTACCTTTCAAATTACCTTGTTATAATTAAAGTCCACCAATCGGCATCCTTAGTTTGTCTACTTCGCTCGTTCCTCAAAATCAAACTTGTCCACTATCGTTTATAATTTATAGCCTACTAACCTAACCGCTAAACACCCGAGCGTATAATGTACGAGGCACTTAAGGCGATAAGAGTATGTCAAAAATCAGAAGAAAGGAGGAGTACGATAGCCTCGGAATATTCTTTAAAAGGTTGAGCCGTGTATCGATGCACGCCCCGAAGCAGATGGTGGCTTTAATATCAGCCGGGCTCGCGCAACGCCGTAATGGGCCTTTACGGCGGCAAGGAGCGCCGTTTCGCGGTGTAAATTGCACGTTGCATCGATTTACGAGGCGAACAGTAATTTCCACCGTCCTCTCCGCTTCGAACGTAGCTCGCTTAAATACTCGCGAGTATGCGATACGCGTAGCAATAACGCGCGATGAATACGCGAGAACCAGCCGGTTCCGGTGTGTTCTAACCAACGCGCTAGAAAATCGTCCCGCAGCGCGGAACCACGCTTATACATGGAGGATCGAAGCGCCCGCGGCAGCAGGAATCACGCGCGAATCGCAAACGTTAATGGCACGTGCGGTATTCCTAGCCATTGTTATTTTATGTCTCGTAGGTGCTTCCATCTCGTGGCTGTCGTTAATAAAAAAGTAGAGGGTAGAATGTTCATGCAAATTCATATCTTTTCCAAGAACAATTAAGGAAATGAAATCTAATATCTGCGATCTAGGTGATTGTATCTCGCCCCTTGAATATTTATAAGCGCTATAATGTAGGCGTACTCTATATTTTTACGCGTGTTCTGTGCATTTCTCTATCTGTTACACGTGCTTTCTCGTATTAGCCGAGTTTCCGATCATTCGAAATAGGCATAAGCGGTCCGCATAAACCTGCTACCGTAGTTACACAGGCGAAAGTAAAAAGCGAGCGCACAAGAACGACGTTTTCACCTTACCTAACCTAACCTAACCTAACCTATGTTTTTTTTCTTCTCGTTAATTTGTATTCCAACTCTACTGTACACTTCGCATCCTTTCGATCAATCTTCAATTTATGGAACATACGCGTAAGAACGTTTTAATGAATCTCGCGCCACTACCACCCGTGATCCTCGTCATACAGTAACGTATGCCGTATAGCAATGCTACGGAATTACAAGTTAGCTAAATTAAAAGCAAAGTTGGAAAATAGAGACTCGAGGATCGTAACGGGTTTAAGTATCGATTCCTTGCGAATCGAGACTAATTTATTAATGATCGTAATGCAGCGAACGACGACGTTCGTATGGATCAAGTATAGTAACGCGCATGACCTCTCTATCTTTTCATCGAGCATTTCACAGTGATTTCACGGATGAAACTTGACGCTATGATGATTAGATCCCATGCCGAGGCTTTTCTCCCAGAACGCGCGCCTTCGTCGGCTGATGATTTTCCCGCACGGCAATTACCCGCTTCGCGTATTATCTTCGATCTTCATGCCGGTAATCACGCGGTTGATTACTCGATTCTGAGCGATCTTCGAAAACGGCCACCGTACGTTAGTCTCGTCTTGAGATCGGTAATCACACGTTTCATTGTGAAGCTTCCTTCTCTATCCGTGTCGTGTAAATCGTTCACGGCGGTTACAAGGGTTGCACCGTTGCTAAGGAGTGTGAACGTGTTTTGATCCATGACGCTGGAAACAATTAGGGGATCGGATATCTGCAACATCTTTCGGGTAATTGGATTAAACGAAGGGATCGAAGAAACGTACTGACGGGTGTAATGATGGATTCGCGGTTGTTGATGGGCGAAACACCGTTTCTCTGTGGCGTTCAAGTGTCGGACGTTTACCGATTAGAGTGTGGCGTTGTTATTGCACCGAGAGAAGGAGGAAGGAAGGAAAAAGTATAAAAGAAATGGACGAGGAAACAGAGGAAGTTAGACTGGGGTTCTGTTTGGAAGCTATTCGTAGACTCGTTAGAAGGGTTTCCATATAGTACCCTCCTGTTGTAGATGCTGAAGTGGTAGAGTTCAGATCGGATGATCGATAATTATTCAATGTATGTCTCTTTAACTACTTGAAGAAACGAAATCTTTGCGTTTCAATCTTAGGTGAATGAATTTTGACTTTAACTGGAAAAATTCCTAGAGTACTTAAAATCTTGGATATCCTAAGAACGTTTTGAATCCTCGATATTCATAAGGTCCACAGAGTCCTCAGAGTTGGGCTAATAATTCAGAAATTACGATCCGAATCCCATAGGCAAACACTTGTGTCCCAATGAAATTCTTGCGGTGTAGCAGGCAATAAAATCCGCCATAAAATTATCCTTGAAACCACAAGAGCTGCCATAAAATTATTTCGATATATACGGCGTGGTTACCATTACGTCGCCACAATCCTTTTGCTACGTGATACAATTTTCATTCAACAAAAAACCAGCCTCATATTATTACCTCAACAAAGCTGCGCTATCCTCTCGTTCACATCATTTTCGTCAAATGACTCGAGATAACCATGGAAAAAGATTGAGCCAGGTCAGGAATCGGTATGCTATAGCCCGAGAACCAAGTCATTTGAATGGAAATGAAGCACGCTTTCGGTTGTTTGCTTGTGGCAGCAAAGCTGCCTGAAATCATTATCCAGGATGATTCTGGAATATCGTCTTGTTGATGCTACTCGACCGCGAGCGAATTCTACGTCTCCACTTGTTCAAGTCTCCATTTGGTTGTTCGAGCGCGTATTCTAGTTTGCGAGCAATATAATTTCCCCTTGGCGTCGTACAGCAGTCATTGTATATTCATTCTCGGTAAAATGATAGATCGTGGTGGTATTCCGATGTTCGAAGCAGTCTTATGCTAACGAATTTGAATTTTTTGAAAATCCAGGCGACGTATGGGCAAATGAATTTTTATGTAATGCCTCGAATTAAAATGAAAATGTTCTTCGCGTAATTTGCCTGTGGCGTTTTTATGTCGTTGGCTGCGTATACTTTGCGGAGGAAATGATAGATCATGATGATATTCCGAAGTCTGAAGCAGTTTGATCTACTGCAATTTCCCGCGGTTAAAAAGATTTGTATTTAAAATGAAAGTGTTTTCTATGGAATTTGCCCTTGGCAGTACGTTGCTATCATTGTATATTCTTCCGCGAGAAGATTTCAAATTACGGTAAATCCTGAGATTCGATATGCATAATTTCACGATAACGAATGTGCTGGTCTTGTAAAGTCGAATGTGTTACGATTTCTTATTGAAATATGGCAAGTGATGGCAATGATACATTGAAATCGCAACGATAGGGTTCAGACTGTTCTAGTTTTTAACCAGTCATCGCGAAAAGCCAACTTTTAATACCCATTACCACTGAACGTATCTTCATCCGACAGTAAAATTTTCTTACCGCCTGATTACATGAATTTCTGTCAATGAATGAAATCCAGCCATTGGACGATCTCGTTCGCACGCATGAAGAATCGATAGAATCCTATTATATGAACCGTTCGATTCTCAATAAATTCAGATGAACGAAACTCTACCATAGCCTAATGTATACCCGATCCAAATCAAAAATCCTCAAAACCTTCCCTTCCGCTTGATAACACTCGCGACATGTACTCAAACACTGGCAAACAACTTCCCACATCCTCAAACGTGCTCGGACACTCGCTCCTGTCATTTAACTTACGTGCTCACATTTCAATCCGTATAACAAGTCGACCAGAACGCCTCCAACTACACCTGGGGGGTTACTCGGTCACGGAAACGATCGAGGGATGACGGAGTTCGAGCCTTGGTCGGGTTTTAGCCATGTATATCCGCTAGCGGAAAGAAGAGAAGCGTAGTCAGCCCGCGGCCCTATTACTTATGCAGTCTACGTTAGTCCCGGCTTGCATTGCTGCACGACTGCTTGCTTACCCTTCGTAACGTGTACTTTATTCTTTCCAGATGCGGCCGAGCCGATAGCTACTGGCGATTCGCTCGTTTAACAGCGTAACGGCGAGCCGGCAGGAGTCAGGGCCGGTGACTGGCATCGCGCGAAGAGAGACGGATAGAGAGCACCGGGACACGAGGGAGCAGAGAGGCACAGGTAAAAACGTGACTGGGTCCCTACGAGGGTGCTAGAAGGTGAGTACAGTCGCTAGGAAGAATATAGAAAACGAGAACTTGCTTCGTCGCTCCTTTTTGCCTCTCCCCCCCTCCCCCCCGCTACATATCTTTTTCTTCATTTTAGAACGAAACTTGTTTTACTTTGTCTCACTGTTTCGCTCCACGTTAGTCTTTTTTCACTGGCTTGGATGAGTAGCTTTTTGCTTTCTTTCTACCTCGGTACATCTTCGTCGACTTGGATGAAGGATTCGTACGGCTGTCCATTGAACGAGCTCGTTGATCTTGATATTGTTAATTTGGCGCGTCTTTCAGATTTGAACGACGTTGATTGGGAAATTCTTTGGAACCAAGGAAGTATTTGATAAGTTAAGTAGAGTTTCTGCTTTCTTTGTTCCTCGGTGCTTGTTCATCGGCTTGAGCGAAGGATCGATCTGCCTGCCCATTGAACGAGCTTGACGATCTTGATACTGTTAATTTAACGCGTCTTTCAGATTTCCCCTTAATTGAGAAATTCTTTGGAAAGAAGGAAATATTTGATAGTAGCTTTTTCTGTCTTTTTTCTTTGGTTCCTCTTCGTTGGCCCGAATGAAGAATTGATCTGCCTGCCCATTGAGCGAGCTTCATGATCTTGATATTGTTAATTTACCGCGTCCTTCGGATTTCCCCTTAATTGGAAAATTCTTTGGAAAAAAGGAAGTATTTGATAGGTTTACTAGCCTTTGCTCCCCGGTCCTTCTTCGCTGGCCTGGATGAAGGATTGGTCTGGCTGCCCATTGAGTGTAGCTTGACGATCTTGATATGGCTACTATGGTATGTCTTTTAGATTTAATGGGCTCGATTAGGAAATTCTGTATAATGGAAAGCAGAGAGTATTTGATTGTTTGTTAGCTTTTTGATTCCCAGCCGAGAACTTAATAATGGAACAATTTGATATATTTCTGAAGAAAGAACGGGGTTCGTTATACTAATGTTATAATTTACTTTCAATTAAGAGAGGAACGATATCACTACGTAATTCTCTGCTGTCTCTTTAAATTCTTACCTTTTACGTATTGACTTGATGATTCTTTTTCATGTTGTTTTATCTTTTTTATCGTCAAAGAGAAGTTTGAGATCTCGATGCCCTACCAACATAATTATTGATTATAAATGAATCGAAAAAGGAGAACTATGGCACTTGATGTTTTCATCAGATCTTGTAATTAGATTTTTAATATTTAATTTTTTTCACGTTGGCTGGATGACCTTCCATTCCAGCGAAGGAACCTGATATCTTGGTTTACTCTAATTGTAAACTAGTTTAGATTACACATATTGAAAATTGTGCTTGTTAATGTGTACCGTTCGCACGCAAAAATTCTTCGGCGTACAATATTATTAACCGAAGAACAGGCTATATGATGGATTTAATAGCTTTTTGTAATTATTGCTTTGGCATCTTTTTTTTTACACGTAGAAATTGGATATGGAAATTGTAATAGTTTATTAAACCAGTTATTCCTGATGCCTTGTATTTTTCCTTTTCTTGCGCGTTTTTCTTAAATTTTTGTCTTTATGATATTATCTTCTCTGATTTTTATACATCCGTACAATGCAATACGAATAAAATTCCACTGTATTTTCTTTTTTCATAGCTAATGATTCTTAGATTTCAGATTTATTTTTATTAACGTTTAATGGCGAGGTTCCATATGTATTTCCATTTAAATTCTATGACGAAGAAAACACTGGAGTGTTTGGAAAAAATTAGGCACTATGTATTTTCATCTATTAAATACGCTGTTACGTTTTATTATATCGTCTGCGAAGAATAATATTTCATCCTAACAAATGTTTTCTTACAATATACATCGTACATTGTATCGTTGAATATGCGCAAAGTTTCTACTAATCTCAGAAAAACCCAACAATTCATTTTATTTCACACCTCTGCTATCATAAATATTAAAAATTAAATTAAAAAATAAATTTTTCCCATCACTTCCTTTACTACACGATATTTCGTAATTAAACGAACAAGAAGATGAACCGATTACATTTAGAATGATGGATGATACTGATCCATGGCTGAAGTATCGTACATGTAGAGGAACAAATTACTTATCATGAATCGAATTAATGTATCGCGTAGATTTATTGTCTGTCTGATTAAGATTACCGGATGGGGAATGTATTGCTTCAAAGAACATATGGTCGTAGAATATTTATTGTAAATTCCAAGTTGGAGTTTTCAACGACTGATTGCAAATTTGACGCTGAATCTTTGTTCGCAAATTAACAAAGTGTCGTTCGAGTTTTAAGTTCTTAAATTAATCTTTGTGTTATACATCGTTGGAAAGCTGATTTCTTACGTACAGACGAACAACGATTCTTCCAACAAAGAAAATTATTCGATTTATGTTGAACAATTCTTAAGACATAGATTTTCTTCTCCGCACTGTAGACGACTTATCGAAATAAGTTGTTATAGGTTGAAACAATTTCAGCTATTATTTCTCTGTTAAAATCTAGAAAACGCACTCGCCTTTTTTAAAGCCAAAAATTTGTACCGAATAATTATACTCGTTGGAGAAAATAATTTTTGTCGCTTCGTTAACGTGTCACAGTAATCGCTTGTCGTACGTTTTACATAACATTTAAAGGGAAGGTAATAATAAAAAATAAGTTAACAACTCTTCGAGAACGTGTCGTTCGATGTAATTTTCCAAAAAAAAATGCACAGTGATCTTGAACGAGTTAAACGATTCACAAAATTGTGTAACGTGTCGTATACTACATACTTTGTATCTGATCGTATAGATCGTAAGAACTCGATTCCCTAATTATTCCGAGCGTTGTACAACATGACCCTAATTGGAAGCTTAATAGTGACGTCGATCAGGTGAAAAATCTCGTTTTTTTTTCCGTTTTTTTTTTTTTTTTTTTTTTTCGTTTTCTTCGACGTATTAATACGAGCAATTTTAATGGAAAGTCTTCTGCAATAAGTAATACCCGAAATTCTTACATAGTCGAAGTATAATTTTGTTAGTGAAATTTTACAAGTCAGATTACAAATTATCGGTACGAATAAATTATCTCGAGAACAGCAACAATCCTGATAATGAAAGAAACGGATTTTTATAAATAATTGTTACAAGTTACAAGGCATGTGCAATTATATAACGTAAAAATCCATTGAATTAAAATAGAACAAAATAAGGTGTACTAAAATTACGAATGACAGGTTCATAGATACGCCGCGAATTTTCGTGTATCTTTATATTTCTGTCAACATGACTGAAGCAATATGACCTGCGCAAAGATTTATCTCATAGAAAGATTATACCGAGTGTTTCGCTTTGAATATTTTTTACATTTTTCCGCTTTGAAATTTTCGCAGCATACACTTTGCAACTTGTCAATTCGTTGGTAATATTAATTGGCCGTGAAATTATTGTGCAAGAGGACTGTGGCCTGTACAGCAAAAGAAGAACGTTGTTAATTCTGGAATCAGTGAAAACCGCGAGACTTACCAATTCTTACGCGAAAAGAAATTTCTGTCTGAAAAATTTTCAACCGAAATTTCTACGATCTCGTATCACATTTTTAATTGTATAATGATATTACATACCTACGCTGTGGTTAGATTATATAACAGGATATTTCAAGGCAAGGTTCGTCGGCAGTACGTGGTTAGCAGGCATAAGATCGAAGTAATTGAGTTATTTCTGAATTTTAATTAGAGACGAATGTAGAAGCGCGCGTTGATTACTGATATAACGATATAAATGGAACATTACGTTCATTTAGTTGCATATAAATGCAAATGTTAAGTCATTCCTGGTTTCTTAGACGTGTTACGTGTAAAGAAAATACGTGTCATTTCCTTATATATATTTATGTATCGTAGTCATTGTTAAAAGTACGATTTCCTCTCTAAGCTGGTTTGAATTATCGAGAAAATGTCCATAGGGCAAAAGTAAATGACACGAGGCAATTTACGAGTATGTATGTGGATATTAGTGGCATGAATATCTAAAAACCTCTGAAATAATTTCATACCTAATTTATCACAAATTAACAGAGTAGAAACTCCTCGAGCGTAATTACGGTAACTGTGCGTTTTATTAGAAATTTCATACAGTCGTAAACTAGAGCGATAATTACTACGGGGATTGAATAAAAATCACCATTGTCTGTAATTATTCCATTCACTGAAAATTACACGAGATCGTAAAGGGCGAGGGTACTCGTGACTTAATTTCATTCATTTTTTAGCAATACTATAATTATTTTAGAGACATGAAATACAATCCATTATAAAGGTAATTACAAGCCTTCTTATAAGTTAATTAACTATCAATTAATTGATATAATTAATACGTAGCGTACTATTTTTGATGAATTAATTATACACAATCGTGATTTTTATTCAACCTACTTCGTTGTATTAGCAAATTTATCTTTCTATAAAGTATCCGATAAGCTACTATAATTAATAAATCTCCTACAATTCTAAATACTATTGTGGGATGTCTTTCTTTTCAATTCGGTTACGTTTGTATGTGAATCATAGCGAACGCCATCCTCGCCAGATTTATTTCTACTCCAGTAGTGTGATGCAATCTATTTAGTTTTCGATTTCACAGGCCGCAAAAAGGACTTAGCTTACACATTTCCAACTCCCACTCGTTGCAGCACGATTCTTAGACCATCTATCACGTACAATAACCCACACCCACGCACATTCCCATCCCAAACACACATACCACATTATATCCAATACTACAAATTAAACACATACGTATATCTTAACTTGTATACTACACTATTTACTATCTATACTATACACTATCATACTGCAATACTGCAATACCAATGCTGTAGTCCAAAGCTTTTAATAAGTTTATCGCTGATTTACTTCTTCTACCTTCTGCTGTATATTCCTCTCTTAACAGCACCTAACATATAAGCAGTGTTTTATGAGAGTTTGAAGGCGTTTACCTATAAAGCACGTAAAATATGTGCACGGTTTCCTTTTTCCTCGTTTCCAATCGGTAACATTTTTCCCTCCTCCACGTATCCGCATCTTACTCCTGCGATTGGCTATTTCTACCGATTCATTCTGATTTATTTCTACTCTACTCTTTCTTTTCTCAGTCCTACTCCGTTTTCATTACAGCGCCACGAATAAAGCGGAGAACTTCCTGTATCTTTCAGCCATTTTATAATAAACCAAGCAACTCGTGTTCGTGACTTTGTTAGCGCCCAACGATGGTTTTGATTACCCTATAAAAATTCAAGTTCACAGTCGACTCGCCGCGAGGAGGTAGTCAAGCTCGATCGTGAAAACGATCGCGCGAAATGCTTCCTTCCGGTTCGAAGGAGGATGCATCTTGCGCATCCCGACACCACCAAAGCTTCGATTTGATTTAGGGATCTCGTGAAACGCCGGACGAGCCGAGCTTGACGGCGATATATCTTCAGCCGCGTTCTCAATTAGGTTCTTTTTATGCGATCGGACAAGATTCTTGAATTAACGCTCTCAACGCGCAGGTCAGACTTTGAGGCTCGTTCGACGACGACTGATGATATTAGTAGGTGCATTTTACGAAAATATATAACGTTATATATTAATACGTAATATCATGCAATATTATGCGTCAATAGATACGATTTTATCATCACGATTTAGTAGATATCAGTTCGTACCTTTTAATGGTATATATACTTCTAATTCTCATTGTGGAGAGTCAACAACAGGTAACGAAAAATTAACAAAGAATTCTCAAAGCTCGTTCGATATCGGTTTGTGGTATTAATAGGCGAACTTTATCGAAACACGCAATATTATTAGATACAATTGCATTGCTTTTGCTGCGATTTATTCTGGACATTAAACATCAGTTGAATGTTTAATAATGTGTATTTTGTCGAGTTTTATCTTTGAAAAATGACCGGCAAACAAGTAATTATCTCAAGTAACTATTTACACTGTACAGGTTACGTTCTAAGGCTCGCTTGATAACGACTTATGGTACTAATAGACGTATTTCACGAGAACGTGTGATATTATGTAGTATTAATAGGTACAATTACATTATTACGATTTAGTAGCTATTAACTCATGGATTTAATGGTCTATATAGTTTCAATTCTCATTCCTGAAAGTCATTAACAGATAATGAAAAACCAATAAATAACTTTCAAAGCTCGTTTAATATTGATTTATGATATTCGTGCCAGTACAAGATATTGGTAGTATTACCACAAATTATATTGCTACAATTTATTAAACACTAAACATCAGCTGAATATATAACAGTGCATATATTTCCAATTTTTACCTTCAAAGCTGGATCGGGTTGATATAGCAAGAGGATCAGAATTAATTTCCCCTTGTTATATTAATAGAATTCAGAAGGAAAGCTAAAGTCTGAAACTTCAGATCATAGATAAGTAAATAGAAAGAAAAAGGAGCGTAAAGGGTTCAACTTTGAAGTATACGCGTAACTGGCAAATTGTAACGGATATTCTAAATTACGATAAAGAATACATACATATATACATACATATATACGTACGTACGTACGCACATTATTGCAGAATTACCAAAGCAATGAAAAATTCTGAATTTCGAGACGTCCAAACAGACTACACGATGAATCGCCATCCAGAAGATTGAAAAACGTCGAATGGACCACGTGTGTCGGTGATAGCGTCAATGAATATGTAAAGGAGTAGAAAAAGAGGACGCGGGGAATTTAAAACGCGGTTCATTATTCCCCATGCGAGCTTATCTGATCCAGTGAGTTCCGCTAAATGCCGGTTCCGATTACATTTATTGAAATAATCGATCGGCCAACGTATTATGCTAATGCCAGCGAGACCTTAACAGTTAAGGCTTAACTGTTACACTGTTTGCGTCGACATAAATCGATGCACCGCCGTGAGCACCGCCGTGTAATTTGTCCGCGCCTATGCGGTTGCGCTTCCTCTCCAACCATTCCAGATCAGGTTTGAATCGTTCCCAACTTGAATCTCACGAAAAGTGATTTCTTTTTTGCTCCTCGCGAACTCGCCTTTTTTTCGAATTTGTTCTTTTGGTTCGAGGCTGTACGCGAGATCTTGCAGGTGGCTGGATTTTGAGTAATGGTATTATAAGTGGAATTATATCTCCTGGAGGTTTCTTTGAAGTTAGGTTCCAGTGTATGTATCGGCCGTTATACTGTCAGGTAGATGCAGGTAGCGAGGATCCACTTGTTCGCACGTTTATTCCAACATTCTGATAAATGTTACTTTGTCTACCGGTTTCGGTTACGTGGGCTTGTCTTGTATGTGGCTCGCGTAGATTTGTAGTAAAATAAGTAGGAAACACGTGTCAACCGTTGCTGGCTATCTTGAATATCTTACAAGCGCAAATGATACCGTGCATCGTTCCTTTACTGCTCGATGATCGAAGATTCAAATCACTAAGAACCGCGTCATAAATGCGAGAAACAGGAGACGTAGGACAGACTGGATGTTTAGCACCCAGTCCAAGCTATTTACGTCGAATACTTCCAATTTTGCAGCTACGCGATTTGATATGGAGAGTCACTATAAGAGACAGTACAATGTTACTATAAGAGAATGTTTATAGCCTGCGAGTAGATCCTAGTGATTTAAAGCCACGAGATGCAACATTATTGTATATATACATAAATTGTATTATTTTGTATATATATATATCATTATGTTGTATATATTGTACATATACGTTATATGTTACATTGTATATATTATATATATACGTATGAACACAGTATAATTATGCCCAAAATATACGCAAATACGTATAAAACAATGTACAGGGTAATTTTCAATTCACTGTCGCTCGACTAATGTACACGCATAATAAGTATCGCAAAGACCGTTGGCACTTTGTGCACGTGGCACACAATGGACGAAACGAAACGGTGAAAATAAACGAAGAGATTCGCGATCTTCCGGCAAATCTCGAGGAGTCGAGCCGTTCGAAGAGAGGAAGAAAAGAAGGGAAGAAGAGAAAAAGAAAGGCGCGTCGTGGGGGCCAAGATGGGAAAATAAATAGCATGTATCGCGAGAGGGCGGATGTCGATGGGGTCGAAAGTGGGCGGATATAACCATAGAGCATGTGGCGTGCGCGCATCAGATCACCATAAAGATCGAGATTTATCGCGATCGGTGCTGCCTCGATCTCGATACGCCGTAAATTATCGTCCGGGCAACTGCGTTCGGTGCTTTTGAAAATTCGTTTCCATCGCAACATTGCTGAAGCCAATATCGTGCTTTCTTCTTCTACGCGAAAGTTTCTATTTCGTTGCGTCAACGTGTGATCGGTTCATTACGTTACGAGCACTTCGGGATTATCACCTATTCGAAGAATACTCTGTATGCTCGAAGTTGCAACGAGAATGGCTATTCATTTTGCGATTCTTTTTATAAAAACAAACAGATTCAAACGGTCTATAGGAGTTGCTACCACCGCACTTATCACAGCATCTATGTATCAATTAACTAGCTCCAAATATAGTATCTTTTAATATTATCGTTATTGTTATTATCATATTATAATACTTATATCCTTTCATAAGAATACACAGATTCGACGTTACTGGAAGGCAATATAGAAGCTGATAAGAAAACGCTTCGACGTAAAATAAGGATATATGCCCTGTGTAGTTACCGCGCTACTAATTATCCTTTATTTACGATCGTACGATTTACAATCGTCGAATCAATAAAATCGTAATTAACGAAAGATAGAGGAACTCACTTTGCCTCGAACCATATCACACACACGCGTCATCCTTATCACACAGGCGTACCATAATTGCATATTATTCGCGAAGCATGCGAAACGAAAAAAACGCGAGATCTTCATTAAATTTCCAAATATGTAAAAGAACAGAAATTATAAATTCCTCGCTATAAGCAATCTACTCAACCTCGTTTAATGAAACATAAAATTTAATTGGAACTTTTTTGCAGCCATATAGTTTGCTAAACCGTCATTCGGGTTTCACGTGGCCTCTGAATGGGCGATAAAACGGCGCCATTTTACCATAGGGGGTAGGCATTGGAGGCCGGCTCGTGTCGCATCGAGAACGATTACCCTGTTATCGTAATTTTCGACGGTCCGGGGCCGTCTTGAGAAATAAGAAGCCGTGGACGGTGAACGAGGGAGGTTCAGGGCACATTAGAATGATTAAGGCGGGGCTTTGACTATCGTTGACACGCGTGTAAAACCGGTTATCTGCGCCCACGACGCATTATTTCGCTCTCAACGCCGGTGTTTCGCGATAACGAACCGACCCCATCTTCGAGCGTTCCGACAGCGAATTAAATCGACCAGGAAAGAAGGATAAAGAGGGCGAACGAGAGTGCAGGGTCTCGAGAAGAGGAAAGATTGTCGTAAAGCGTTCAATCAAACGACTCGGGATAAATCGTAAAGCGTTCCGCTCGCGGTAGCGGCTTACTGATTAAATATAAGTTTTTACGAGCAAGGATGGCGGCAGAGGTATCCGATTGAGTATGGTCGTTTAGGGATGGGACAGAGAGAATTATTCTTAGGAGAAGCGTAGAGTATGGGAATGTCGCGTTACTCTTCTCTTTTTCCTTTTCGTCCTTTGTCACGCGAAGCTTTTTCTTTTTTCCTTTCTTCTTTTTCTTTTTTTTTTTTTTTTTTTTTTTTTTTTTTTATTTGTAAGCCGAAGGTTCTCTCGTAGGTCGATTCGCGTCCTTTTTTTAGGTTAGGTAGACGATCGTTTGTAATAGGAAGGATATCTGTAAAGTTTTAATTAATTTAATGGAGGCTCGTATTGGATGTGATCGTTTAGAGTTGGTTTTAATGCTATTGAATTATCGTCGTTATCCGTGTACATCGCTCGTCTGCCTTCGCTTTAATTAATTTCTCGCTTTTAATTAATTTGGAAAAAATACTTTCAAGGTTTTTATTGATTTGGTAGAAGTATGTATCGAGTATAATTCTTCGGGAGCGTACAGGTCACTCGTATTGCTACTCATATATTACGCTTCCTTTCCTCTTATTTTTAATTAATTTCTCGCTTTTAATTGATTTGAAAGATACGCTTTTAAAATTTTAATTGATTTAGAAGACGTATGTAATTAGATACGATCTAAAGATGACTTTAATGGGATTCGATATAAATTTGCGCTACGCCAGTAACGCTCTTAAGAATCAGATCTATTCAGCAATAGCAAGCATCTCAACCATCTGTCGCTCTATTAGCATCCGCTGCAAGTTCGAAAAACTACTATCTGTCTCCAACGACTGTTCCTAACTATCAGCAGCCATCGTTCGATGATCCTCGACCTGTTTCTTCCTGTACGCTTCAATCACTTATCGAAGCATTCATTCTCGGTGGAAGAAACGACACACTCTAATCCAACTGCTGTCACCGAGTATCATACTCGTAGCAAAGTATCGCAAGTACTGGAATTCAGTATGGTCTAACATTCCCAACTCATTTCAACGCGTATTCCAACCACCGACCGCTTTATTAACATTTATTCTCAGCACGGTACTTAACGTCAAACACGACGCAGCCTGCGTCAGCATCGCAATAAATACTAGTTCTAGCTCGCAGATAAGCTTGCATTACGCTCGGGGGTAGGATCGTTTTGCAGAGGCAGCGACGTAAAGCCCCGTTTACACTCGTTAAATGGAAATGTTGAATTCAATCTACCCAGAAATGAAATGTTGTATTCACCCAATACTTTTGAATCGTCAGCCTCTCTATACTCTTTTAGCGCCCTTTCTTTGCTCCGTTATCGTGTTCCAACGTCTCATAATTTCGGCGAACTTAGGAAACGTAGCTTGAAATTCTCGAGTCCAACGAGCTATCCACGTTGATCTATTTCCATATGACTCATTTTGGCTCCAACCCTTTCAAGATCAAATGCCTTTTTCACGGCGGTAAAAGACTTTTGTTCGCGGTCGAAGGAGATTTTGTCCGATATTTTTGGAAATAAATAAACGTTTTGTAAACAACATCAACTAATCTGGTGATGTAATCGTTTCGACGTTAAAAATCGGTCGCGTGAGCGAGCCAGACGTTGCACGTGCAATCCTGCTTTTGCTTCTCTTCTGCTTTCTCTACCTTTGCTTTATTTTCTTTACGCTTTGGACCGCGCAATAAAAACTGCGATTCTTGCTAACTTTCAAGACTCGCATCCTATCGCACGCGAACCTTCTTCCCGTATTTTAACCGACCGGTAAGCTTCCTTAAGTGGACGAAACCATGAACGTGCATAACGACTTTTCTTATCGACACGGTGGTGATTACATTAAAATAACAGTAACGAAGTAACAACATTAAAGTTGTAACTAATTTTACCGAGAACAAATGCGGTATCGGGGAAAACCCCGATGAACTACAGGTAAAAAGCGACAAACGTCGTTTGTTGTGAGTTGAGTCGTGAACCATCGCTTCGATTGTCTTTATTTTAATATCACGTTGGTGCATTAAGTTCTAATCAAACGGTTATAGTTCTGTGTTTTCGATCAAAATAAATAAATCTGTTCAATAGTATATTCAATAGTAATCCGAGATTTCTATACAAATACATACGTTTGTCATTTCGTTATTTAATAACCGGTTTTAAAGTATAATGTCGCACGCTACGAATCAAAGAAACGTAGAGGAACGTAACTTCAAATCTAGTTCGACACAGAATCACGATGGAATTGGACAGAATCGGCTTGGTTCCTGACCATACATATTCACGAAGATTCGCCAGGTGTGAACGGGGCTTAGCGCGTCGTACCGCTAGTAATTCAGCATTTATTTTCCGACGCGTCGGCGAGGATAGTTAAATCATCGCAGGACGCTCGCATCGATCACCGGCCGGCTTGTTACCGACTCACCGTGAAACTGTTTGTATCTGTCTATCTCCGACCATAAAGAATCTTATCCTTTCGTCCATCTGGCATCGCCTATTCTCCACCCTCGGCTACCGCGGCCAACGTTTCTTAGTCGCTTAAATACCGCCATTCCCCCTAAAACACCTGACCCATCCGCGAGTTCCCGCTGCGCCTTTATGCGTTTCATGGGGATTCCCGTGAACGTAAAGGAGATACTCGCAATTGGGTACTCGTTTCTTATTGTTACGGACTTGTACTCGTGTAGAGTTTATCGTGGCGAAGAGATAAGACGACACGACGCTGATTAATCTTTTCCTAGAGTTCTGGCAAGCGGAGGAAACGCGAGGAAGCGACGCGTTCGTTTCGTTGAATTTCGTGTTTAGCCCCGATACGAACTCGTACGTTTCGGTCCTGGAATTACTATATCTCGCTGCCCGAGTCTCTGTATTTCGCTCTTCGATTTCAATTTCAATTTCGGTTTACGTAGTCTACGTGATTTACGGGGCAACGTGCCACCTCTACGTCGTATAAAACGCAACGTCTCTCTGGCTGTCTGTTTGTTTCGTTGTTACCCTGAAGCGACGTACCGTGAGACTGTGTATACAGGAGATTGCAATGTCCGAAGTTTCCAATAGACATTCATCTCGAAATGCTCGATTATTCGAGGACAGTGTTCACATTTAAGGCCACTGAACAGCTCTGCGAGCAAACTGGATGATGGTGTAATCACTAGGATCGTACGAAGGATCGTAGATTTGAGATTTCATCGTAGATTCGATTGTGTGAAAGATTGCGAACGATTGGATTAGATTAGATAGAAACGACACACGCTGTGGCGGTTGATACGCGATTGTGTAACAACCCCTTGGCATATAAATGAAATGGGAAAAAATACCATTTGATATAGCTCAATGTAGAATTATGTACAATTCGTGGCGTCTCGCACGCGTCAACGTCGAAAACAACGAATACGAACGAAACAACGTTTGCCAGACGTGTTTCTATATTAAGAGTTTAATTGATTAGAGAATCGTTAAATTGAGAGGAAATCGAATGGGAGGATGATCGATACGATAGTCGATGGTTTGACGATGGTGTACGATTGTATGGAAGATTGGACAATTTTAGCAAGTGATTTTCAATCGCGTTCAATCGTGCGAATTAATTTACTTTGCTCTTTGGAGAAGAATGATTTGGTGGATGATTTATAGGATGGTTAATTACTTATTGTAATCACACGATCGTACGAAATGTCGGGAGGAAGTGAAACTAAATAGAAATAGTTTTATACGATGGTTGACCGTATATTGTTTGAGGCGTAAGAATGATTGACGTTAATGGTCGGTTGGTAGATTAGAAAGGAATTAAATTGAGAAGGCATATAATCCACGTGGTATGGATTGCTTTGGCGGTTAATATTGGCGCGTGATTGTTTCAGGGATTAGAAAGCAACGAAGCTGTATAGAAATAGTGCTATGCTCGTCGAATATAGCGTTTAACGATACTATGGACCGATACAATGGTTTCGATGCTTACTGATTTTAAGGATTGCGAGAAATGTAATCAATGTGTTGGATTATTCGCTTGGAAGAGAAAGAACGACGATAACGTACAACCATGTGTGTTAGGAACGAGTATCTGATGGTTGATCTATGATTAAACGATCTGTGATCATCGATAGAAAATTGAAAGCAAGTCAATTCGCTCGAACAACAAGACGATTTAAAGAATATACGGAAGGATTATCATAAACGAACGAACAATCGATATGTAACAATGTCGTATTTCGAGCATTGTGTTACCCTCTCTGCCCCCCCCCCTACATTACGAATAGAATTTAAATACAATACCATGAAATAGATTATCGAATTGTATTCCGTGAAGCAATTTATCAAGCTATCTATGATCAGATGGAATTTTTCCCCGTTTTCACGGTGGTTAAGTACGGCGGTACATACGGTAGCCTATTTTCAAGTATGATTAATCGCGCAGGGTTGATCTTCGAACGAGAGCAAGGGAGGTTTCGCGGCGTTGACCTCGCTATTTTTCTTTATCATTTGCCATTTATGCTCTACCTATAATATCTTGTCTTCTTATGATGTATTTTATTCGCTACTTTAAAACAATACAAACCAACGAAGAAAGAAAACGCGCACTCTCTATCTAATGTTAGAATATCATTCAGGTTTGGAATATTTCTTTCTCTCTTATTATTTCTCTCTAACGTGTCTCCTGTCGTAAGTATTATCCATTTGCTATTTTATTATCGTCTCCCTGTTTCCTTTCTTATTAAATATTCTATCTATTATTTGCATTATATTATGATATTACCTATTTCTCTTCCGGAAAATTCTCTGTTTTATCGCTACACGTATTTCACATATATCTTCGTAATATCTTCTGCGTAATTCCCATCTAAAACTTTACATCCTCATTATCATAAACGTTATCCGCTTTCTATTTTATTATTATCTCCCTATATCCCTCTTGTTAAATATTCTACCTGTTTTTAAACTGTATCACGATATTATTTATTTCTTTCCGAGGAAACTCTCCGTTTTATTATCGCATATATTTCACATATAGTTTCGTAATATCTTTGCGCAATTCCCATTGAAAACTTTATTAGATCTTTATTATTATAAACATTATCCACTTTCTATTTTATTAGTATCTCCCTATATCCCTATATATATATATATATATATATATATATATATATATATATATATATATATAGGGAGATACTTATATATATATATATATATATATATATATATATATATATATAAATTGTATTACGATATTATTTATTTCCTTCCGAGGAAATTCTCCGCTTTATTACTACATATATCTTACATGTGTTTTCGTAACATTTTCTGCCCATAATTCCCACCTAAAAAAGTTACATCCCCGTTATCGTAAACATTATCCGCTTCCTACTTTATCCTATCATCTGTCCATTTTTCCACTTATTAAACATTTCGATAGATCGTTTCCCGGGAAAATCTCGCCCGTGATCGCCGTAAAACGCGAATCGGTGGACGCGCGTGCGCAATACGAGCCGCGTATAAATCGCCGCGCACGTGCATAAATTTCGCTCGTAAAAATGTACGCGGCGGCACTTCCGGCAGCGAGACCGATCGCATCCGGAAGCAGCTGTGCCGCCATGTATTACGTATACTCGGTGTAGAAATTACGAAGCGCGTATCACGTCACGAAGCCGTTCCTTTCACGGCGAAACTACGCGATTGTGAACGGGCCTTTAACGACCGGTGGTGGTCGATGCGCGCGATTAACGGTACCGTCGTCTATGTCTACGATTAATCATCGTAAATATCGCTTTGACGGACGCTAATAGAATTAGTTAATTGACAGTCGGCCACGCGATTAATTCGATCGATCTTCCGTGACTTCTGATAGTTGGTTCGTAGTACTTGCGGTTTGTTAGGGGCAGAGAAGAAAGCAAGGATAGGGTTTTGCAACGTTTGCTAGGTTTCTTTCGCTGTGTACAGACGTTTAACGTTTCGCCAGAGCAATTAAGAGCGATGGATGGATTTTAGAAACAAAACCGAGATTTTATGGGGATACTAAGACCATCGCAAATTTAAAATCTTGTTTCTACGTGGACGCTTAATGGTACCTAGCGTGGGCGAATTTGAGTCTACGTTGCAATTGTGATTATTTTTTTTAAGTTGTAAGAATACGTAAAATTTATTAATGAAAGAACTTGAAACACAGGGATGTGTAATTAGCGAGATTGTAGATCTTCATTCAGCTAAATTCACGTAAAATTCAGCTTGGGAATATAGCGTTTAATTTATATCCGTCGCTGGTCAATTTTCACACGTGGTACCAATTAAAGGTTAACGATTTGATCTTCTTTCACATCGATACTTTTCGTAAAAATAAAAAATAAATAGCTGCCGAAGATCGACGAAGATCCTACTATTGGCCTCTATCATGGTTAATCGCCGACGATTTCGCGCGATACTAAACGCGTTAGAAGATTGCATATTTGAAATTCCGTTGCTCTGATAAAACTCATACGCTTCGCGTATTAGAAACAGTTCCCATTCCTCTCAGGAAATTGTTATTTTTACTTTTATCGCACGGTGGAAGCGAAACGCTAAGAAAACTGACTCAGATCGAGTCGACAGTGTAATTTATTACGCTCTGTTATCGTTTTTCGAAACTTCGAAACAAGATGAATGAACGTTGAACAGCGTCTGTTGTCAGTGACGATGTTGCGCAAGTTAATTTTGGTTTGTCACTCGACGATTTAGATCGCGATAACGATCAACCTGCTCTTTTTCTAATGGATTAAACATTCTTTTTGTTAACGAGCAACAGTGTGTCAGAAGATATAAAAATGTTTGATTAAAAAATTCTTTTTCATTCCATTTTCCCATTCGTAATAAGCGTAATAAGCCGAGATAAGCTTGCAACAGCCGTGCTAGACGTAACGAACTGCACTTTTTGTTCTGCCTATTTTAAGATGAATTTGCATATTCTGTCGAGAGTTTGTAACATAGTTGGATTCATTAGCCAGGCTTACGCAGCAGAACTCGGGTTAGGTTAGTGACGAGAGCTATAACAGCATCTGATATTCATAAAATCGTCTGTTAGTAGGAAGTTGTGAGTACGAAGTAACGTACAACTACCGAGCATCGTTATTAATATTGTTTTATTCGTTTATACCAAAACTTGTCGCGTATAAACGTAGAACGTTATGAAAATTCTTCGCGAATATGTTTCGAATAAAAGTATATTCCGATATAATGTAAAATTATTTAGATAGCTATGAAAGGAATTAAGGAAGCGAGAAACTTGCCTATCTCGAGGTTTAATTCTACGTTGTCGTTTTTCAGTGTGTTTCAATAATTTCATTCGCTTAGTTTCCCCTTCAATAAAATTTCGAAAGTTTCATAAAATCGGATGTTTATTCGAGTTAGTAAATTTCCAAGGTTTCCGACGTTCTAAATTCCTCGATCTTGATATCAACGTTTGCTGTGAAATTGTTCGCACGACATTTCCAAGATGCTTCGAATCCTTAACTTTCTACATTTTTAGAGACAAAGATGTCAACATTTGTATAAGCTCTTCAAAATCTCTGACTTTCCAGATACAGATATTAAGATACTTTCGAATATCAAACCTTCGGAATTTCTAAATTAAAAGGAGAATTTCAAAGTTATCCGAAAGTATAAGCCGTCGATGCCAAACCTTTATCGCGTCCACGAACATAGATTACCATTTCAAAATTAAATTCTCAGCTTTCCAAGCTTGGAACGAAAGGATTTAAACAAACGTAAATTACCAAAGTCCCGGCAGTGAATCTTCCAAATTTCTTTTCCAAATTTCTACATATCCGAAGAGCGACGAACACGAGCTTAGCCATCGGTAAACGTTTCGATCGTCGTAACGAAGCTTATCGATCGATCTAAAAATGTTCAAACGACGGATATAAAGGAGTTTTAAAGAAACCACGTTGACTAAAGGATAACGTGACGTTCCCATGGAAGCTAGAAAATGAACGACCACGATCGACCCGGTGCAGCTTCTTGTTGCGGTTTCCTAAGAGGGTTAATCGCAGCGGTTAATTGTCGTTCGTGGTCGCGAATACGAAACGATCCTTGATGGCCGATGCACGCGTTTGGAATCGATCGGTGAATGACGAACGAGTAACAGTAATTTTGATGCGCGCAAAATATCCGCAGATACAGTTATCTACCAGCCGTTTTCTATGGCTAACTGGCTGTAGATCATCGACAACGATAATTGCAACGTGGAAGACGAATACGTGAGGCGAATTTGATTCGAGCGGCGAATTTCGCGTTAGGCTAACGTTACCTACCATCGAATCCAATTAGGAAGCTGTAATTAAAAGTTACAACTATTCTTTCGAGAATCGATTAGAGGAAGGTACAATGTCTATATAAAAATGTGAAACGCAAGCTGATATCGAGTCATGAAATATACGATGGTATTAACGTTAATAGTATCAGGCTAGTGATATAATTATGTAAATCGTACGTTATGAGATTTGCCGATATCGTTGGCGGATAAGGAGATATTAATTAATAACGTTAAGTTGCATGGTCGGTCGGATGAAAATCGGATTGACCTGGTCTGCTTTTGATTTCTCTTTTTATCGTTTTAATTCGTTAAATTAAGAAGATCTTGATCCAGTCCGTTTAGTTTGCGATAGACGTAATACGTATTCGTTGTCCATTCGTAGAAAGATCGGTGACCAGCTAATTTATTCCTAGAAAAGAAAATCATAGTTGTTATTACGTATGCAGCAGCAGCAAGTGTCTTCAACGCTGATTGATTTACGTACTTGCAAAGTAATATCCATCGGACGAGAGGCAACGTCAAATAGAATATGATTCTTCGGGGGACAAATGTATAAAGGCTGAGTCCATTTATTATTGCCTTTTTATTATTCCAAGAAATTCTAACGCGTATAGAAAATGCAACTACGCGTAGGACATTCATTAGTCATCCTTGAAGGAATTTCGTATCTGTTAGAGTTACGCTCGCGATTGAATTACTTCATACTCGAAAGACTTACTTCGTACTCGAGTTATTTCGTACTCGCGAGAGTTGCTTCATGCGGATGAGAATTCCATAATTTTCCATAAATTTTATAATCTATATTCGCTGTAAGATTCATTCGATGGAGAACGATCGATCGTTGTATCTTTCGGCATTACGATCGAGCTGGAAGGAACGTAGAAGAATACGCGCGTCGTAGCATCTTCGAAGAGCGATACAATTTTGGCAGCGCTACCCGGTAGTGGGCAATGAAAAGCCGCGCAACCGTTGGCCAGATTACGCGGGAGTGTCCGCAATGACAGTATTATAGTTATTGCCTAGTACGAACGCTGATGACGGCATTATCCTGATTGCCATTTAACATAATGACTGTCACTCTATCATCCAACGACGCGTACGTACTTTCTGGAGGTTGACGACCCTTGACCCCATAGATCACCACCACCCGTGCACGAGTGTTTCCTGAAACGAAGAAACAATTGGCCGTGTCTGATCGTCGCTTATATCGGAAGTCTCTCTTACTTCGCGAGCACGAATCGAGAACAATCGTTTCATGAATCTGCGAAATTGAAGTAGCTAGATATGGCGATGTTTCAATCATCCCATTTGCCTTCCTGCCTACTTTTTCCTTTCTTTTTTTTCTTTTTTACCAATTCCAGATGAATTTATTTAACCCTCGACAATCTGTCTATTCGACGTATCAAAGTCTCAGATCACGAACGAAACTTTGACGACTGATGCAATAACGATCGATGAATGATAATCGAAGAAGGTTACGGACAATGAAACATTAAGACGCGGAGCACTGAAATTATGTCTTGTACGAATTTAAGGATTAAATTTTGACCGCAAGGGTCAACGCCGATTTGCAGAGTTAGATTCGGTTGAGCTCTGCGATTCGTCGCGAGGTTTTTGCTCAATGAGCGGTACATAGATCGAACTGGCGATTTTGGTCGTAGTGAATGGATTAACAGAGATATACTAGTACGACCCGTTAGGCACGTTTTAGGCTTGGGGGCTGAAAACAGTGTCAAGCGTTGTTGAAAATTGAATTTAGGGTGAGTAACACAGTGGCGGCGATGTCGTGCGAATAATAGGATTGGATGCTAGAGATTCGCAAATAGATCGCGGGACAATGTTAAAATTAGTCGCCGTGGAAATGACCTGGAGGGTCGGACAGAGGGTAGCGTAGTCGATTCAACATCCGAATAACTAACTGCGTAACACGTTGTCTGTATAACACGGAATTTTCTATATATATATAATATATAGGACTTGATCTTTGCAAAATGTTACATCGTCTTAGTTCACTTTTTCCGAGAACGTCATCTAACGAGAGAAGACCGTCGACCTGCGAACTTCAAGATTTGTGGAACTTTCGGGATTTCTTTCGCTGCTCAAATTCACTCGGAGCGAGTGAAACCGACTCTCGAAAATCCGGCTGCTTTTCGATTTATATCTCGCCATAAAATCGATCAACTTTTTAGCAAATGATAGCGCCCCATGATAGAAGCAGCAACTCGCGACTGCAAACTTTTTTTTCCATCTCTTACAGGCCGCCCAGTTATGACGCAGAATTGGAAAGTAGGCGGCGGATTTTCAGGGCTGAATAAAAATTACGCGATATACATGTACCTGTATGGCTCGTTTATTTCTGCCTTCTTTTAATTTCTCCTTATGCTCCGTAATTCTATGTGGACGTTAACACCAAGAGAAGGATTGACGAGGTGAGAAGGCAGATAAGAAGAAACAAGACCAAAGACGCTATATGTACGGTGCAGATCGGAGGGCGACACGAGCACGGTGCGAAGGGACGAGTGTCTCTAAGCGATATTATTATAAACCAAGTACATTCTACGGAATGTTTCTTCCATAAACATCTATGTATCCTTCGCATATGCTCCACGAGTCCTACAATTTGCGAATTTGCGGCTTGAGAATCTCCCCCCCGTAAGTCATCGTCTCGTTATCAAGAAAGTTCGCTCCGAATGCTTTCATCTCCTTCTCGTCCTTAAAACGCCATATGAACCTTGCAGAAAAAAGATCGCAACAAAGTATATATATATACATGTAAAAGCAGACGAGAATACCAGGAACTGACCAACGTAGGGTCGGCCGACGAAAGATTAGTATATCTGGCGTGATATAGTAGCGGCGGTAACGAGCGAAAATTCTCGGTGCTCGCGTGTGTGCTCGCGAGCGCAAATTGGACGATAGGCCTGGTGCACTCGAGATAAATAAACGCCATAGGGGGTTAGGAGGCCGCATGCGGGTATGGTGGAAGTTAGTCGTGGCCGGCAATCGAATAAATTTGCAGAAGCCTCGATCTTTCTTCGCCTGGTACACGGCCCTCCTCCTATTCGACCGTAGAAAAGAGGCACTCGTTATAACGGTTGGATACTCGCCTTCAGTCACGATCTACGATTAGGCCTTAACCCCTTTACTAACCACGGTTATATACATCTCATTCTCGAGAATTCGCGTAAACGTCCATTAATACTCGTTGTTCCATCTACTTTGCCCCCTTTTTTTCTTTCTTCTTTTTTCTTCCATTCTTTCTTCGATCATTTTAGGGAGAAGCCGTTTGCATCGAACGTAACAGTTGGTTTGATGTTCCTCGTTGGGTGTCGCACATGTGAGAAGCATCTGTAGTTTCTTCGTACCTTCCTCGTTTGTGTTTCGTGTTATTCTAAAGGATTCCATAATTTCAATGAAAAAAGAAAAAAAAAATAAAGAAAAGAAAAGCTTAAACTCTTCACCGTTTCGACGCCTCCACGTCGCTTTCTGTAATTGCAAATAGCAAACAGACGTTGCTTTCTCTTTGGTAACTCTGACGTAAATCGTTCTTTATTTGCAGATCGTAAAATTTTGTTTCATAAAAGTGTCTAGCTCGTTAAAGTCGCTGTATTTTCTGCTATACTCTATCAACTGGAAAACCGACTGGTCAAAGTCCAATTCATTCAAATAAGCAACTTGAAAAGAATAGTATACGTCGAAAAGAAAGGAATAACTCATCGCCAAAGCTAGTGCAATGCAGTTTCAAACTCGACGAATTCAGCAACTTGAAGATTCAAGCAGATCGCTGCCGTAGCCAATGCGATTCGATTCGCAACCCGACGAGTCCACTACACCTTCCGTCGTATTCTGTTAAAATGCCGCTTCGTGGGAAGACCAATCTCTGCCAAAGAAGCGTAATACGTTCCAAAAGCTGTAACTCACATGGTCCGTGAGTTTACCCTTCCATCGCGCTGAAGCAACTCGAACATCGGCATATTTGAAAAAGAACAGTTCGACCGGATCGATGGTAAAGCTAATCCAATTCAATTTCCACCACGGCAGAGCCACTTTTTCTCTCGTCGTAGACAACGAACGTCAGAAAAATCCGTTTCTTTCGAAGACGAACAAGTTCATTGATTCTCGGCAATTGGCCATAATCAAACTCGTTAAACTTTTTCAAAGAGTATAGTAGTACCCTTGGCTAGACGCTGTTCGGTCCCTCGAGAGATCGTTAAAACGTGGTCTGACGTACAGGCTTGTGTTTGTGTGTCGCGAGTAGCCTGCAGGCGTCGCGTCGCGCATCGAAAAAGACGAGAGGGTTAATAAAGGCTTAGAAATAGATGGTCAGCCTTCGGCGATCAAGCGGATTTACGACGCCTCGTGTATCATTATCATATTCCACGTAGCTAGCCGCGAGATCGCGTCGCGTAATAGAAGGTATCGTGCGATTCGCCGATAATTCATACGACGATCGTAATGCTCGTTCACCGGCGATATTTCATCCGATTAATTATTTATTCAATCGCGTAGCCGATATCGCGTGATGAATTGAACGTTAACCCCTTTCAAACGAGAACAGCTGTCACTCGTGAGAAATAATTCGCTGTTATCGCGCAGGATTTTCTTTCTCGAGGTGGAAGGTGGATATAGTTGTGCTCCAATTTTATATCGAGATTTTCCGATTTGTTTTTTTTTTTTTGGCGAGAGGGTTCGATAAACGTGATAAATGGAAGGGCAGGCGGAGAAGAAAAATGAGCGCAGGGAAAGCGTATGAAGAATACCTTAGAGGTGATCGTACGCGGTGCACGAAGACAGTATAAATAATAGCGTTAATATCGCGGACGATGATATCTGTGAAGCGACTGTGAATAATAGGGTTCGTACGAGAAATGGTAATGCTCGCGAGACGACTGTAAACGATAGGGTTGATATTACAAATGGTTATGCCTACCAGGTGTCATAAATAACGTTATTAATGGTGCAAATGGTACGTATCTACGAATTGTCGAGCTGTTTGAAACGATTAGAATTTGGTTTTCGATAGTACTTTCTTTTCTATTTCATGGAATATTTTATTATGGGGTAAGAAGAGCGTGTTTCATTATGGAACAGATAACGAAGTTGCAAGTTCGGGCAAGCTTCGCTGCCAATCGGTCACCGAAGAGAATGGAAACTTTATTCGTGAAGGTCGACTGAAAATGAATCGAATTAATTCGTAATTCATGCTGTCGACGCAGTTACAAAGTGCTGTCCTTTTTGCGTAATTTGATTTCTCCGATCGTCGTACTCGGGGATCAGAAAATTGCTCTTTTTTGAGATCAAGGAAACTTTAGTACGCTTTTTATCTTCGTACTTTAATACGTAGATCTGTAAAGTATATCTACGTACATATTTTTCGATTTATTTATAAACTTATAGTATATTATATTCCAAGGATAACGATATTCGAAAGTGTAAGAAAAAATCTACCTACACGCGTATATAAAATAACGCCAGATGGAAGATTCTTGCGGCTGGTTACTTCTGGTTTCATATTGCAACGCGTGGATATTTTCGGATGCTGTGCTCCTTGTCGTCGCGCAAGACCGAAAGAAAGGGGTTGTGAAAGGGGAAGAGTCTAATTTGTACCTTCTAACATAGAGAGGGTCCGGGAAAACGGCGGCTCTCTTTCACAAATGAAAAAAAAAATCCCATCTACAGATTGAAACTTTATTTTTAACTTTGAGTATCTCACAGTTATTACGGAGTACATAATTCAACAGCTTTATACCTCTTATAATGGCCAACCTTTAATAATCCTGTTTACTTTTTGCTATTTTTAGCGTAGCTCTAACACCATTAACCTTTCTTCGTCCTCTCTTATATTTTTTACGCTTTAGTTTCTCATAGTTGTACCATCTTATTGTATATTCAACGTTATATTAAAACGTCGCGGTGTATTATAATTTGTATACTTTTAGTTTGTACACAATTTTTAATGCAAAGTCTGTTTAAATAGTAACATCGTGTGGAGAAATGGATAGGATAGAAAGATTATCGTTTGCGACAACGAAACGGAATTTCTCAACTGTGGATATGCAGGAGTGAGTTTGCCCAGCACGCGTATTTCGATCTATAATTGGAATTGTCGATAATTCTATTATCAGAGCAGTGAATAAAATAGGAGGTATCGATTACCTGTAACATTGCTACTAATTTTCCAGATTAAAATGAGAAATTCTAATTATCCGTGTTTCCTGGCGAGTAAAGCAAAATTCCAATTTAAATTGCCAATTTGAATTACTAATGCACGGTCGGTAGTAAATTCCGAATTCCATTCTTTTATTCGTCTACGTATATATAAAAATATGAATTTGTATGAATATCCGCCGTTTACTTACACGCGTATTTCAAATTGCTATTTCAGTCTTGCAAAACGCACAGACTTCGGGTGTTAAGTACGAGATACGTTAAGCTTGTTGGCTGGAAAGGTGAAAACCATAAGCGCGAACCAAAGAGAAATGTAACTGGAAATTCGTCGTATCCCGGAAGGCAAGGATTATGGAAAATAAATAAAAAGCAAAGTACAAGCTTCGAGTAATAACGGAATATACAAAATGCAGAAAATATAGCGGGCCATACCGTACGTAAAAAGTCAATGCTCGAATATCGACATCTCGGCGGACACGCCCGCATCCATTGTGCCTTGAAGCATCGAGGTTCTGATATATAGAGACCAGATATCTGCGTCGTTCTTAAGTCGCTAATTTATTCAACCAGCGAGGACAACCGATACAAGGATATCCGAGCTCATTCAAGGAGCTAATCCGCGATCCTGCTGTCACCTGGCCGACCAATTAGAGGTTGAATTTACTGCGACGCCGAAAGGGTAGAACGTTCGAGGATATCGGGAGACCGCAAGTGCCATACTTTATCATTTTATTAGCTTATTCCAAGAGTGAAACTCGATATCCCGACACCGAATCGTCAACTTTGAGACGTGCCTTGACGCTGATATTAAACTTATGAAAATACGAACGCATGAGAAATTGAGATATTCTCAACATTTCGGAAGGATAAAATTAATTCAGCGACTGTGGCTGGAGATTGTAAATTCGCTTTAACGCGAACGCAACTTGTTGTTGGTTGTTGGCGTTTTCCACTTATATGTATATGGTGACTTTTAAACAGAGAGCGGCGGTGCGTATAAGACGTTTCAGAACCGAAACCGAAGGGTTGCTGCGATAACTACGCCGTATCTGGCGAGCGTGTGAATTGCCAATGGTCGAGGTTTTTTATTTATACGGTGGTCTTCGAATAGAAGACGGCAGCCTCCAAGCCGCAAAGATGTACGTAAGATAATTCGGAATTTGAATTAACTGTATATTTATATTTGAAGTAACTATATATTTTGCCAGTAAGTGGTCGGTGGTTTTCAAGTAGAAAGCGGCAGTGTCTGTAAGATGTTTTGGAAGTTAAGGAACTGTTGCAGTAACTATATATTTCGTGGGTAAATGGTCGGTGGTTCTCAGACTCGGAAAGCTACAATGTGCATAGGATGTTACGGAATTGAAAAGCTGTTGCGGTAACTATGTATCTTGCGAGTAAATGGCTGATGTTTTTCATTTATATGGTGGCTCTCAGACAGGGAGAAAGCGTGTAGGATGTTGCGGGATCGATAGAGCTGCTGCAATAATGTCTGCAATAAAAATCAGACAAAATCACTTTTCCAAACGTACTTTTTTATACGAGACCTATACCTTCCTCTCTGTATAAATACAATTTGGGTATACTTCTATCGCTGTGCATCTTCGATCGTGGATTAATTGGGTAGAGATATTTAATAGAAGCACGTACTTAGCAGATATCAGCAAAGCGTTGGAGCAACCGATTATTTGCTATATGAGTAAATATCACGATCTTCAGTTCTAATTGTATGTTTAAAACTATTGTCGTATTTATACATTATTCATAGCGTTTATGCTAATTTTTCGCTAAGTGTATCTTTGCAACGTCTTGCGACTTCTATGTACATTTACTGTACACGCATTGATTTCAAATTGAAAAGATAATCACGCTAGTCGGGCCTCGTTACAGTGCTAAAGAAATTTCAAAAAGTGTCGTACAGCGCAGGAAATATATTCGTAAAAATGTCCCGTGGTAAATACTTGAATACTTCTATCAACCGTTACATGTACAAAATCTTAGTTGTTGATGATCCTACCCTATCGAGTAGACATTCTGAAACACCCTGTATACCAGAGAAGACAACATTTTAAACAGAGTCTCGCGGCATATAACGTTCGGATAAGAAAAGGATCTAAACGCCTGAACGTAGCCAAGCTCGAATTGGCCAATTAAACTTTCTGATGCGCGTCTCACGCACGAATACCGTGTGTATCAAATAGAAGCGATTCAACGGAACGAACGTGAAGCTTTAATTACGTCAGGTTATCGCGTCACTGAAATATCGTTGCCGTGGAAAATCCATAAATACGTTTAACGATTTCCCATTGATCGGTGGTAGCCTAACTCGCGGAGGAGGAGGCATGATCGATCGTGCGATCAATATCGCATCACGACCTTGTTATGTAGATCTCGAGTACCGGTGGATCGCTGGTCGATTAAATTGCTTCGTATCCGTGAAACGGTGATATTCGCGCCGATATCGCGCATTCTCGCCATATCCACGCGTAAATGCAACTGTTGGTACAAACGGGCGCGGATAATATAAATCAGGCGGAGGAACAGCGATTGCGAAATTTAGCAGGACGCTGTTAGAGACGTTGCAATGAGATATACGTAACCGTGGCCAGAAATTGCGAGAAATTTATTATACGTAAACGTTCACCATCAAGTCCTGCAAATTCTTCGAAAATAGAACGACGAATATATAAATTGGAGAATTAAGAACCTGTATAGTCGATAGGAATGGTATATAGTGGGATTAGGAATATCTTGCTCGTCGAAACGTTATCTCGATGATCGAATTGATTATCCGTGAATGCTTAACGTCATTTTCGTACTTGGTACTTTATTTTCCTGCTTGACGTTATCCTAGTGATACTCGATTATTTAGTTTTTAAATATGCCTAATGCCGTATGTTTTATGAATCGATCGGGTGAGAACGTTCTCTTCCCAAGACTCGTAAAATAGTCCCGGAAATGTTTAGTATCATATGGTAAAAACTTCGTAATATTGCTAGATATCATCGCTGTATGATATATGTATTTATCTAGCACAGTAATTTAAAGAATCCCATACGTGTTCCTTATTCTCAGCACTCGAATGGATAATTTCACCCGTCAATGAACGTTCATCAACGAATGGATCTTCTTAAAGAGCTGAATAGGGCTTGGCTAGCTGGCACCGATGGCAGGTATTGTTTGCAGCTGGGAAGATTTCACTTGCAACGGCGTTTTTTCTTTTTTTCTTTTTCTTGATCTTCCGACTCGCTGCCGCTGCGACAACTTGCCGCCAACCACTCGTCTGTATCGAACTTAAAAGTGCAAGTGCCATGGGCACATGCCCAAAATCTTAAGTACCTGCCATTGGCGCTAGCTAGCCGGGCCCTATTCGGCTCTTTAAGATCTATTCTACGGAATTCCAACAATATAATACCGCACACCTCGCTGGCAGGCGTCTAGAATTTTATTTCAGCGGTCGTGTAATAAAAATTCATGGACTGTAAATTTCAGTATTTGCTCTGGTCAAATAGAAGTCAGTTCGCTGAAATAAAATAACAGGTAATCCTATTAGGATCTCTTAGGTCGGATCATTCGTTGCACGTTTTATTCGACCGATTTGATCCGCTCTAACAAGGGATTACTCGAGAACGATCTACTTACACTTCGATACAAAGTGAACGTTTCTCTGTGTTATCTTCAAGACAAGAATAACAAATTAAACGATGTATTTCATTGTTTCAAATTGTTACTTTTTGACGGAGAATATGTCCATGACTGCTGTCTGTTCGTACGAAACGCACGAAACACTCGGTTTCATAGTTTCCGACATTCAGCCCATTTTCTTGCTTCTCCGCTTCGCTTGTACGCCGCTGATATCGCGTGAATTTTGCGACGTACAACAGCCCCGCGAACGTAGAGGACGTCTCGAAAACGTCAAGCGTGTTTCCTACGGTTTCCATAAGCTTTTTGATTATCAGCTCGCCGGTGCAAGGGAACTCGAGGCAACCTTTCGCGAGCCTCGGCGATCCCAAACATACGCGCAGCCGCACATCTCTGACTACCGTACCTTGTCCTTTCCTTGTAATCAGCGCTATTAACGTCTCAAGTATCGTCTCGGATGAATAAATAGTCGGTAGATGGTGCCCGGCTATCTAGTATCTCGAAAAGATATAAGATCTCGTCAGATCGATATTTCAAAGTCCCAAGGAATCGAGCGTCCGATCGAATTTAGCACCGTCTTGTTTTTAATGTTAATTGCTGTTGATATTGGTGTTGGACAGAACGAAGCGAAATGCTTTAAGTTCGATAGCGTTATCAAATTGAGGTGTCTCGAATTTTACAGGGATGCAACAACTATACGAGTGCGCGGTCTATATCGCGATATCTGAAATTGTGATAGGTAATTGACAGCCGGCTATCTTGGCTAATACATTTTACGTCTTTATATTCGAGAATTTTCAGAATGGCGGCGGAGCCTATTTAAATACCGACATGTCGATAACGCAAGTTCGTACCTGTGTTTTAATTGCGCGTATATTTCAAATGCCTGATATTGTAAACATTCGATCGATTTGATATCGTATCTTCGAAGTGCGAAGTAAATGCTTAATTAAAGGATTTCCAGCATATATATATATATATATATCTTTAATTTTAGGAGCGTATAACACCTTAAATCGTTGGTTCTTCGAATATCTCAAGGTTTAATAATTGTAGATATTAAAACGGCGAGATGTATCCAATTCCTATGTACGTGTTTGCAGATATATTAGATTACGTTGAATTAAATATCTCTGTGTACCTGGCGTGGCGAATATTCCAATACTTTGCTACTCATTGATCGTATGACTGAAGTACATTTACAAATCCATAAATGTTCTGATACGATGTATACCCAAAGCAGTGGTCTCAGAGCAGACTACGTAAAATACGCCAATGAATAATTAACACTCTTCTATGAAACGTTCTTCTACTAAGCAGAGTGAAAGGGAAGTTGATCTTTCTGATCAAACGTTACCAAGTTCCATAACAATTTGGACGAAACAAATTAGTACATCGATCGATTTCTACGATAATTTCGAACAGCGCGCAGCTTCCAACACGCCAGGTCATTTTTAAGGAACGAAACAGATCTTCCCTAAGGCCTTAGAAAAATTTGTAACACACCGAAAATCCAAATTAACTTGAAGAAAGATCACGATCGATGTGTTCAGTGATTTCGTAGAAAAGTTATTCGTGATAATCTATTTCTCACACCCTGTATATTCATACTCTCCAACCTGTAATAATAATTTCCTTTTCTCCTTTCTATTCGTTTTTTACCATCAACTGTTTACGATCAATTGCACGACGGAATTATAACAATAACGTAATCAACGAACCACAAGCAACCGATGATGCACCGAAGTATCGTTGTACCTGCATCATCAACCAATTTGTTTTCTGTCTAATCGGCTTATCTAACGTGCTACGTTGCCCGTAAATGCGACGACGAAACGCCACGCCGCGAACTTAAGATCGGTATCGCTCGCAATGCAATGTTCAGAAGGTCAAGGTTAACGCGATCTCTAACGAGCGGCCGTCACCTCTTCTGCGTGCCTTTCCTCCATCTGCCGCGAAATGCACTGGAAAAACACGCTTATCGCGTTGTTCACGTATCAGTGCTTCGCTAACGACCGACCGGCATGTATTTTCACGCTTAAATACGATCCAATTATGTACATACTTGCGCAATAGGATTTTCCTTGACAGATTAAAACAAGACTAGTATCGGCTAGCTTAAAGTGATTTTCGGTTTTTATTCCGAAAATGTCTCTCTTTGTTCCGAAATTTTGCATCGTTCGAGTAAATTGTCTTATCTATTTTTTTGAAGAATATTTTTTATATTGCCATTTGGTACATGCTGGCACTACGAAAATACTTTGAATATATCTTATAATATTATATAGTATATTATATAGTATATTATAGTATAGTATATATAGTATAGTATATTATATAGTATATATATAAATACAAGTTTCTCGAAGCCTCCAATAAATCAAATGAAGTGGATACCATCTTCTTGACGATGAAATCTTCGTGAAACTGTCGCTGTAATTTTGAATTATTATAATAACCGCTACACTATTAACGCCAGCACGGTGGAATTAATCATATGAAAATCGTGTCTCGTGTTATTTTCATCAACGAAAAAGTGAAAGGAAGGAAGGAAGTCTACCGTGTAAATGAGTTTACAACTTTGCTCGTTTCGAAATATTCCTCTGAAAATTTAATTTCGGAGTTTCATTGACAAGGTATAACGAATTTGCCGCACCATCTAGAAATCGATTTAAAGTGTCAGAAGCTGAGAACTGGTGAGAAATGGGAACGGTGAAACAGCGTTTCAGGGACGACGATCCGATCTTCCGAGGATCACACGTGGTATTAGCGTGTCAGAAGTTAACTGGGATTCGCTTGTTACACGCGTTTCCGGGGTGTTTCCGTGGCATCAGATTTTCCGTTATGACGCTCTTTATCTTTTCCGTCCACGTGGCAAGGAAACGTGACCGGGTTTCCGCATCGCGTTTTCGACAGGAAGACACGTTGATCCCGCGGAAGGGTTTCTACCTTTTACCAATTAACAGGTTAAACAAAGTGTTGGTCGGACGTGCGTGTAGTGGTTGGTTCCTGCTTTGTGATTTTGTAGCTAATAATATACACGGTGACGAGGAAAAATGTCTACACTACAAGTTCTCGTGTAAAAAACACACTGTGTAAAAAAAAATACGACTTTTTTATGTAATTTTTAAAATACACGTTCGGTAGGTTTAACGAAACAATGTTGAGACATCGATGCTTGGAAGTTTTTCGAAATGAAAATTTACACGAAACTAGAAAATTTGTAGAAAAGGAGTTTGGGAATTCTCGAAAATCTTTTATAAATTCAACGAAAGCAAGATCAACAGTTTGATAACTCAAGAGTTCTGGAGCTTTATAAACGAGAGAAACAAGATTGCAAATTTTTCTGTCTCAAGCTTGGGTACTTCGTAAAAGAAATGTTTAAAATTAAAAAAGGAAACAATCGAGTAAACAAGAATGATAAGAAATCTTATGAAAGAGAACCAATAATGTATAATAAAGAATAACAATCGAATTAATAAATGTTTATTAATTTGAATATCGAATAAACGATATGACAATAGCTATTATATCCTAATTTATTAGCACTGGAATCTCTGTAATTGGAAACTTTAATTATCGCAACATCCATCTTATTCCGGTATCAACATTATTGATCGTCAAACGACGACTCGATAGGTTTAACATCCCTCTCAGCGTTAACATTTGCATAAGACGTTAATTACTTTTTTGTCAATTGATTCATTATGATTCGCAGCGAAATAGCAGCGAAGTTTCTAATTAACCAAGGGAAACTCGACCTGTTCGAGGCGGCTGTTTACTTGCACAGTATTTACCATGTTATTTTTAATTAGTTATTTTGGATAATGGATAATCCGAGCGGATAATGCGGAAAATAATGCGAAGGGGAGCTAATATTTGTACAAATGATTATCCAACGATTATCGTCTCTCCGCTCTATCTGGACGAATGCGTGCAGATAAGAGATTAATAAGCTACCCGCTATATTACAGTAATTTTACATTGCGTTAATTTCCAAACGATATTTTCAACATTTTACAAAGTTTCCATCGATTGACACTGTCGCGGTTGCTTACAAAAAGATTATAACATAAGTGCAAGGTAAAAGATTGTTTAGTTTGTTAATACAGGTAACGTACATTAAAGAGATATATAAGAGCTTAATTCTTTCTTGAATTGTTCAATTTGATTCACATTTATGGAATTTACGATTATAAAATGCTGCGTACAAATTCGCTCTTGATACTAAAATAAAAATTACAAATATCGTATTATGATACCGGTTAATGAAAAATATGTTAATTAGTTTGGACCGTAAAGGATCATATAAATATTTCACGATAATAAACGTTAGCCTTAACGTGAAAACGATATTACGTTCCTTTCATAATAATCTCATTGCGTCTCTAGAATTCGTAAATCATAAACGTACGTACATATATATGCATATAATTTGAATTACAGCTAGTTTCAATTATAGATGAATGGATTAATCACAATCGTATCAGAATAAAGAAATCTTCATGGTCGACGGATCAAGTTGGTCATTACTGCTAGTCATCATTGACCATTTAGAGCGTTCCAGTCGTAATCCTCCGATAGCCGTGATCGTCTAGTGGTTAGGACCCTACGTTGTGGCCGTAGTAACCCAGGTTCGAATCCTGGTCACGGCAATGTGCCAAGACACATTGTCACGGTGGAGGCTTCATTTTTTTTTTTATTTTTTCAACAGTTTTCTTGGCTCAGTATTAATAAAAATAAAAGTTCGCGATAAAATTACGATTTTCTCGTTGACTTGCTTGCGACGGTTCGCAAAACGGTGACCAATGAAGCAAATTGAAGCAATTGAACCGACTGGAATTTGTATTAGCAAAGGAAGTATACTTTACTATATTACTGTAATTTGCATATTGCCGATCTAAATGTTTTAGAACATTGAAAGATCGTGATAAAATTTTGTTCAAAAATAACTCTACGAATTTGGAAGTTTTGAAATTTGTCATCGAGAAGTGGGTGATAAGATTTCTTTCTTCTGTAAGTTAAGTTTATCTACCTAGGGATTTCTAAATAAAATTGAGCTCTGGATTATTCTGAAATTCGTATAATGATATAAATAAAATTTCATTCCCCGCACGATTGTCGTATCAATGTCATCCAGATCAATCTGGAATCGTTCCACGTCTTGTGTCACTCTTGCGAATATGTGACGATAACGATACAAGTTTCCCATTATATTCGTTTTCTCGTAACAACCGCAGCTCGATGGATTAGCTAAATTAAGAGGAAGAAGAAATTTTATTTAATCCAGATATTTTATCAAAGTAATTTCATACAATGCTCAAAATTGAAGTTTTATTTGCACAAGAATTGTTTCGTCAAAATTCTATCGAAGAGGTAGGATCAACTCAAATGTATTTACTTATAATTTACTCTTATGCTAGCTCTAGCCTAGAACTTTTTAAACAACATTGAATATTGTACGTAATAGTTTCTAACGACGTTGCAAAAATTTCTATACAAGTATTCGGAGATAATAAACGTTTGTAGAGAATCTCAATTTCTATTCAATTGCTATAAATAAACCGATGTGAACGAGGAAGAGCTATTTTATAGACTCAAATAATAATCGACTAGAAATCTCTACCGCAATTAACTTTTCCAGATTCGATTAAACTCGCGTGGAAGATGCAAAGATACGCGAGATTTCAAATTATTAAATCGACTAAAATTTCGACTAAATATCGTAGCTTGTTAAACATAAGAAAACGTCGCGTTAACAACAGTAAAACTCCGGTTCAAGGAACTTCCCCGCGGATCAACAGGAAGTCCCTCGTTCGATCTTTACACGACTTCGCCAGCACGCTAAACCACAACGTGACAGGTCCAGTGGAACGTGTAGCGCGTTGCGGTAGGTCCTTGTCACGAGGACGATAAATCTCGCGAGTCCAATATTCGCCACGAGAAACGTTCTCTGCCTGTTTCGCGGAACCATAATGAAAATTCCATGTAACTCAGATTCCAATATATACGAGTACATCTGTGCCCTATGTCGCAATCTGTTGGCAATAAATTCGTTTAAATATCATAGAACGTTCCTGATAATACTAGCTGGAATTTCGACTGGAATTTCATTGGAGTTTTTACGCTAATATTTAGACGCCATTTACATCGTGAATCGTATATAACGTTCTGACCGCGGGGAAGAAACTTCTCGGAGCTTGGTTAAACGAATGAGCTCGGGTGGATATTTTTCTGTTTCGTAAGGCTGTTGGGAAGTTTTGGGGAAATAGAAGGAAGTTCGAACGTACAACGCTGAATGCGTAAAATTCGCAAGCTATTTGAAAAAGGAAAATTAAAAGTTTGACAGAATCGCGAAAAAGCATCGAAGGTCTCTGGAGACTTTTACGAATTGAAAAGGTCGTCAGGAGCTTGAAACTTTAACGAAAGATGAGAATTGACAATTTGGAAAGATCGATCTTACGTTGCTTCGTTATATCTCTCGATAATAATTTTTTAATGTAATACTAACAATAGTAATAACGATTTTAATTAAGTTTTCATCTTTTCTGCATTTAGAGGAAATAACTTACGAAACTTACGAAAATGTGACTAAGATATCTAGGATCCTTGAACAATTCTAATATGAAAGAGGGAAACGCGCTATTAAATAAATTATTAACACAAAAATGTATCTCGAATCTTCCAGACACATGAAATTTATCTCGAATCTTTCAAATACACAAATTTTTCTCGAATCTTCCAAACACAAAAATGAGGAGTCTCCAAGAAAAATTCTAAATATATCTAATACGCTGTCGATCGATCCCATCGTTCAACGCGTGCAATATGAACGCTAAAGTACCGTGTTGGTTGGCACAGTTCCATCGTGTTCGTTCCCGTGGCCAACATACGTTATTATCCTCGTGCAGCTCGATTTTCAATCTTGTCGCACGCACACCGCATTATGCCGCGATATTTCTGGTGCCCCTAACACCTTCGTGCCCCAAAACTGTTGCGATAAAGGAGCATAAATCACTCCTCGCCTGTTTTAGTACTCGTTTTCTATTTTCAGAATGGTCGAGACACAACCACGTTCGATTTTAACCGATATTAAAACCGCAAACTCTCGAACGCTAACGTTTAAAATAAACTCTTCGATAGATAGATAGATAGATAGATAGATAGACGGATAGATAGATAGATAGATAGATTTCTTTACGTTCATGGAATACGATGGCAAAATAAATTCATCCTCGATAAGTAAACTTTCCTTTGCTGTTAGCGAACAACTATGAGTTACGTGGGATTATACAAGTTCGATATTTACCTAGATTTCATAGAATTTTTAAATCTGTGATACGTAATGGTTGAACGTGTTCGTATATATGTATCTCGTAAATTCGATTCTCGTATCGTTATCTATCAAATTTTACCATTAGTTTTTCCCTTCTCTGGAGTAAAATTTAGCTCAAAAGAAGGCTGACTCTTCCCCAAATCTCGTTCACGTGTTGACCTTACCAAGCCCCCATGTTAATTAGATCACGAGAAGCTGTTCTCGATTCCCCGTCGATATTATACGAAAATGACGCTCTAAATCAACGAAACAAAAATCGCAAAACTAAAAGGGAAAAAGCGAAAGAGAACATACCGGGGATATAATTCGAACACCGTCGTAAAAGAGTAGGAGAATGAAAGAGTGAGGGGGGGGGGCGTACCGAGAGTGGTTCGAAAATTAATGACGGTGCAGCTCGAAAATTATCGCGAGCATTAATTACGATATTTACGAGACGAGGCGTCCGGTGTTGGTATCGTTTGTTTATTAATAACCTCGATAAATAAGTATCATGAAGCAATTATAAGTCGGCTGGACCGCCAGGAGCGACGTTCACGTACACTCGTGCAAACATGCTTCTATTTGTGAGGTTAGGTTTGGTTAGAGTGGGGGCGAACGTCGCGGAAAAAAGGGGGCGAAGAAAGTGATTCGATGAGAGTAGAGGAAGACTGCCGGCCGATTTATTGGCTCGCGTGTTGGAGGGCAACGGGTGGTGCTTGTTAAGCCGGCTTTACAGCGGCACGACCGCGGCCAGATACCTTTATCATCGACTATAAATTTCGGCAGCGCCCCGATAGAAAGGGTCCGCGCGTTTGTAATTGGCAATAATTCACGGGTAGGAACAGCCGCGAGAAACGAGCCTGTCGATTCACGATCCACCGTCGAGATCATCGCGCACTGTACCTACGCATGTACAACCGTATAGTTGCGATACAGCCGTTAAAGGGAACGAATTCTGCCTCGTCTTATTCTTCTTTGTCCCTCCTCTTCTTCTTTTTCGCCAACTGTACAAATTGAGACGTTTGTACGGCACACCGTTTCGAGATGTGCTCTGGGTATCTTGGATGTTGTATCTTGGAAGCTGGAATCTCAGATTAGAAAGGAGGCGAGGAGAGAAACAAAAGTTGTTGGAGAATGATGGGTTTAAGACCGTGTGATTGCAGGGGATTGGACGTGCAGATTACGTTCCTTTTTGGTACATAATGCGAGGAGAATTGGAAGCATGGGAATCCTGGGCAATTCTTCTGCCCGTGGCGGTGCTGGTGTCCTACGTATCATATTACGTATGATAACGTATTTTCATGAGAGGAGAAATTGCACGCGATGTCTTTTAAATTGTTCCTTTTTTGCCGTATAATTTCAGCTGGATGTAGGTTATTGCGACTGGATTGCATTCTTTAATTATTTGATTCAATTTAGTTAAATTAAAGGGCATTGGACGTGGTAATCGCGATCCTTTTGGATGAACAACGTGAACAGATTTGGAAGATTAAATGCCCAACGAGTTCTAGTCCGTGGTGGCGCTAGTATCGTTTGGTGTACGTACGATTCTATAGAACGCAGTGTATTTTGATCGAGTTAGATTCTTTAAAGATTGCGCCAAGAGATTGTATCGAGCGGACAAAAGTATGGAAAATCTATGTAGGAACGTTACAAACGGACAAATTCGCGCGCAGAATAAATAAGATCAAAAAGAAGAGGGATTATCGACCTGACAATATCTGTTTCCAGTTAATCTCGTTGTATATCTACAAAATTCATCCATACAAATCGAAGTAACTCGAAACTATTCAACTTTCTCCTCTATCATTCGGCTGCAATCAGACGTGAAATATAATGCATCCAGCTACGCAATCTACCATACACTTTTTAGCACGGTCATTCAACAAACATAAATACACCATGTCTAATACATCTAATCCAGTTTCCAACGTCTAGTGACAAGAAAATAAGATACTACAAGACGCCGCGATTACACGCAACTACAAGCAACACGCCTGTAACGAAACCGTATAAAACTGTGTACATAACTCCTTTTCCTGATTTTTCCTGCAGACAGTACAAGTTCTAAATTGCAAGCTGCAAGATGCCATAAATTCATCTCGATGTCTCTGGCTTATATAGTTCTTACCTTCGTCATCGTTTTCCATTAAGAAAAAAAGAAAAAAAAAAGAAAAAAATAGAAAAAGCGACTGGACAGTTTTGGCGCGAAACGCCGAGTAATTCAAACGCAATTATCCGATCGTGAGTCGATTATCGATCGAAAGTCGATTAGGAGACCACGGTAATTGCAGATAAGCATCCTTTTATTACTGGTGGTCAAGACAAAAGTAACGTATTATTATAAATAACTTTGAAGTTACAAAAGGCGTACTGCGGAAAATTGCCGGAATTTATCAGTCGAGCAGACGGCGAACAGAACTTGTCGCAGAATATCTTTATGGCTCAATCAGCGTTCGCAAATCGTTCATAAATCATGATTTCTTACGGCGGGGAGGGAAATAAAGGCGCGTTTTTCCGTCGTCGACGAGATGAGTTATCGCGCGCGCATGCTAGGGAAAATTTAAACGCGCGCTCGAGGCGTGTTCAAGCCGATTTAATGGAGGGCACGGACGACAGAATTATTACTGGTGGATACGATGGCTTGGACAGAAGGTCGAAGGAAATTGAGGGGTTCGATAGTGAGATCGATCGATGCGCAGTCTAAATTGACGTTTATTTAATGGATACTAATCCAGCAAAGCTCTAGGTGGCCATGTACTTTGTATTTATGAACTTGGATGAAGGTAAGAACAATTTCATACAGTGCGTTTACGCTACATTTCCATTTATTATCCGTAACCTGACCTCATTGTCTGAAAAGAGTTCGCGAAGCTGTTATTACACGGTTCGCTCGGGTTAGTCACGTTACTCGAATTTTACTTGGAGTAATTTGAGATTTCCTCTAAATACTGCTCTTCGTTTGAAATATCGTTCCAAGATTCAAGCCAAGTCGAGCTTCTTTCAACTGTTCCTTCATGGTCGTAGTTTCGTTCTCGCTGTCGTTGCTAAAATAAACTAAGTTTAGAAGAATTTTCTGTTCAATCGTACCGGGGGCATTACACTTCATTCAGGGAAAAGTTTCTTTCTTCTCCTCTACGGCTACTTATTTTAGCCGAACGTCAGATTCCAATTGTGTCAAGCAATGTTTTCTGACATCCTATTTCCTTGTCTCGATCAACCATGCTTTTGTAATATTGTCTTTTTAATACTTTACGTAATCTCTGCCATTGTTACGCATATTTCAACATGCGCCATTTCTTGCAATTCCAGTTTAAGTTATCCATTACTTGAGACTAGGTCGTTTGAACTCGAGCAACTTCAACTCACGTAGCTTAAATCGTGCACGTGTGAACACAAACTTTAGATGAAGCGATCAAACCCGAAGAAAGCGTCGATGTAACAAAAATATTTGTTTTATAAATATAATCAGGATTCTTATTAGGCGATTCGAATTTTTCTAATTTTTCGAACGTTATTAAGGTTGTGTAACGTGAGTGAGTAATTTCTCCGAAAGATGATTCATGAGATTAATATTCAATTTCAAATTACTTATCTAAATTTAAAGACTATGCGAGTTTAATACTGTTCCAAAGCGAATCGTTCGCTTTTATCGATTTCAATATATCATTCGAGCCATATCGTTCCGGCTGTAATAAAAGTCGCTTGAATAGATCGATAGTTATCTATCGACCGTTTTATCTCGCTCGACATACCTTCTAACGAGGGTTAAAAAATACGAGACCGACGCGCGTCCGGACGAAAGTCATAGGATTAGAAAGCCGTATTATTTATGCAGAAATTTCACGCGTTTCTGCCCCCGATTTGCGGTTAATCGTCCAAGAATGCGTTGCATATCCTGTCGTAAAGGAAGACCGTGGCCTCGTCCTTCACGCCCACCGCAGCTTTCATTCCTTGTCCTTCTTTTGCGATACCACTGCATAAATGCTGGTTCGAAAATTCTGAAACATTTCAGATTTCAAGAGATTTCAAGTTCTAGATTTTCTAAATTTTCACATTTCTGAATTTTAGAACGCGCGAAGCTTGAAATTTCCGAACCCGTCGATCTCCAAAGAATTCAATTTTCCAATTTTTCTATTCTCGAAGTGCTACGTTTAAATCTCCAAATTTCTAGGTTCGAAAATGTCCAAAGTTCCACGTTTCTGTATTTTAGAACGTCCGAAGTTTCAAACTTCGAAATCCTTCGCGTCTTTTAACCTTTTTAATTTCCAAAGCGCTCGATTTCAATTTTCCAATTTTTCAGCATTCTCGAAGTCTCAAATAAAAATCTCCAAGTTTCTGAGCCCCGAGACCTTCTTCTTACACTCCCAAATTTTTTAATTCTCAGATCTTCGATATTCCCTATTTCCAAATCTCCAAGTATTCCTATTTAGAAAAACGAAAAGCTCGAGTGATTATTTCACAAAATACCGTGTATTTCTAACTATTTTAATAGACAGATACTTTTTCCCGCGTACTCCTCCAAAGGCAAGGAGCAGACGTTCGATGCGTCACGAGCCAATAATTTGTGTCCCCCCTACGGGCGTCATCCTCTTTTTACCCTTTCGAATTTACCCCGGCGGAGGCTTCATCCAGTCATCTTGCGTCGTTCGTCCCGACGTTTTTTTCCCGATCGTCTAGGAGGCTAGAAGCGTCACGTGCCGCTCGAGAATCTGGAAGAACCGGATGCATTCGCGGTGATGGCGCGTAAAAGATTCATTTCTTCCTCGCTTCGTATCCACGTGGAAAGAGAAGAGATTCTCAGTCTTCTATTTTCATCTGTACCCTCGATTGTCGAACTACCAGCGCGTTGTTACATTTCCATCACTCATTCCCCTCTCTATTTCGTCCTTTTTTTTTTTTAAATTGCTTATTCATTCCACCATTTTATAACTAGTTTTTTAAATATTTTATAGCGGAGTTTGAAGAAATATCAATTTCGTAGAAGCGATCATTCACGTAGATTGTTTTCTTTCTTTTCGGTGTGTTATTTCTTTGGCTCTTTCTGTTTTCCCTTCCATTTCCTGCTTTTTTCTTTTCTTCTTCTTCTTTTTTTTTTTTTTAACTTAGGTGCTTGTTCAGGTGTGCGCTTATGATGAGTCCGGTTTTTGCATTTCACTTGCTGGTGGATGGCTTGGATTTGTTTGGCTTATTTGATTTGGTATGATTGATGGCGTAATTGAAGCAGGAAGAATGTGGCTATTTAATTGGTATAAATGTTTGTGAAAGGGGACTATATAATATATATATATATACATATATATGTAGTTAGATCATTGCGATTAAAATAATTAATTTATGAAGTATATATTACGGTATATTATATCATAATTAGGAATAAAAGTCAGTAAAGGCCAATAATAAAATTCAGTTCGTGAGAACGACTTCAATATATCTGTCCAATTTCTTACATTACTGGTTATCCATGTCTTATTTTCTACATTTACTTATCGCGCCTGTGTATCTCGTTCTAGAAACGCAACAACATACAGCCACTGCAATTTAATAACAAAAATTAGAAACCAGTACACCACCCCGGAGCCGTTTCATAAATTATCACTTTTACTAATTTCCATATGAATAGAAAACCACGCGTCGTCCCAATGCTTTTTTTTTTTTTTTTTTTTTTTTAGTAAAACAAAGATACAGCCACAAACGAGGTATAACGTGAGAATTTGTGTTACATGTTCTGAAGTACAGACCGTTAAAAACATCAGATTTTCTTATGCCCTTCGCGTAAAGAGGAATGTAAAACAATAATCCCAGGAATTAATGATATATTTAATTCAATTATCAAAGTTAATTATACATAAAGAAAATCCTTTATTCTAATCCATTTCCATATAAACATCTTCATACATGCATTAGTATACATGAGATATAAGAGCTTTCAAGTTCAAATTCATTAATTAAAAATGCTGGTACGATTATATATAAACACTTATGTAATACGTAAATTCTATATAAATATAATTAACATTCTCCACTTCAGAAATTATAATTGTATTCTGTATTACGAAAGCGTATTATCTTTCATTATATCCTCTACTTATCTTGTAAACTTTATTTGACCAAGAGAGAGAATTGAATTAGCACGCGAAAATATGCATAAGATTGCATACGTTTAATGTGCATAGTATACGATATGTTCGCTGCTGATAAAAATTAATTATAACATGCAATTAAAATTTTCCACTAAAAGATATAGTTGCATTCTGTATTACAAATTAAACTTATCATAGAAGCATCATCTTTCGTTATATTCTATGTATATTTATGAATTTAGTACACTTTATTTGAGAGGTATAGTATCAAAACTCGGTTTCTCTATCTTTGAAAACTATTGAGATATTTATTACAATCTGTTTCTCTGACATTCCCGATTTTACTGTATCAAAGACCAACCTGAATTGCCATGTCCAGATTCAATTCAGCCTCAAAAGTCCCCGTGTCTACCTCATACCAAAACTTGTCTTGTCTTGCAGTACTATCAGTGGAGTATTTTAAACTCAATCTTAATAATTACCATTTATTACATTGACAGAACTGGCTATATATTTATGTAAATTGAACCTATAAGAATCAATAAAACTGATATATTAACTACTGTTAAGAGTTAGAAATTATCTGATGCTGACAATCTTTTGACAAATACCATGGTAATGACTGCCGAAACATTAATAATTTTCTATATTATAGAAACGTAATTGATGGCGCAGCTATAGGTTTGGTTCATGACTTTGAAAACGCGTTAACTGTGTGAAGAAAACAGGAGTAAAGTCTAACTGTTCTAACAATTCTAAACTCCTATATAAACTTCTTTTTAATGTTGAAAAAAGAAAAAAGAATATCCTGCCTGTACTTTGCGTTATTTATTTTCTACAGTTATTTCAATCTTTTTATCAATGCATGACTCAACTTAAATACATAAACAAAGATTTCATTTTAATAATCAACTCTTATCATTAATTATCACTGGATTTATTTTTTAATTATATTTAGTTATACAACATATATATGTTTAGCTTGTCGCTAATATTTCAAAAATTGTAGAAGTAATTCTTTTTAATTTTTTAATGATAATTTCAATTAATAAATATTAGTACTGCGTTTTGCAAAAGATACGTGTCTAAAATTTCACTTTAAACATCTAAATATTAAAATCCATAAATATCTCAAATTGTTTACAGTGAACATAGCTAATTTTCAAATTACACTCATTTGACCGAGAGAGAAAATTAAATTAGCGCGCGAAAGTATACATAAAAGTACGTATATACATAAGGACGCTTTGCTTATCGGAAATCGACCGAGTCCTGTTCGTGTCGGCTCGTGCCATCTCCCCTTCCCCCCTACCTACCCAGTCGCGACGCGAACCTGTTGCGCAGGGGTTTATTCTTCCGCCGAAAATCATTACGTTAGGACGTTTTACCACATTGGAATTACGTCATATTTATTAACTTCGTAGTAATTCAATTTCGACTTTGCAACCAGTTCTGCGCTACGATTTACTTCATTTTATTAGTACGTATATGTTTTATCGTTTCTTTAACCATTATTATCGTAAAGTCAAGTAGTTATTCGAGATATTGTTGCACTTTTTTGGTTGGCGTCGCGTCGGCAGCCATATTTGAAGGTTAGAGTTATCGCCGATTACAAGTACCTTGTATAACGAGCTTTTGAAATCGATCATTGTTTTATCTTTATATAATTGGTTTTAATAATTGCTAATTATTGGTTTATTGTATATTTGCTTTAAGCTGTTGGTTTTGTTTTGTGCAGATTATTGGCTGGTTGCGTGGGTGAAATTGAGAGAATAGGAGTTTGCAATATGGACGCCTGAGGTGATTTATGATCGATAATTCGAATTTGTGGAGGCCATTAGAGACGCCACTGATGATTTACAATCGGCTCGTTGACATTTCACGCAGGATTTGGTAATGTTTGCATTTTGATGATATATATAACACAGATAGGCGTTTAGTGGTTCTAGTTTTTAACTGTTCTATCTGCATTACATAGTTTTGTAAATTGAGAGAACTGTATTTAAAGTTCACGAAGTTCGATACCTACTCTATGTTTAGTAGCAGAAAAAGACTGAATATTTTTGCTTTCTTAGTAGAATGTTCATACTATTATCATGAATTAGTATTCTGTATGCCAATGAGGCATGGTTGGATTGGTTAATTATATTTTTATGAAAATGAAGTTAGAACAGTTAAGAAGTAAAACGACAGTATATCCATTTATATCCATTTTTTATTGATTCATTGTTAGCTAGGTTACTTTAAACGATGTTATAAGTTGGATAGATTATTGCTAAATTATAATATTAGTATAATAGACAAGCTGCTATTTAATAGGAAACACTGTTAACATCGTCACAAAATTTTGCTTTCTATTGATATTAATTTATTTCTATACAAATACGTTGATAATTAATGTGTGTAAATAATTAAGAGTGGTCTTTAAGTAAATAAAGATAAGTAGATAAGTAAAGTAGATAAGTAGAAAATAAATACGTAATTAAGAAGATAAAATAGTATAATTCTTAATTTATTTTAAACATCAGTTATTCTATATTTTCATTCTAATGGGAAAATAATATCTAAAATCTTTGTTAAAAATAAATAAAATATATCGATACGAATACGAAATCAAGTCCCATTCAGAGTTATACAAGTAGTTAAAAATTTAATTTGAACTTAGCTTTTTTTAATTTGGACTTTGAATTTAAAATTTAAATTTTCAGGGTTAGTTTTCCGCGTCGATTTTCTTTACAACTCCTTTTGTTGTTTGTATTACGTAATGAATAAATTAATCGTTTTACATGATGATTAAATTAATCATTTAGTCTAGCGATTAAATCAATCATTTTGCATAGCGATTAAATTAATCATTTTGCAAACATACATCAAAAGAAGAATTTGTTTATAAATCGATGCTGGATATTGAACATTAATTTTTGCTCATAAGTGGGCAATCATTATTTGATGTACAATTACTAATTGCATCAATGTGGTAAAGTTTGATGTATAATTATTGTTAATTATATGACCGTGTCATGCTGATGAATTATACAGTATGTGTAGCAAGTAATCTGAGCTGGTTACCTGCGATCGTGATCACGTTGTTACGTAGCTAAATGATTTATAAGGTTGCAAATTAAAATTTATTAGAATGTAATTTTCTTAATTGACTATTCATGGTAATTCGTGAATCAACGATTGGTAATTTAATTGTAAAATGAAAAGAGGATCGGATTAACATACATCCATCTACTTCTCAAGCTCGTGTATCTTAATTAGCTTAGGACAATCCTACATTTGCTTACTTGAACTTTAAGAGATTCTAAAGTTTCAAAGTTTTCAAAGCTAAACGTTAAAACATAGGAAGATAAACTGTGGAGCTTCTCAAAGCCACGAGAGCTCGACCTTGAATCTTCAAGAATGAAACTTCAAGGCTTCGATCAAATGACCGGTTTCACAATTTAATTTCAAATTGTACATTCATTGTTTCTTCCTTTTTTCATATAACTTTATGTAAATTCTTACATCATCTGATTAATCATTTTCTCAATTTTTGTTAATAGAAGAATTTACATAAAGTTAGACGAACAAAAGAAATAACGATGAATGTACATTTTCAAAGCAAACTTTGAAACCGATCATCATTTGTCCGAGCCTGGTAAGGTTTTGGTGTTAAGCCTGCGAAAACTAAATGCGGAAGGAAATGGAACTTCAAACGTTCAAACTTTAATCATCAGAATGAAACGCATTGCGTGTCAGGTCCAACTTTGCGTGTCAAGTGGAAGCAGGAAGTGTCGTCGTCGTCCGCTTGAACTAATCCTGTATAACTACTATTCAGGTGTCATCTAAAATCTAGAAGACCCTAGGAGTCTGCAAACAGTTGCCAACGATAACGATAAAGTTATCTAACGCAATGTTTCTTGAATACAAATGAGCCTATTATGTAAATCCACTTTCCATCGAGACATCCGAATCGAAGTTTTATTAGTGAAAAATGAATGTGGGAGCTGGTACGTTGCAAGCGTACATGGGTGGGAATTAAGATAAAAACGCTATTAAAGGGTACAAGACGCTTGAAACTTACTTATGCAAATGGTAATTGTTATTAGAAAGTGGAGCGCAGTTTCTGAAATTGCTCGGATTAAGTTGTAACGTTTTTTTAAATGGCCGTTAATACAGACATCGGAGTATCTATTTATTTGAACGATGCGTATAAGTTTCTTTTATTTAAGATTTTATGTACTTATATGTACTCTTAGTTTCCGATAAGGTTTCTTTTATTTTTTTAGAAATTTAGACTCGCTTCTTACTTGCACCTGCCACGCTATATGTATGTCTGATACGAGTTTTCTATGCAATTAATGGTGTTCGTTATTCCTGTAATGATGTTTGATATTTATAGTTTCTGCAGTTAGAAGATTCTATAAACTGCCTTCATGTTCTTGTTTTACTTTTCTCCGTTCTTCGTTATTTTCTGAAAAAAATTCTACATATCTCGATTCCACGAAATGAGACTACTGCTGTTGCTAATTAGTTTCATGCGATTCGCGAGAGGATCGTTGTTCGATATTGTAGTGTACGATCACTACAATATTTTATATCTTCGTTATAGCCTCTCAACCACCATCGAAACCCATTGTATCTATTTATTTAACACGAATCGTTACACCAAATAAATTACACGCGTTACAAAGTACACAGTACACCAAACAGCATAAAAATTGATTTTTCAATTCACTTCGCTTCTTCAAAATTCCAAGTCTAGAACTTGGTTTCCCTCCTCAGAGAACCAAAGAACGCATTTTGGTTCGTGAAAAACCATACAATCTAATCTTAGCTTTATCTTAATCTCTGTCTAATCCAACTTCGTATATCGATTTATACTTATACAGAGTGTCCCACCTTACACCGTCACCTTAGATACTCTCTTATTTGTGACGATAGAGAGAAGCGTTTTTCAGATAAAAGTTGCACGACACTGTGCTTCTATCCATTTGATCTTGCTCAATGGTGTTTCGAAAACGCCTGAACATCAGTTACGAGAGTATGTAATAACGAATGGACGTATTGATTATAAAATTTTAATGCCACCTTTACAGGACGTTCTAAGACCATTGTGAGGTGGAATAGTTAAAAAAAAAGAGCACAGTACGTGCACCTCGATACCGTACAGGTATCGTTGGAAATAAGAGAGGAAATCAAAGGTGGCATAATCTTGGTACTATCATCTTGGAATAATTTTCTAAACCACCCTGTATAAATTCAAAAACAAGCTTCGCCCGCCTCATCCCGCGAATCATATACACTTCATAAACGATTTTTCTTGAAAGTAGATCTGCAACTCTTCAAAACCTTAAGACGTCCCTGTTACTTAAAAATCCCGCCTTCGTTCGCATTAACGCGAGAAGCGGTTTTATTAAAAAGAAATCACACAGCGTGTGTACGGCGAGGCTTCTCGAGGTCGAACAGCGTTATCTAACGAGATAAACGCCAATCCAATAAACATTGTAGAAAGAGCAGAAACGGCTTAGCTGTCCGTCGAGAGGGGAGCGTGCAATTATACGAATGCTTATTAAAACGCAGCCGCTTTATCGCCGCTAATTTCACGTGAAACGGGCAGAAAATTGAGTTTCTTGATTTCTGCGAGGCATGTGCTGGTGAAGTAAGAGGACAGAGCCAGCGGGAAATGCCGGTTCCGAAAAATAAACGACGAGGCTCAAAGATGGAATACACGACAGTAGGTGGCGCAAAGAGAGCAATGCGAAGGATTCAGAGCTGGTTGCGGTTTAATGACCTCTGCTTATCCTCTTTTTTCTCGCGTATCTCGTATGAGATAATGCGATGCACACGCTTACGGAACATTCGTTTATTTTTTCGCGGAATTGAGCATCCGAGACGATTCTTATTTGCCGGAGACTTGCTCATTTTCGGTGCTTCGTGGATTGGACACGGTGGACTTGAGTTAATTTCGTCGGGGAATTGGAATCTGCGATGACTGAACGAGCGTGAAACTGGGAAGAATAAATAGAGGCGTGGGACGTTGTGAAACAATTTGCAAAATTGAGAATAGCGACGAGAAGAAGACAAATTAAAGTCAATGAGTTGGGAAATCGACGAATTTTCGGGGATTTGGAAGCTTGGATATTAGAACTAAATACTTGTAAATTTTGAGACTTTGAGAACTCGAATATTTGATGATTTAAAATTCAGGCGTATGAAAATTTAATTTAGAGCCAGGTAGTTTACGCTGCGATCGAATCTGTTTTTCGAAAAAAAGAACGAAGAATTGGAAAGTCGTTTAGAAGAAAAATACTTTTCTCTATAGATAAATTGAGTCTATATCGTTAAAAAGATATAAGTAATGATCAAATAAAAATTTGGTGCTCGATCCCCGAGGAAATTTGTAGTAGAGCGAACGAGCTTCGTTCGAAATTGATTAATCAATTGGTTTTTCAGTTATCGTGCACGCCAGTCTAAAAAAAGTTATTAAGCGTGACCGTGCAAACGGTTGATAAACGATAAGAAAAATTGAAATAACAAAAATTACATTTCTACTTCGAAATTATATTTACATCCCGAAAAGTCTGGTCCTGTATAACCAGTAGTTAACATAAAAGAAAAACTCATGAAAATTAATTTGTTTCTTATCGCTGTTTCCGATTGCAAGAAAGTAAAATCAGCCCTTTTTGGGCTGGCCGAATTAAATCGTGACGCGCCTCTCTCGTAATAACTTTCCATCTACCGAAAGTGAATTGCAACGGTACCTTTAATCGTGGACAACTTCTGGAGGAAGCTGGTTTGCCCAGTTACCTCTTATTTTTACTCTCATAACTTTCGACAAGAGTGAGAAAATAATTTTCAACTTTTCCCTTCTGTATTTTCGATTTAAATAGCATCCTCACTTTCGTTCGTCTTTATGTTTAATCTTCTTCACTTGCGCAACTCTTTCTGGGTTCTTGATCTTGTTCCTGATGTACAAAGCTTAAATCTTTGTATAGTAAGAAACTGCTAAGAAATTTCTTTTTAAGAAACTATCGTCTAATGTAGAACATTCGATAATATGGAAATGAGAAAACAGTGATCTAGCTTGTTCGAATTTATTCAATTTGCACAAATGAGAAAACGAAAAAAGAACTGCTTCTGTCTGCGAGAATCACTCTTAATGACGGGGAAATAAAAAAGGAAGCAAGCCACCGTACAATCGAATTTAACGTTTTATTAACAAGAGCGCAGCTATTTGAAATTTCACAACAATCTTTAGCAAGCCACTGTTAATCGTTATCATAAGATGAACCAAAATTATAAATAACGCTATTGCAACGATAATGGCGAACATGATGGTGATTTTTGTAAATTATATCAACTTTCCGATTTATTCTCGTACGAAGATAACAGACAACCGGAAGCGACGTGGAAACTCGTGCGGTTTAATACGATTAATTGTCCTCGATGGTTAGTAACCAGCTCGATTAGAGCCGCCTTTTAATGAAACGAAATTGCCAGCAATTAAATCTTGCGTGTAGAATCATTCGGATCGATCGATCGACGTGACGTCGCGAATTTCCATCGTCTCGTTGTCCTCGTAGACCCTCTGACGATAAAGCTGGTTACCGGTGGTTCTTTCTTGCCTGGAATTCGTCTCAGCGATGATGGAGTCGTCAGGAACCAAACGTATGACGAAATTGTTCCTCCAATAACGGCGCCATCTACGCCCGTGCAGTCTGATAATTTACACGGTCGCTTAACCAGGTTATTAAGTTGTATCGGTAAATTATTAACCAGATAGATTTATAGAACAGGACTGGTAAATAAGATAAGAACCTGATTATGAGCGTGATTTAGTTAACGAAACTCGATACGATAAATCTGCATTGAATTGGCATAATATTTTTATTTAATGGTAATACGCCACTAAATGATAGTTGCGCTATAGTAGTGAATAAATGGCAATATTGTAGTTGGAGGGGGTAAGCAACTCGAATCGAAAAAAGGATGATGCGAGTGGAAAAGCGAGTTGCTCGATGGGATTCGCCATCGCAGTGAGATTAATTTTCTTCGATTATGTATGAGAGTATTTGTATGGATTACGGTTTACGAACTTCTTTTCAGGCAACGTAATATCATCGTGAGATCGTGAGACGTGGAAATGGGAGGAGACGTGGTAATTAACGCTACAGCTACCGATTTTGTAATACGTACCTAAATGTTCCGTATTATAAATCGGTAGGATTCGAACGATGTTAATTCAAATAAATAGTTTTGTACAATTGTGTCTTTATCTAAGTCACAATCGATATTAATTTCGGCAAAATTATCTGTACGCTTGCGGTGATTGTAAAAAGAAGAAAATTTGAAATCCGTCGTTTTCGAGGGTTCCATAGGTACAGTGTTAACTTTAGAACACTTGGCTGAATTACTATCCAACCTCACGGTGAAACCAAATTTAATTAATTCTGTTCGATCGTGTGTACAAATATCTATGTTCGTTTCGTACGATTTGGAATTTTCTCTTCTCCCTTTTCTCTCTCTCTCTTTTTTTTTGAGGAATGTAATACATTAGAGATATAGAAACGAAGAGAAGGAAAGTGACAATTGACACACCTGGCCAGAGTAATTATCCAACCCCAGTAAGCGATCAGAGTGAGAGAACAGGTGGGAAGCATGGCAACGATCATCCAGGGCATCTCTTGCAGGCCTCGTTTCAGCAACATTCTTAGAGCCAGGACACATATGTAGCAGGAGAACAGGGCTAGTGGTGTGGTGACTACTAGATACAATATATCTAGAAGCATCTGGAAACATGGCGTTTTCCTCTCAATGAATCAAATTTTGAACAAGAGTTTGGATTCTTCAGAGACATATTAGCGTGCATACATATCGTTTCGAATCAAAAATTGAGTTGCAATTTTTTTTTTTAAGCAGCATAGTCATTTTCGTCAAAGATTTTCTAGAAGAGAATTCCGTGAAAGAATTTCTCCACGAGATAGTGGGGAAAATGAAAATGAAAGTATTATCGTAGCGGTACGATTAATTGTCTAGAAGAATCCTGTTTAATAAAAATGGACTTTGACGTTTCTGTTGATGTAAAAATATGAAATATTATGGAAAATCGTTGATTTATAAAATAACGATAATGTGGATCATTTTTCGCTGGATGGTGAATGATCAATATGTCTTACTTGTCGAGTCACTATCACGGTATTGAACCATATTACAACGCTACGGATGATGTTGTGACGTGGTACTCTTTTAGTGGCGTATTTGTAGCCGCAAAGCTCGCATCTAGAGTGACCCGATTCTGTCAGCCATCTTTCAAGACATTCTACGTGTACCAGCGCTACTGTTCCGCGACACCTGTCACGTTTATCCAAAATAATAAATGGATTAAAATATTCTATATCGATAGTCATCGATCATGTAAGATTCTTTGGTTCGAATAAATAATTTCATTGAATTATTGAAACGTTTATCAATCGATAATTTACTAATACATCACACGTGGTAAATCAGATTGAAGCTTGATAAGATTCTTAATTGAGAATACTGACAGAAAGTTTAAACAATTGAGAATGAAATAACAAATGGATTAAGATATTGTATAACCGAGAATCATCGAACATGCAAGATCTTTCGCTTTGAACAAATAATTCCTATATATATATATTTACTAATACGTTACATTTAGCAAATCAATTACGTTTAGCTGCGAAAGTTCTTGGAACGTATCGCACGAAAGAAAATTCTTACTCGAGACTGCTGACAGAAAGATTGGACAATTGAAAATAAAACGAGGAAGTAAGAAATCCTTAAACACTGAAAAGTAAAATTTCCATCGAATTGAAGAAATTTTTAAATAAATTTTTGGAAACGCGAGAAAAATGCAACGCAGTTTCAATTTCAGAGAATCTACTAACGGGTACGTCGACTAATATTCTGAGTCACTCTCTTCGCAAATCGAAAATATATCTCTGATTTTCTGATTGCATCGAAGCATGCAATGTTAGTCTGTGGAAAAGAGTTTAGCATTCGATGATAATATCTTAATTTAGATGCGATTCAAACTATGCATTCCTGTTATTACAAAACGCAGTATAGGAATCCGATTAGACGGTCAGATAAATTGTAGTGGACATCGATAAGCTCACTTGCAAGCCGAGATCAAAGGGCCGAGATACGCGTAGGACGATAATGTCGACGTTTGACTGTCGACTCCACGAATAGGTTGGGTCTGTCTTTCGTAACTGGCTCGATTCTCGTCGACCGTTGAGAAACTGCCCATGTGGCATATTCGACAAATATCTCCGGACACCCGAGACTCTATAAAGAATTTTTGGATATTTTTTGGAAATCATAAAATTCGTTGTTAATGTAAAAGGTGTTGGTTTATAATATCGAAAAATAATGAAAGAGGATGATTGGAGAGGAAACTAATAGGAACGATAGAAAGGTTCGTATCGAGGGAACAGTTTAAACAAAATAACATATTTACAGTGTAATAGATCACTTGTTTACACAATGTAGTACATTTGCAATTTTCCTATTTTAAAGTGTTGCTTATCGTAAAAATAATTAATAGCCTTTTCATAAGATAGAAGAAGAAGAAGAAACGTACGAAATTTGTCTCAATATATTGCAATTTCGATACTTTTAGGTTTGATTTGTAAATTGACCGGACATTAGACAAAAATTGCAAATTGATACGTAACGTACACGCGTCTTTTTAATACATCTTCGAAACCGCGATCCCTGGAATGTGCTTGGGTTAAAACTTAAAAAGATCATCACCTCCTCCATATTACCATGAACCTACCATCGTCGCTCCCTTTCTGATCGGCCAAGCTTCTCTTTACGCCTGCTTCGTCCCTCGTTCTTCGCTCGATAGAAGCTTTGTGGCCGGACGTCACAGCCTCGACACACGATCGTTTACCACCGAGATTTTGCAACAGGATTTGCTTATCCGTAGACAGATCTGAAACGAGATGACGCGAGCCCCGAAACGGGTTGAGAATGGCCCGCGTCCGTGAGATGGTCGATCGAATCGTTGTCCTAACCTGTATCGTTGGCGGCGTCGTCATCAGGCTGATCGTTTGACATCAAAAAGGCGGCTGCGTCATTGTGTCGGGCCGTGGAGCCGTGAATTTTTCGCCGCTGGTTGTCTGTCGCGATCGCGATCAGTCCTGCTGCTTTATTTCGAACGGTGCATCAGGACTGATTCGTCCTGGATCTCGTATCGTGATTTCGTACCTACCGCAACGTCGGACTCGGTGAATCCATCTTTTCACCGTCGCGAAACTCGCCGCGCCTGATGTGACAGTTGAAGGTTCAACGAAAGCGAGAGTGGAGAGTAAAGGCCTGTTCACACGTGGCAGGAACGAAGCGTAAGAGAAAGTTTAAAGAGAAAGGAGTGAGATAGAAAGTTTATACAAATTACTAAAATCTATATTTAAAATGCTCTTTTCGTCGTCGTAAAACTCTCAACGCCGAAGAGTAAAGCCCCGTTCACGCGTGGGAGAAATGAAACTTGTTAATTTGCCAACGTGGAAAAAATTACTATATGGAGGTAATTGAAACGGAGAACAAGAAAAGTGGCGGCTGAGTTTGAAACGGGAATTTATACGCGTTAGTTTGATTTCAGCGTGTCGATAGTGCGTATTTCGTTATTGGGTAGAGCCTCGTTCATTGACACATTCATTGACACGAGACGAATCGATGGTACATAGGGTTGAGTTAAGATTTACCTTGAGATTCGTGGAATTTGCGAGTTACAGTTTGATATAATAGAGCTTCGTTGTAGTATTATCCTTGTGTAATAGCTGTATGTTATCGATGTTGCGACTTGATTTTGCGATGGTATTTTATTACTGAATAAAAGACTAAAACGAAAGAAATTGTATATAAGTTGCTTGAGTGGAAAATTGCAGATTTATTTGTCGTAGTTTAATATAGTAGGATCATGTAGTAATATAATCAGAATCGATGTACTATCAACTTCGCGATTCGATACTATTTATGTTATTTCTAAGTAGAGTCTTATTCACGCTTAGCAACGGAAGATTAATGGCACGTAATGTAGAGTTAGGGTTTACTCTTTTTATTGTCGAATCTAAATATTATAGTTTAAGATCGTAGAATCTTATAGTAATTTTGCAGTTGGTATACCATTGAAATTACGATTTAACGACTATCTCATTACTGTCCAAAGTCTCGCTCACGCCTAGGAAAAGTAAATTGATGGTTCGTATACAAATTTAAGTTAAAAGATTATACTAAACTTTGCATAACTCATGTGTAATACTCTGACGTGGAAAAAGCTTGTAATAATGTGAAAGGCGCACATCGTAATTCAGTAGAATTTAAAAATCAAGAAAAGCCGTATTTATTCTTGGAAAAAACAGGTTAATAATGTGTAAAACGAGTTAGAGATTTATATTAAAATTCGCATGATGTATGTTATAATTCGTTATATTGGTCTTGTAACATTATCCAAGCCGTACATCATGTTTCTTTGGAGTTTGAGTATCGATTAAAGTCCTGTTCGCGCTTGAAAGAAACGAAATAATATTATGTAAATTTCAGTGAATAATTTATGTAAGAACTTACGCGGATTCTATGTTACTGTTTAATAGTAATAATACTGACATTGTATGCATTAATTGCATGGAATTTAAGTACCGAGTGAGACCAAGTTCGCACTTGGAAATAGAGTTCAAATATGTGACGTTGAATTAGGTATTTTTAGAAAGATCTGAATCATTAACATTAACGTCATACTACATTAATATGCCGCAATTAAGCTGTTGATCTTTATGCATTTATGAGAAATTTTAAATTACAAAAACGCACAAAATGCTTGTAATATGCAAAGCATAAAGATGTTCAATGTGATGTACATGTTACGATATTTAATAGGTGAAATAAATTTTCATGTATGTAGATTACATTTCCTTGTATAAATGCTAATAAAAATGTGAAACTGCACAGAAATCCGTAGCCTAGCTATAATACACACACATTATGATATATTAATATAATAATATCGATGCTACCTACTAATATTGATAATTTGATCATCGAGAAATAAAGTCTTGTTCACGCCTGAGAGAGAATGTTATAACAGAAGCATAAAAGTTTCGATAGTATAAGGTTGCGATATTACCCGTGATAATGTTGGTTTTATCTACTTAGTTATACTTCAAATGCTATGTAAAGCTGCATTCACGCTTGAAAAAAGAATCTCGCGATTCAGTTACGGTCTGTAGCGAGATTTGCATTCTCGATACGCTCTCTGGTAGTCACATTACTATTGTATTCGCATTCCGACTCGCTGGAGATTAAATCCCATTGTTGCCCTATTAAGCCCTATACATACTTCGAAAAGAAGGCTTTCGCGAAACCGTTCTGATCCATCCAGTTTCTTGCAACCTGGTCAGGCAAGATATTACGAGCTACATTGACGCGATGACAAATAATATTGTCATCGTGTTAAGTCACGTAATACCGTCATCGCATTGAGTCACGTGCACACCCGTATAAAAACTTAATAACATCGTCTCTTTTAATTGCTTCGACATAACTCGAATTTTGAGATAATCCAGCATTGAATCTCGAGCCGATGATATTTATTCAACGTATATACAAACCCAACGTTCAGTTCATCATAGTCGAGCAAATATACAGAGTGTCTCATGCACAATTCGATTTTCCATGTATTACAATTAACGGCATGTATCAGGTGTTGCTTAACAGTTATTACGTGTACGAATTCATTTGGTGTCTTTTTTACGTAATTTAAAAAAGTTTTGAAAAGATGAAGGACAATTTTTTAAATGGCCAGCGACATTGAGTTACGCGATGCTTTCGTCGCAGAATAAGTAAAACGACGAAAAAGAATTGTAATTTAAAGCAGAGTTGCGATCGATTAGATAGAAAGGCGTCGAATTAACTTGTACGCTTAATAGCAATATTACTAAATTTTCCGCGTTTTCTATATGTATACTACATTTGCCAAAATCGAACTTGAAATATCTTGTAAATTATTTTCAGACGGGAGTTTTGTAGTTAAAATGATCCGTAGTCTGACTTAGAGGAATACAAATTTAATTCTTCAAAATCATTTAATGTTACCTCATGAAATTGTCTCGCGGAGTTATCCGAGTCATGGAAGTTTCACCCCATAAAATCCACGTACCTATTTTGTTTGCAAACAAATTTGCAACCTCATCTCATGATATTCCGTTATTATACGGCAAAGACTAAAAAAGCCAGTAACAGATTTATCTACTCATTGAGGTAATGGCATAAAGCCTAATTTACGCGTGTAATCTAAACCGATATAATCCAGTCATGCAACTTCCAAGCGATTTTCCGCGGAAGGTGGCAATCTTCTAACATAGTGTCAATGACAGGCGTATTGACTTGCTACGATTCGTCGATAACTAATTATCGTGAGAAAGCATACACTTACGTATCGAAAGCACGACCAATCAAACCCACAGAAACATGATCTTGTTTTGCAACTTTGGGCGTTGCCAGTGATGGAAAAAGTCTTGCAACCGTGTCACGTAACGAATTGATGGTATGCAAAGTACAAAACGTAGCATGTACGGGTTAGCTATCGACGTCTCATCTTGTATAAATTGCAATCAAGTCTTGTAATGCAACTTCATCCTGCCGCCTGGTTGCATTTGCAAGAAAATCTTGTCGTATGACGTAAATACTACCATTGAACAGTAGGGGTGAATTAAGATATAAAGGAGATATACTTATCACGGTTGGCAATTTATAATTGTCCGCTTGATCGATGAGGGTCTTGTCAAAGATTTATTCATGGCCTTCAAAGTGCTACATGTTACTTCTTTGTAGCTTTTTCGTCTACCGAATTGGAATTTTTGGAATTTATCGTTGCAGGGACGAGGTTTGCCGGCTTTGCTTAGTGAAATTAAATGAAATTTCAAATGATTAAAGTTTTATTTAATTTCTTATTACAACTAGTTTGTGAAATGTGGCATATGGAAAGAACAAGGAAAATTTAGTAATTATATTATAATATCACCGCTCCAAATAATTTTCGTGTTCTAATAATATTACTATAACTAGTAATCGTATTGTTTAATTATATCAGTAGGCATGCAAATTAATTCGCTAGTTTTATATTTAATCAATTACAACTTTGAATAAAAACTTTGAACTATCACGATGATCAGATGACGCGTTTGTGGTTCCTCGAATTTTGTTCATGCTTTTGTTAGTTGGTTTAGGTTGTCCCAAAGGTTTCTTTCGCTCTATGAGGAAATAAGAAATAGGCGCACAACATTTCTTGTTTCATATTCGTACGTGATTCGATAAAATAATGTAAAAGAAAACACGTTGTGCATCTATTATTTCCTTATAAAGCGAAAGAAACTTTTGAGACGACTCGATTATTTTGCGTTTTGTTCCGTCGTTCCGCAAATATTCTCGTCCACTTCAGATCCTTCTGTTTTAGTTCCGAAGAAGTGAACTGGAATATTCACAAAACGACGGAGTGAAGCGCGACGTATTCATAAGAACAAGAAGCGCAAACTTGTTAGTAGCAACTGCGTTGCAAGTTAAAATTAACGATAGCAAAAGGGAATAACAAGAAACGAATACGTCAAGTAATATCACACAAAGAAGAAAATAATAACAGAAGGATTACAATTTTTGTCATTGTGAGCGCGACCAGTAAAATTGTAAGAATGTCCTCGAGCAAGAATGACTTTCGAATTCACGACACGAGCAAACAAAATTCGTAGGGACACGATAGTATAAATAATAAGAAAGACCCGTTTCGCTCTGCTATAGTTTGGTAAGGCTAATTAGGTTCGTGGTCGGACAAATCTCGAACAGGAAGTGGCGGCGCGTGGCCACTATAAATCATCGTGGCTAAAACGATTACCGCAGTTTCCCGAAATCTCACGCGTGCACCTGATGAACGAATCACGCCACGAGATTTCAGCGTGCCCGTCGAGCTTTTAACGCTTCCGCAGTCTAGCGTCCATGGTATTTCGAAACGGGTTTCCGGTGGATTAAATTTACGATTATTATTAGAACGGTTGACCAGCGGCTTCCGGAATCCCAATTTCCATGTTTCCGCTGATTAATTTCGCGCGGACGGTAAATAGCAGGCTCGTAATTATGGAACTCGTTCATTTTATTTTATTGCAAATTTCGATGAAAGTTTTCAAATAAATTAGTAGGTAAGTTGTTACCTACTATCGTGGCAGCTTAGGAACGTTTTAAGTTGTATTGTGAAATATATATATATATATATATAGTTAGAATAATTTCAAGTTTGACCTTCTTTAGTATACTACATTTTATTCAATCTGTTCTTTCTTTTTCTCTTTTTAAAAAATTGTAAGATTAAGTAGAAACTTTTCTTAATATTTGTAGTGACTCTGCTTGCACATTTTAACGTTAGGGTGAATTTAGAGTGTCTTCCTCTATCGCAAGAAAATGGCAAAGCGTATTTTGGCATTTAATTCTCAAGATCGTTTGTATTTATTGATTGGAAAATATCGATACGTCGCAATATTTTATTATTGGCTGCGACACCGATTGTCTGGAAATTACAGGAAGACGCTGTTCTTTTGTGAATATTCACGCAAGTCTTTCGTTGAAATATAAAGGGAGAATCGCAGGGTATTATAAAAGGATAGAAACAAAGTAAGAATGACCTCGAATTCAAAGTTTCTCAAAAATAAAATTCTAAAGAAGTAAGAACTTCTGTAAAAAATCTTGATAATTCAATTCTCTCATACAACTCGGATTGTAACACGGTGGTATGTAAAGAGGTTTAATGGAGACGGCAGGTGCCAAGTCTGTGTTTATTTTTCGCGTGTTTCTCCCTTTCCATCGTTCTCGCCCCCTTCCGATCGTCGGTGACCAAGGGGGAAACGTCAAGTTGCATTTTCACAGTCCTGCCTGCTATTTCTGCCAGGTGGCGAGCTGGTTGGCCAGGCCACCATTTCCCACTGGACGTTTTTGGTTCAAGATTAATTAAATCCGTCTGGAAATAGTTGCGAACGTTGGCCATCAAACCACGAATGTTGGACGAGGGGGTTCTTGGGTAGACAACGATTTGGTGGTGCAACACGAGATGTTAATCCAGTCGTGTTATCCCTTTTTGCACGAACAAACACGATCTCTCGAGCTTTAGATCGCTGTTAGGACTTTGGATCTCATCTGTGAATCAGCTTAATTTGCTCTTGTAGCTTGTTTCGTTGGTTTTGTGTTTTTTAGTTTGGGCTTTGTTAGCTCCTCCTTCTTTTTTTTGTACCGTGTGCTGTAGCTTGACAAATAGATTATCTCTTAGGTTTGCTTTCTTTCTATCGGATTAATTTATTTTTTAATTCGTCTAATCGGTCTTCAGGCTGTGTTATTTCCCTTTGTATTGTAATGTATTCTCTATTTGTTACGTATTTCATCGATTGATTCGGTTTTTCTCATTCGAAGAGGGACGGTAATTTTGGTTAAAAGTTTATAAAACGAAAGATCGAATTGGTTCGAGCTTTTGTGTACATTAAAGTAGGTCTTACAATGGAAATATTAATTGATAAAAGTTTATATATGTATATGTATTCCACGTTCTATATTTTTAGCTCGTATGGATCTAATCTCTGCAGATGTAACGTTATACACGAATATATCCCATAAATGTATAAAATATCGTCTGATATTAACTTTTTATTAATTATCCCACGACGAGAGGAGATTAAAAATAACAATATGCGAAGACAGTTATTACGCGTAATACACGAACAAGATATACATAGTTCTAACAGAAGCCTAAGTTGTCAAGTGTCGCAGAATGAAAGTGACCGGACTCCTAGATGAGGATGGACCAAGGCTGGGTCACGTTCGTACTGAATGGACCTGGAGACCCATTCATAATCGATATACTTATCTATGTGATTCCATTCGGCCAACAGTGCCAAAACGAGCCCATTGAGCACCGATTCTCCAGTGTGAACGACCTTTTACACGTCTAAACAGCTGAGCTCTTCAGAAATCAACCGCTCCGATGCAATCTACGGGCCATCTTTTTTGACTATCGAATAATTGAAATAGTAATTTAATCAAATAAAATAACCCAAATTAATTCGATCAATTATTTTTAAAACGTTTCGATAAAGGATCGTCGGGCGAAAGTTAATTTTTTTTTATTTATGGAAGCCAATCGTCATTAGATCTTGCAGAAATTTCGCGGACGATGAAACGATCAAGAAATATTAAGATTTATCTATCTTGGTTATGAGTAATCGTTATAAATGACTAGAATGTTTTTGTTTACTGCTAATCGTTGTTACTGTTAAGAATAATCGTTATCCTTGGCGAAAATTATTTTTTTTAGTTACCAAATAATCAAACAAATCTTACCCCTTTATCATGGTTATTCACAACCAAAATCATTTAAAGAAAGATACTGATTCCTATGCGATAACTTTAAAATTTTGGTTCACGACCAAAATAAAACAAGAAATTCAAACAAGTAATCCAAGAATAATGTAAACAGCGATTGCATTCAAGGAATTCGAGTTCTGTTCTCTTTCCTGCTCCACGAAATCGCTTCCAACTGGTAGAACGACCGGAAAGGGTACGTCGAAACGTCGATGTCCATGCATCGAGCAAAACTATTAAGAAACGATGCATTACGATCTCGAACGACACTCGACAGCTATACTTAGCCGAATGGAATTTGCACGAACGATTCGCGTGTTCGAACGCCGTTGCTAAAATCGACCGAGCTTTGACGTATGCTCGCTACACGAAATTCCACCGAAATACCATAAGCCAATGGAACGGGCAGGAATTCGTTTAAACCGAAAACAGACGGTGCGAGTACTCGTTATATCGACTTCGTGCATTATACATAGTGTGTACATTCGCGCACAAAAGTCTTAAGTTGCTTCGGACTATAACGTAGATTATCTTTATTCGAACAATTGACGCGGATCCTGAACTCGAACCTTTTAATTCGTAATATCGTCGTTCGCGATATATCTATATTTTACGCGTGTTAGATGTATCATATATATTTACCGCGTGATATATTGCAACGTATCATTTATACCACGAAGATATAAATAGGAATAAATTATTTTCTATTTCCTAATCTCGGTACGCTTTGAGCAGATCTAACTGTGATATATTTGTTAACATTTACAGTATTGTCATTGTTACATGTGGAATATCAAAACGCTGTATAAATTGAATCTTAATTGCATGTTAAAAATGTATCGCGCTTTAACGGTATGCAATTAGTTCTCAATTTGTGTACATACTAATGCGGCAATGAGCAACGAAGATTAATTATTCTTACGCCGTTTTGTCACACGTAAATCTAATCGTACTCGTTTCTTCGAAAAGAAAGATTATTTTTTTACGAAGATTATTAACGCTCGAAGGTTTTTTTTTTGTCGTGCCAAGCGCCAAGCTAACGTTACCGTGATGCTTCGTGTATTCTTACAGTTGCTCGATATCTTCGACTTCTCAAATACGCGCAGCGATTCTTCTTACGCTGTAAGGCTTTCGAACAAGGGTGTAGGTACAAAAGAGGAGAAATTGAAGTGGAGCGTTGAATGTAACGCGCAATGGGTGCTGCCCTCTAAAGATAGCGCGGCCCTCGATCCGCACACGGTTTTCCCTTTCTCATTTTCTCCCTCTTTCGAGATCGCAATTTATAGAAGCACTCCGCACCTGTCACCTTGCCTGCCACCAGGCAGATTTCACTGGCTGAAACCAGGAATAACTAAGGGTGCGTGAAGGAAATGGAAAATGGCGGGTAAAGACGAATGACTGAGGAAATGATGGATGCTTTCAACCCTTCAGCTCGGTGTCACGCGTGTTTTATTTCTGCTCGAGGTCTTGGGTTAATTTAAATTAACGATGCACGAGCTTCTGCTCGATTTTCCGAGGTAACGCGGGTCGGGCTTACCTCGGATCATACGGATACGTCTATTAGCTTAATTCACGTATCGTATCGTGAAATCGCAGAAAACATTTTGATGATGTAATCACGCCACATGCATTTAGGTTTAATTAATTATTTAATCGGTCGAGAGCTTGATCAACTGCCTTCGCTTGTATCTGACTACTTACGCTTTCGTACTCCTCGTGCTGAAGAAGTTATAGCGAAGGTTGAAAGCAACTTGGATAGCACGGAATCATGATAGAGAACGTCCAGCTGGATCGACTAATGTATTAGGTTGTCCCGAAAGATTTTTTCGTCTTGTAAGGAAACAATGGACGCATCACATTCGCTGTTTTCTATTATTTTTGTCGAATCACGTACGATCATAATAATAGAAATAGAACAAAATGGATCGTACATGATTCAATAAAATAATATAAAACGAAAAGAGGTTGTACATCTATTATTTCCTTACAAAAGGAAAGAAACTTTCGGGACTAATATTAAAAAATGTACGATACCATTTAGGAGATAGAAAAGCCTCGACGATATGTTCTCTACGCGTTCATCTACGATAAAACTGATCACGTCGAGTTATGTCTTCCGCTGAATCGTTCAACTTGTTCCTGAAACGTTATTTGATATTGTAAAAAAAAAAAAAACGAGCGAGATGTTCCAGGTGATAAAGCGAAGTGAAACATCTTGCGTGTGGATTGCATATTTATCTCGTATAATGTGCATTCCAAAGTAGAAAATAGGAAATAAACGTAGAATAGAACTGTTAACAAAATGGTAAAAAATGTCTAGTACAAGAATTGCTATCGAATTACCGTGTAGTATATGGGGCTTTAAAGAATATTTTTATTGCAATTAAAATTTCGATCTTTCTTGTTATAAGATCCTGCCACTCTGAAAAAGTATCTACAGATGTTACAGATGCTCTTTTAATGTTAGACCTCTACCTATGAGAAAAATCGCAGTGACGAACCCGGTTTTAATGGCTTTTAAATTACATCCAGTTTCTTAATACGTACTCATGCTTCGAAGTCGAACGCGACTAATTATAACTATCTTTATAGTATCAAACACGATCTTCAACCGATGAAAGAAACAAAACATTCCTGCAGGGTTCTTATGGGAAAATTTCTATCCGGATTTACTTAATCTCGCCAACGACTTCTCTTCAAATGATGTAAGAATTTACATCATTCGTTCGTAAGATCCCTTCAATTCTTGCAACTTGCGAATCTCTGCACCGTAAAACCTCTCAAATTCGCAGAATTATCGACATTCTGGATCATAAAAGTTTCTTAAACCTTTACAATTCTAATTCGAAAGAAACCCAAAAATTCTTCGAATTCAAAAATCTCCAAATTGTAATCCTCCGCAAATTCCTCAAATCAGTAAGTTTTCGGTTCGTAAAATTACTCGGTCCTGAAATCGCTTAAGTTCGTAAAATCCCTACGATTCCTCAAATATTTACATCTCTAATTTCGTGAAACCCTCAAAATTCTTTGAATTCCCGAATCTCTAAGTCGCGAGACCCCAAAATTTCTCAAAATTGCCAAATTTCCCTAGTTCATAAAATTCCTTAAATCGGAAGAATCCCTGTGATTCCTCGGATCCCCACGTTCCTAATCCGTAGAATCCCTGAAATTCCTCGTACCCTTACGCCTCTAACTCGTAAAATCCTCAAAATTCGTTGAACTCAGAACTCGCCGAATCGTTTCCGACTGCTAAATTCGTAGTTCGTAAAATCCTGAAGATTTCCGCTATCGTGCAATTTGTTAGCGGGCGATTAAAAACGCGAAGCGAAGGCCAAGGAAAAGGGAATAAAAATGGAAGGCAAGGCGCAGGCCCATCGATATTAATTATCGGTCGTTATTTTCTAAATACGTGCTTTAATTGGAGTCGGTCGACCGATTGGCGTCTCGAAAAGGAAAAGACAAGCGGCAAGAGGGGAAGGTGAAGGGGGCAAAAAAGAAAAGGCAAAGAAGAAGCACAGTGGAATAGAAACACCACGAGAACGGTGGACGAGACTCTTTTGCGGAAAACGATGATTGGTTCGCAATTAGAATGGACATGGTTAGTCGTAAAAGCGATCCTCTGCTTTCATCTCGCGGTTCGAGGGGAAAAACCGACGATTGCCTCGTAATTAGAATGAACGTCACCAGTTGGGGACAATCCGGTGACTGTTTGTTCTCTTGTCCCGTTTCTTAATGTAAGAAACGTTGGATTCTGGTGTAGGCCTCGTTAGATGATCATTATCTCTTATTTAGTTAAGCCTTAGTTGGCTCGAACCCTGGTTCTACGTATGCTCGTTAACAGACGCCAGGAATTTTGTGGATTTTGTCGAATTTTACGTCGGTTTACAGGTTTCTGAACGGTCGAAAATTCGTTTAAATTTTAAACAACTAGAGCATTCGCTGGTCAGAGGTTGTAGAAGTTTGATCTGTTTTGTGTTCTGAAAAATCTATAGTAGCTTCTATAAAATGGTCGCAAGAACGAGACAGAAACCCCGGCTCTTTTTGCGCAACTAGCGTTACCAACGCAACTTTACAAGTCAGAAGTTACAAGTTTTTCCTGGTAAAGTAGCATCAGTGACCGACGATAAAACGAATGACATTCTACGAGCAAGTTTCATGCGTTACAACTTGTATTTTGACGTGAAAACGTAATATCACGGAGAAAAGAAAAATCTAGAACCAGTCGTAACCTGTCAAGTCACCAATATCGTTACATAGTTGGCAAATTAGCGCAGAGAGAAAAAAGTATAAACTAAAACAGTTTTGATGGTCCGCGGTTATTGGAATAGCAAATCGGCAATTCTCTGTTCAAATAAGCAAACTCGCAATTAATCCTGTTCGTAACGCAGTAATTTTCTCTCTTTCACTCGCATTGGTCCTCGTCTAATCCCGAAATTCCAAGCCGAACCAATCGAACTCTGAGAAAACCTAACCCTAAGCACACGACCAAGAAGATTCTCCGCTCGAAAATCAATATTTATCCCGTCGGTATTAAGTTCTGCCTCGTTGGCGTGATTCTTATAAAAATACGTGTGCGTTTCTTTGTTCACAAGACGCAGACGTTTACGTTAATTGAGAGATTCCGGGCCGGGAACGATCCCATTAAAACGAAACGAAGGTAAACCAGTGGCTGCTTGATCCTATCCCTATTTCCTTCAATTTTTCGCTTTCCCTTTTCTTTTTCCCTACAAAAAGACCAAACGCCGCCCGTCCGTGTGAATGAGATTCGCTGTAAAATACAAATCGTTTCGTCAACGAGTAAATCGATCGTTTTCCGTCTCTAATCGATCGTGCACGCGCATGTGCTTCATCTTTCCTGATTAAATGACTGCCATTCGTTGAATGGTAGTCTATAAGGAAATTAAACGAAGTAGATTTCAATCGACGAATAATGGTTGCGCATTTTTCCGCGATCGTTTCATTGATTCTTGGGATATGAAATACTCTTTGATTCGCCGATTAAAGATATTCGAAAGGGAATGTAGTTGTGAATAATGGTAGTTGTTTATGATACTGCTCTTTCCGTTAATTGCAGTTTTTCCTCTCTTTTTCTTTTTTCGATAAGTTTCTTCTTCGAATTACTTTCTTTTTTCGAATTCTTTCGATTAGTATATTGAAAACCACGGTAATTGTAGTGGATCGCCAATTGAATATTAAATTATACGTATTATTCGTAATTTCCCTGAAGCTCAGGTTTGAGCTTCTCTTGGATCCGCTTCGATTTTTAATTGGTTCGCGAAGATGCCTGTTATTGGAATGATGGATACACCGTGGAGCGGCCGTAAAAATTTATACGACGTAGATTTGGCAAATGTTGTAATTCATTCTTACAAAGAAAATTACCTCTACGTATTTTATTACATTCGTTAAATTACGATATTATGTGTAATTCCGAGATCTACCAGTTGATCAGTTGATGGAAGTTTTGTACTCAAAGATCAGTTTTCCATCTCGCCAGGATACGCAACAAGATACGTCGACAAGATGATCAAACCTTGTAAATTTCCCGAACATCTCGATATAAATATACGTAATAATAGTATAATAATATAGTATAATTATATAGGATAATAATATAGTGGCGTATGAAAGAATATTGGAAAGAATAAGCGACGCGGAAAACACAGTTTTAGAAAGCAGAATTATATTTGACAGGAGCAATTAAACAACGAACAAACATAATATGTATATGTGCAGAATACGCTCCATAGAGCTATCAACGTGATAAAATCCGTTTACTACAAAGTTACTATCAATGTAATGCACTTATTATACGAGTATGAATTTTAAATTTCCTTTTTGTCGGCCACTGCAATTTAAATAACAAATTGTTGGTGTTAGAAAACACAGGTCATTGAGCATCGTTCGGTTTTCTCATGCGCTACAAATGTAAATTATTCTATTTGATAAGATATAACTTACATGCGCCTAAACAAATGTTACTATTACTATCATTAATCGATCATTAATTATGACTAATCAGAGAGAGATCAGCGTGCGGATCAACTCGATCCGTCAATTGTCCCTCCGCGCGACGCAATCGATCTTGGACCCGGCTAAAATATGATCCTCAAGGGAACTACGATCGATCGATGTCGACTTCAAGGTCGGTTGGCCAGAAACCAAACACTTGCTTCGCGTGTTAACAAAACACGACCAATTAAAAAATAGTCCACCAGCCGAGATCTCTATATTCCGTTGTTCGGAGTCGTCGGTTATCGATCATACCTGGTCTCGATTCTGTACACGAAGATCATTTAGTCAATGGACGGAGATAAATGATTCTGTGATTGGATAAGCCGATACGCAAGATAATTATTAATTTGGAATAATGAACTCGAACGTATCGCTTAGTCATTCGTTTTTAAAACATTCGAAGAGAATATTACGCAAAGACTGCAAATTTGTATGCGATTGTAGGAAATTTAAATGGGCATAATACGCAAAAATATATCAAATATCCAAAGCATAGCACTTTTCATAGTACTTTAACGGGTAAAACAAATTTCTATATAGGTCTATCCCTTTTAATTATATCGGCGAAATATTATACGTACACGTACGTACGTGTTAGAACGATCATTTTCTTTCTGCGAGTTAAAAGGATAAATTTGAGTAATACCTACAATTATAGGGTACAATTATAATTTACCGATCGTTTAGACGCTTTGCATAATTAAGCTGATATTATCGATGCATTTATACAGGACATGTTTCACTTTTTCAATAACAAGAAATTAATCGAATCAATTTCAAGCCAAGAGCGATTTCATAAAAATTCTAGAAATATCGAGACCTAAGCTTCTTCCTAATCATTTTACGATAGATACGGGAATTCACGAGACGATCGATCGATCGGTAGATCGATGGATAGATAGCGGATCAATCGATGCACACCCATTATCGGATCAATATTCCGTGGAAAGCACGGGCAAGCTAGTAAGCAATTGAATCACGTAACGCAACGCGCCGCGCCGTTGCTAATGCTTAAAGGGAACCGGGACGAAAACGCACGTCGGCTCACGTGGCCGAGCACTTCCTGTTAATGTTCCGTCCGCTGTACTAACAACAGCCTCTGTGTCGTCGCTTTGTCGCCACTCGTTGTACTTACATTGCAACGTGGCCATCGTGATGATCCGAGTCTCGATCGGGCCTCCAACTTGTATTTTTCGCCATCCATATTTCGCTCGAGGGATGATTCAATTTTCGAAGATTTGATCCTCAACCCTACCCCGTTCGTTGCATCATTTTTCACCGAGTCGTATTTTTTTCTATCGTTAGAAAAATTGTTCAGTTTGAAGAAAATACGAAAGAATCCGTCGTTGATACGATTTCTCGTGTCAACTTTTATAAATGCTGCGAATTTTATAAATATTTGTATGTCGTTAAAAGACATTTATTGGATCGAAACAAAGGTGGGATTAAAACATAGAGAATTAGGGCATAGCCGTATTGGTTAAACAAATATGCGTTGTTCTTATTCTTGATAGTCTTATCGACTCAGGTTCGCTACGAATTTTCTCCTGCCATGATGTTTTTATATAATAACGTTGGGTCTCTTTTATCTCGATTAGTTGATTTCATTTTTATACCAGTTTCTCGTTTATTCGTTATTCTAATCGTCTAACGACGTTTCCACGAAAGAGTCGCATACTAGATAGAATATTAAGTTTGCTTCGATCGAAGTTCGAAGTTGGAGTTTGTATTTTTATATCAGTGTTGCTCGTCCATCGTTCCAATCGCCCAAAAATACGCTAGAAGTCCGCGAAAGAACCGTAAATTTGCAAGTATATTAGGTTTCCTCTATTTTAAGCTTCAGCTTTTGTTTGAAGTTTAAATTTGACTTCTTATATTAACTTTGTTCGTTCGTTATCGTCCAAAGAAAATGAGTACAGTTCGACGAAAGGACCGTACATTAGCAAGAATATTAGGTTTCCTTCATTTGAGGTTTGAAGCTTGGAGTTGAATTTTTATATTAGTCTCGTTCATTCGTTATTCCAATCGTCCAAAGGAAATGGTGGACTTCCACGAAGGAGTCGTTCATTAGCAAGAATATTAAGTTTCCTTCATTTGAAGTTCGAACTTTGACGTTCGAGGTGGAATTTTTTCATTAGTTTGCTCCAGTTTCGCGAAAGAGCCATACCTTGGCAGAAATATCGCGTTCCTTTTATTTGAAGTTTGAGTTTGTATTTTTATTTTGTACATTGTGTGTACATATATATGTATCGAAATTTTATTTTATTTTATTAATTTTTGTTATATACATTTTTCGTATTTTTATTTCTTTCATTCATATCTTTCTTCTTCTATATTCGTAAATTTCATTATCCCAATGATCCAAAGAGAATGGTAAAATTCAACAAAATAGCGGTACTCTCTAATTAACGAGAATATTAGGACTCCTTCGTCCAAAGTTTGAAGTTCGGAGTTTGGAGTTGAATTTTTGCATCAACTTTGTCCATTCGTTATCCCACACGTCCAAACACGGTGGCACAGTTTTACGATAGAGCCGTACATTAGCAAGAATACGTTGCAACACTTTCGTTACTCACTGTGTATAAATTCGTGCATCCTCGTCCCTTGTACTCCGTGGCATCAGCCAACCAACTCGGAGGCTTTCAAGGCGACCAGCCGCGATGCCCGTTTAGGATCACTGGCTAGCTTGGATTTATTCGCGGGTCTTAACAGCCCGGTTCAGGCGATAAATGCCACCCGCGTGTCGTTGGACATGGCTCTCGCGTCGTTTACACGACGAACGCAAACACAGACGGCAAAAAAGCAGCCGCTCGTAAAGTGACATGCATCTGTGCTCGCGCAGCCGGCCTCGACGCAGCCTCCACGAGGGCAAAAAGGGCCGGTCCTCGATCTCCCGCTTTCACCTGAGTCTCTGAATCGTTGCAAACGAAATTGGACACGATTGGATTCCACCTATTGAGAAAAAGCGAAGGCTCGTGCACTTATTGAAGCATCTTTTTGTTAATACGATGCTTTGCGTCAGTTTATCCTCGTTAAGGAAGGTTAAGGCATCGTTAGTGATCGATGACGGTATGTTGGAATCTTTGTTGTTCGGTTAGTTTACTAAAGAAGGCTACTGGCGGCTGAATAGTAGTAAATGTATGGAGGATATATATGGTGGTGGGTCGTCATAATAAGATACCTTCTTGCGAGCCTACATAAAACGGTGTAAGAGGGATGATAATAACATAAGAACAGTTTTCTTTTTACTTGGAATCCCGTGCGTAAGGGTTCCCTCGAACGATCGATAATATCGTCAATACGTCAAGCTTCTTGACATCGTCGCGGTTTCTCAATAAATGTTGACGATACGTACGTTCGATATTGCATTGACAATATGCATTGATCGTCCGAGGATCCCTTTATATCTATAATGATGTTGAGAACCTTGAAATATTGATTATATATATCGATCGTTCGAGGATCTCTTAAGATTCTTAAGAGGGATGTTTATAGTTAAGTTTCATTTACTACGCCAATATAATTGGGCTTGGATGTTTAAAGCAGGATCATTTATGAATTTAGATAGCAAATTCATGTATCGTTATATGTATTTTGTACTAAGAGTATACAGAAGTATGACTTTCGAGAATACGAAACGCTTCTGCGTTTACGTAAGAGTTTTCCATTTATTAATATGGCCAAAATAGGGACAAACAAGATTGATTGGAATTAAGTACGAAGGATACTACGTGTACTATTAAAAATTGCGAATAAATGAATATCTCTGTTCTGGGAATAGTGGAAGAATACTGTCTAATAAAATAGGCTTTTCCACGAGAATTTACGATTTTGAAATGTCAGTAATCGAAACAGAAGCGTAGACAACAATCGCTGGAATTAACTGTTAAAGGCACTACGTGCACTCTTGAAAAAATTACGACGCAGAGAAACGGACATCTTCACTTGCTAATAAAATAAACAGCAATGACCGGAATTAACTACTTAAGATGCGGAAAGGAGAGATAGATCTTCGCTAAAATAAGGAAAAGAAGAACACGGCGTAATAAAATAGACATTTCCACATTTGAATTTACAATAGCAGAATATCAATGAAACCATTGGAAGGACGGACGACATACAAAAGTAAAAGGAAAACGTTAGCTACCCTAACAAGCTTAACTTGAATCTCGCGAATTGCTGATTCTAAAAGAGAGAGAGAGAGAGAGAAGAAAATGTCGATGAAACTGTCGGAGGGATGCAACAGCCGATTAAAAAATCATTTACCAAGGTTCGATGTGCGATTCATGGAAAAGAGGAACGATCGATCGATCGTCTTGTAGAGATTCCGCGTCAGACATTTTTACCATTTGTCCCGGTGATTTATTTAACTGCCTGTGCTGAGCGTGCATGCAGCCACGGCTTGAAATGCGTACTTGCCAGTCGCAGATCGTAGGTATGTTTTCACGTGACGGTAGAAGCCATGGCTTTCGCTGGTCGTTGAAACATATTTAGAATTTGCTTTGATTTCGCGACAACAGTGATCATCACGGTCATACAAACAGGTGTCGACACTCGCTAGGGAAAACCGTCCGAAAATTGAATCGTGGAAGATCAACATGGATGACAACAAAGTTCTCGTCCTTGCGAGATGGACGAGGATGAGCGGAGTGTCTTTTTCCCTGTCTGAGACATTCATAGCGCGTCACATATGCGCGGAACGTGAACCTTCCTGCCTTTTCTGTTGATTTTTCACGACTCAATTTTCGGACGGTTTCTTCTATGTTTTTAGTATACGAGTGTCGAGACCTGTGTTTACACAGGACGCGACCGAATAACGCGACAAGCGTGCGGGAAATGATTCCGTGCAAAAGAATAAGAAAGAAACGTAGAATAAAATTTTCTCGTCCGAGGATTAGTTTTCGGGAAAATGTTTGAAAGTTTGTCAAGATTACTCGAACGTTTTCAGGACGACGGAAATCGTAGTGGTTAGCGTTATAGTCGTAAAAGTCAGGAATGTCGAATTTTTAATTTCTTATCTCTGTTGGGTTACGTTTTTAGTTCAAAAAAGTGGCGTTTTTCGAGGGCAACCTGTTCTGACGTTGCTCGACAGAAAACAACCACTGCCACGTTATATCTTAGTTACGATCGTATGGTAACGATATGTTTGATATTATCTAGGCACGTTTGTTCTAACGCTGCGGAGATCGCTATGTGTCTGAGAGATATTGTAATTTTTACTAAAATTAATACAAAATATAATATATAGATATATTTACAGTATACGTAAAGTACATAATTACTAATTGAAATATCAGGAATAGATCATTATGAACGTAACAATATTTAGGATTAGCTTTTGCATGTATCTGCCAGATAAACCGCAAACTCCGGGGGCTTAAACATTTCCGCTTTGTCAGTTCTAACTTACGATCAAGTTGTTACACTTATGTCACATACAAAGATAACTTAATTCTTTGCCTTGTCTTTAGCTGTATTCTGACACATATTCCAGTCTATTACTTTCGCCAGTCTTATTTAATTTATACCTGTTGAACACAAACTTGGTGCGGTTTAACATACTGTGTAGTATAACATACACGGTGTAACGGAACATGCGGGATCCACTTCGAGAGCTGTTTGTACACCTAAAGAACGAGAAAAGTTCGTATAAACATATACTCCGTCCGTGTTCGTGCGTGAGGTGGAACAAATTTTGTGACAGAGCAACGTCTGTTGAAAATGTCAAAATACTAAGTTTCAGAGTGGAACAAGCTTATCAACAAATTAGGGAAACACCAGGAACCTTTCAGAGCGTAATCGGATCCGTGACAAGACGTCTATTTGCCCTGAAACACAAGGTGATCATTCTGAACATCTCCCGTAAAAGTAATTACACAGCATAAAATCAGAGCGGAAAATTTGTTATATCTCATAATGGAAGATAGATAGAACATACGTTAACGCGAATCGTTTTTCGCATTGTTTCTAGGTGTACAATCACTTCTCGAAGTGGAAATCATGTTCTGTCACGCGTGTACATATGCAAAATATATAATATAAAACTATACGATTTTAAACTCTGTATTAACTGTAACATACTGTAATATTTTTCGAGCATATCGTTTACATTGTATCTCTACTTATACTCTGTGACTTCACTTCTTTCTTTCTTCTTTTTGAAGCAGCGTATCGATTATGCGCTGTTTGTACTACTTTATGCTCTCTTTCTGTTGCCTCCTTTCCTTTTCGCTTACTTCTTCCACCGGACGTTCGTTTCTACGTATTATAGTTTATTGCTTATTGAATTTTATTCGCTATCACCTTCGTTCTCGTTTGCTTCCTTTCCATGTTAGGAACTTTTGTATCTCGTAGTTAGTCACATAGTTTTTTTACTACTTGTACTCTTGTCTCGCTTGTACTCTTAAAAGCCACGGGTTATTGGCACGTGAAAACGTACCTTAACCGTAGGAATAATGGACATTCGAGGTAGATCTCTTTTTGTTGTCGATCCTTCCCGGCTAACACGATCACAGCCGAAGCAGTTCGCTCACTTTTTGCGGTGAAATGACACTCGATGGAAATTTGTTATGTTTTGCAGACGACACTTCTGAGAATTTTTCTTCGCCGAAAGAACTACTTTGTGAGCATGTTGGTAAAAATTTCAAAGAGAATATTAAGAGTAAATAAGTAACATTTCCGGTGTATTTTCTTTAGACTTGGGAAACTTCTTAACAGTGAAAGAATACGATTTGATGGAGAGAAAATGACACAGAGAACAAAGCAGGATCGAAGCCTGTGTAAACCAATTTTAACGACTATGTTTTAGCGATTAATAATAATCAGCGAAATATTGTACAAAAGTAAACATTGATTAAATACGAAGGAGAGAGCGACAATTTATATATATATATATATTTTTTTTTGTCGTGGAGGAAGTGTTTAAAAAATTCGATGAGTTGTCAGTCAAATCACGTATCACTAGAGTTCTCGTTTTATTGGATTTTATCAGGTTTGTACTTTCACTCCTGCTGCGTATGAAAATTTTGATATCGTGGCTTGGTGGAAGCCGTGATTTATGATTGGCTGTTCCATTCTAATAAATGTCACGCAGCACATGCTGTAAATCAACTTTCACGCTTCTCTCCTTTAGACATCGAATCCATCATGCTTTCTTGTGTAATCGAAACTCCTATCGGACAGTTTGTCAGATTAAAGTCCTTCTGTACTGTAACATTCAACACGAACTCTCCGTGTCAATCCACGTGTAGCGAAGCAAGATTGAATTTGCTCCTTGTACGTTAGCAGAACTTTGTTATATCGCCAGAGTCGAAATCAGCGAAAATTTATCAGCGCCGTCAAAGTGACAATGAAACAAAATCTAGGTAGAAATTTAACGATTATTTAGCTTTCTTCGCCAGAGTTAGAATCGAAGAAAATGTTCGCCGGTGTCAAAGTTGAAATTGCAAACGTTTCCATCGAAGAAATGATTTTATTACGTAAGATGGACGATCGTGGAAATCAGCACGAGCTACCTGCGATATTTTAACATTCTTTAACTAGATATTACGATAGCATAACTGACCGTGAAAGAATAGCGAGTAACTCGTGAAGCAAGAGTTTGATGAAACTCGTAAACTGAAGATAAGAAGCGCAGCATTATCGAGGGAACCGATTTTAATGAAGTGAGGATTTAAGTGTAGGTTGCCGGATCGAGAGCGAAGAGGTCGGCTTTAAATGCATCCGAAGTAATAGCCATTACTTCGATGTGCTTATTTATAAAAAGCCATTGTATCTTATCATCGCGTTACGCGGGTAGGTCGATAAAGTTTTTTCGTAAGCTAAATTTACAAACGAGTTTCGTTTTCAGTTTTATCAAATCCAGGGGTATTCATTATGATCAATATTCCCCAGAATCGTTAAACCTATCAACTTATACCGTCGTAAAAGTTCCGAACGTTCCATCCTTTTCTTTTAAAAATCTTTAAAAGCATTCTTTCATTAGGTACAAATTGATCGTGTAATAAACGGAATATCTTGCACGCAAATGGAAGGCTGAAAATGAGACTTTTTGTTTATATTGCGTATTTATATAGTATTTCCATTTTTAAACGTATCATTCCTTTACTCTTATAATTAATCAAACGATAACTTTATTTACCGTTAGTTACGTCTTCGTGGCTTGGAAAAATATAATGAATTTTTTATAACGTTAAACAGAGAACACTATCACATGAAAAATAACAGTGGACCGAATTACGAAACTACGATTCTTAAATGTCCATCGACCCAAGAAACTTCAGACGTAAAAGATTATTACTGAAATATTAGCTACGTTGTTTCTGGACGAATTACGACAAAATGCAGATTACTAGAATAGTTTAACGAACGTTACGTGTAGTTAACGTGTCTTATTGTGTAACATAATTGCAATTGGGGCTCGTTAAGGCAATTCGCTAGGTAAATTTGACTGGACCAACCGCGAACAGACGCGTGTCAGTCGCGAACAACAACAGAGTACGTGACGAAAGTGCCGGCACGTCGTTGGTATCGTTGGTCCCGGCGATGATACGTAAATAGAAACGCCGGAGGAGACGTCCAACTGTCTGGTGCATCCGCAAAAATAGGATTGTGTCGCGTTTGTCACGAGTATCGCCACGGTTACGTAGCGAAACCTCGGAAAATCGAGGCTACAGGATCCTCTTGCTGCTCTGTTTTTCGATGCAACACAGATTCTGCCTGGTTTACGCTAAATTTAACCCATGAAATTGGATAAACCTTGCGAGTCATCGGTGAAACATGGCGAAACAATTTGTACAACAGAATCTGAGACACGAGAGAATAAAACAGAGTAAATGATTCGTGTTTACGTTCGTTCGATTTTTGATAATTTATAGTCTTGGAAAGATCGGATTTGAATATTTAGGATCGTAATTAACGTTTAAAATTGATTCTTGCTTTAAGATCCTAATCTACGTTTTTTCAACTTCAATTTTTGTATGGAAATAATCTTAGTTTTAAATGTAAATAATTTCTATACTTTTACATGGACCACTGTTGTACTTAGAGTAAAAAAATATACTTTATCCATTTAGTTTAACCATGCACCCCTGTTGAAAATGCGTAGAGTACGTGGAATTCCATTTCAAACGCATCGATCTTGAAATTCGTAATATCTGCCCGTAGTTTGGCGAACAAGAATTTTTACAGCATTAATTCCACGTAATTTCAGGTGAATTCATTATTGTACATTTCTCGTGCTACATACAGAATATAACACTCTGCACCTTTTATTTTAATAAATCCAACAAATCGTGCATCGTTCAAAGGGAACGTTCGAGTGCAGAACATTCTGTACTCGGAAGCTTGGCTATGTAACGTAACAATATAACGATATAACGTATTCTAATCACACCAAAGCTCTCCGATAAAGCCATAACCAAAATACCCATATGCCAAACGTTAAACGATCATCGGCTCTTCCTGCAACCAATTGCAAAGCTTTTGCAGAGAGGCCAGAGTGCAGTCGCAGTCACAGGTTAGTCTGCAGCGAGTCGAAACGACCGAGAAAACGACAGCTCGGTCTGCCGTGGTGCTCCAGCTTCTCGTTACGCGTATTCCTGGCGAACAAATGTTGCACGGTAACATTCGCAACGTTTGTTACGCAGAGAAAGCGTAACGGCGTGACCAGACGATGACACACACGCCGTGTTTCCATTGGGCTGCATCGGACCCAGCCACATTTAGAATCGGCTCGGTGTCGTCTATTTCAGATGGCGAAACTCTACGAGGAAACTCGGACGCGTCTAGGCAAACGCCATCGTCCCCAACGACTATAAATTCCGTGGTTCACTGGCCGTTGCTCTGCTTCGCTGTGCTTAGATTTCGTGCATCCTACCTGCGAGCTTGTCGATGCTGTTGTTTCATCTTTTTTAGTATTATCGTTGCCGCAGGACGTTTTCGTGGAGTATGAGGGAATTTAATGCTCTACAAGAACCCTCTACATTGCCAGGACTGACAATTTCTCCCTTCGACTCATTCGTGATACACTGATTCGTTCATTAGCGAATTCTTTGCTTTAATATTCGTTTCTAATTATTTTTATCGCCTAATTTATTTTTCTGCTTGTTAGCTGGGTGGAATTTTGTAAGCGAGATTACCAGCTGAAAACCTGAAATTTGGCACACGTTGGAACGAACCACCAGTTACATTTCTCCTTGGTTTAGGTTTACGATCTATCTTTCCAACTATCGAGCTTAACATCTCTTGTACTTGATATTTAGGCTCGCAATCTACGTTTACACTTCGCCTAAAAATATATTCACTTATATTCCTTATTCTCTCTACTTTTATTATTCGTGTTCTCGCAGCGTCCAAACTTTAATAAGATAGCGATCTAACCAGAAACATAAAATACCAACCTGTGACAATATAGAATATAAAAATACAAAAATATAATGTAAAGCTGAGAGTTATGAAACCATTCCCTATTCTTTCGCATTTCTCCTCAGTTCCTCTCAGAATCTTCTGTCCCATGTTTTGTGTCCCCCAGGACCAACTCTGACGTATCTTATTATATGTTATTTTATTTTTATGTCTTCTCACGTGTTATATTTATATCTGCAGCAATTTTTACTTCATCCTATTTACACGTTTCCCACAATCTGTTACCTTAATCAATTACCTCATAAAAAGTTGTATGAGTAGCTTATTTATCAAAAAGGAAAATCAATTTTCTTTTCTCGCTTGCATCCTCAGTCAGTTTCCAATAACAAACATCTTCGACCACTATGAAACCTAAGCTACAGCGAAATCAACCTCAAAGCGTTGCTCGTTGTTCTACTGTGAATTTTTCCATTCTAAATTCCCAAGAAAATAAACTTCGCAAACCTGGCACGAACATTTAAAAATATACGATGCTTTTTAAATGTAGGAGACCTTTCAATGGGAGAACGACTTATGGATCAGTCTGTAGAAACAGTTTTTTCCATTTTATAGAAGTTCTTGTTACAAATCCAACCGCATCTCTGTAACCAATTTTCTTCTTCCACTTCACCTAACCGCCAACCAGTTTACCAGTTTACCTGCGTCACAGGAACAAGGTTCTTCCGAGAACGTCAGTCCGTACATCATTAAATGAAAACCGAGAGAAATGGCGATTGAGAAGGGAATACTAGCAAGCTAACCTATAAAAGTTTTTACTTCGTGAAATCGAATCCAGAGATTCCTTCTGTCCTTCCTGGTTCAGAAATTGATAAACGCCTCTAGTAATCTCCGATTCTCGTAGAACGCTCGCAACTCCATCTTAATCTTCGCTAGTAGTTTACTCGACTGTCCGACCAATCTTTTTCGTCTCGTAAAACATCTCGTTATCATTCCAACGACTCTGTATCCAATTTTGTGTATCCTCGCGTCGCGACCTTGCGCGTAACCATCGATCGATTTACCTGTTTACCTGTTTACCTGCGTCACAGTAACGAGATTCGTCTAAAAACGTCGATTCGTGCCCCATTAAGTGAAAACCAAGAGAAACGGTGGCTGAGAATTTCCAGAAGGAAACGAACGATTTCAGAACGTTTCGCCGCACGAATCGACCAACGACGGAGCAATCGTCGATCCCAGGAAGGACACGAGTCTCGTGTCACGTTCGAGAATCATCGCTGCGCAGATCTTATTACCGTCATTACTTTTAATGTGAACGATGTGAATCGTGGTAAGAGGCATCGATGTTTCTCGTTAAGAAAGAAATCTGACGGGTTAGGTCCTCCGACTTCCAGGAAGTTGAGCCCTCTTATTCTCTTTCTTTCGCCTCAAACGGACCAAGAGAAACAACGTTCTAACGTTGCATGATGTCTTTATTGAGCCGACGCAGCTGGAACTCAAACCGGATCTCGGATCGATCCGAGATCGATCTGCCCATGTAGTTTTTGGGCGTGGCAGCCACATTGGCCTTGACCTTCCGTACGACGATTTTGTTACAAAAAGATTGCTCCGGTGGACGTGTGCAATTTCTGCACAGTCGTCACGTTTCGATGGACTTGTTCGTTTGGTTTGAAATTCGAGCTCGTTCACTTTGAATCTCGTCGTTCACGTATTTTCTCATTTTGACCATTTTTTCATCGGACTGTTTTACCTCGATAATTTCGACGGATGTGTTTTAGAACGTACTTTAAAGGACAGGATTATCTTCCTTGTAAAGTTAAATAGGTCTATACGTCGATTTAAGGAATCGTATACCAAAATACAGAATTGCAGAATTTTATTGTAACGTTAAAATCCTTGATTCTCATTATGGTCCTTAATTTCACGAAGTAAATAATGCAAAAATTACGGTACGGTTTACGTTCGTGAAATTGTACAAACATTTCAATTAAGATCTCGAGTCTCCACCGTTGAGGGTAAGTTAGTATTTAGTATTTATGAAATTATACGAGCATTCCAATCAAGCTTTTAAATCCTCTGAGTTAACGATGGAAAAATTACTATACAGTTTGCATTTACGAAATTGCACAAACCTTTCAATTAAGGTCTCAAGTGCTCAGAATTAAAGACAGAAAAATTGCACTGCAGTTTACACGCATGTAATTGCGCAAATATTTCAATTAGCTTCCTTGGATCGTCAAAGTTGAACATAAAGAGACTGTAGTCTACGTTTATAAAATCACACGACTACTCGTAATACGTAACTACTACATCGTAAGAGAATAAGAATTTCCTTAAATTCTCATAACGTTCGTCTTACTAACACGCATAAGTGCGTGCCTCACGGATCCAAAATAGGATCGTTTTCAGTGTCGTGTGTCCTCACCACGTAACCGCGAATACCGATATTCGAGTGGCCGATACTCGCGTGGCAGTTGATCCTAAAAGCCTCGTGGCGTTTTATTTAAGGAACTCCGTGCCGGTTTGCGGCGAACGAACGCTGCCACTGGTCTAAATCCGCTGTCCCGTAAATCATTGTGCCGGTTTATAGCGTGCACACGCTCACGCTCGAACGCGCGTGTCGAATGTTTTGCGCGTAAACCGACCAAATCGATTAATTCGTGCGCATTTGATGACCATCGTGAATTGTCCGATTCGTTCCACGATTAATCATTCAAAGTAAAAATGACAACGAAGCTCTTAAACGGTTAAAATATTTGACAGTATCATTCTGTTGACATTTATCACTACTGGTACGTTCTTCCGTTCATTTTTCCATCTTATTGTATCTTTTTAACGCCGAGAAATATTTCTCGAATTGGAGAATACGAAAAGATTTTTAGCGAATCAGTAACGAAGTTGTCCATTAATTATATCAACTTTATGTTCTTAACACTAAGCTTACCTAGCCCGGTCAAATGATCGGTTTCAAAATTTCATTTAAAATTGTGTATGTTCATCGTTATTTCTTTTGTTCGTCTAGCTTCGTGTAGATTCTTGTATTAACAAAAATTGAGAAGGTGATTAAGCGGATAACTTGAAATTCAATTTTGATACCGATCGTTCGACCGGGCCTGGTAAAGTTGGTATTAACGTCTTCTTAAATCATCGCGAGTTGTCGTTGGTTGCGAAAGTTAGAGAGAAATTGAAATATAAGAATTTGAGAATCACAGCAGGATTAGAAAAAAGTTCCTTTGACAGATATAGATTAGACAAAACATACTTAGAATATACGTTTGAAGGAGTAAACTGGAAAATTCACGAAACATCGAAACAAAGCGCAATGTATTATTAAAGGCACGATCGATACAGCGAGAACTATAAATACACTGGCGAACGAAGGAAAATTGAAGTACCTCTATACATAAACTTCGGTAATTGTCGTGTTAGAAATTCCTATCAAATCCTCGTCGTTAACAGTCTCTGCGATATTCATCGGTTCTTGTTAATTATAATTTCATTGTCGAAAATTATTGTTTCATCTGCCTGTGTTTTAAATCTCGTTCTGTTCGTTACTGTATACCACCTAATTGCCGTGAAGGTTTAAAGATCGGAAATACATATAGTCAATGAAGATTCTTTCTTAAATAGACTATGTTTGTTATATTACATCGAAAGTTTAATGATATTCGTGAACACTGGAAGCAATTTATACTTGGGATGTGTTGAGAAATAGCTTTGCATTAATTGTGATAAGAGCAGCACGAGCTACTTTAGTAGCATAATACGGCCAGGAAGGAATCTAAACTGGCATACTGATCATCTGATTAGATAAAGAGACATTGCTACGGTAATGTAACGTCTGTTAGTATCCCCCATAAATTGGATAATAAAAATAATCTGTCCGTAAGGCCCGTAGTATCTGCTCGGTGGATCGGATCTCGGTATCTCCGGAGTGTAGAATCTTGGCTGGACATTACGCGCAGTTTAATAACACCTCTAAGTTCAGTGCTACCAGAACTCTAATAAATCCACACAGCAGGAGCAACTGGACGCTAAACTATAAACTCAGTTAGCCACCGCTGCATATGGGCATGGCTCTGTGTAGGATAACAACACGCTGAATTCTAGTTACCGACTCTCCAATAAATCCATAGAACACAACCTAATGAGTTACAGAGTCTAGAGACAAATTATACGTTCCACAACCGCTATTCTCCTCTTTTATACTTTGTAATGTAGCTAAATAATAGCCCCAAGCTTCGTGTCACTGACTTCCTGCGTCTACGTGGTGGGAGTCATTAAATTCTAAGGAAGCTAGTCTAATAAATTCTGAACTTTATGGTACACCGATATATTCTAAATCTCTAAGTCCTTTCTGGTAGTGGTTTTGCTTTACGATCAAATTCTAGGTTTCAAAGTATAAATTACACTATTTTTCTAAATTACAGGTGTCTTGGAACAGACGAATAACCCGAGAAGTTTGGCAATATTACAATTTTTAAAGAGCAAGGTCTGAATTGCACGGTTTACTAGAATATCATTAGGTTCAGCGGCCCCTAAAGCCTCGACAAATCTTTGTAACAAGAGTATCTGAATCTTGAATAACCCAACTCGAGTAAGTTCAATGCTCTGCGTGTATAAAATTACTACAGATCCGTGTAACGCTATTAAAATACGTAGTGTGTCCACGTAATACACGATCATTCTCAAACTTTCCCCTCAAAATTAGTCAGATAGCATAACAAATTCCCAGTATCAATTTTCTCTGTGTATACCCAAGATCAGCAACATTTGAAACCAAAATTGGCGCCCAAAACGGCTTACGCTTTATGTCCGTACAATACACTCTCCTTAGAAAATTCGCAAAACAACGTGATAAATTCCAAACATCAATTTTCTCTATATTTATCCAAGTTCGGCAACCAAACTGTCCAATCACCCTAACTCCTAAATCCTCGGAGCGGAGTAAACCAGAGTTGAACAAACACGCAGAAAACGGCGCATTCCAACCTACACTCGGTGCACACCATCTTCCACGCGACATACCAGTTACACAGGCAGCCGTAGTTACACCATGAAATACCATTCTCCGGTACCGTACTAACAGCTCCTACATCCTAACCTCCAAATCCTCCTCCGCCGGTCGGGCAAAAAGAAGCAAGAAGCGAGGTACACAAGCATCCGCGCGGCACTCCCTCCTCCCTGAACTCCCACGATAAAGCGGCGAGCACAAGAACCGTTGCTAAATCCGCGTCCACGTAAATCAACATGCAGCACGTGCTGCGCGAGGGAACACGTGCTCCGTTGAAGGTGTGCACACGCGTTCGCAGCTCGTTCCACGATTCTTGCTTCTCCTTTCTAGCGATTTTTCGTGCTTTGGTCGGAACACCTGGCCCAACTGTGGCGATGCGAGCCTCGAGGTTCGTGTCACCGACTTTTTGCACCTATCTTTGAATTTTAAAGGAGCTGGTGTAATAAATTCTGAAGCTTATGGATACTAATGTATTCTAAATCTTTAAGCTGCTCCTATCGACTTCCCTTTGCGCTCTATGGGCAAATTTTGTGACTATGGTAGGCTGAACACTGTGTCACTGATTTTTTGGCATCTACGTTTGAATTTTAAAGAAAGAGAGGAGTAATAGATTCTGAAGTTTACTGTACACCAGTTTTGTTTTAAATCTTTAGTTGCTTCCAGTGGCTTCACTTTTTTGTGCTCTAAGGTCAAATTTGCTGCCCCAAATAGCCCCAAAGCTTCGTGATCTACATCTGTATTATTCTATATCGTAGGAGTCATTCAATTAGATCACCTCCTTAACCAAAAGATTCTACAATCGCAGGATTAAAAACGAATAAAGTCGACCAACTCAGTTTTGGCCACAATTTGTTTTCAAGGGGAGTAAAATTCATACGTATAATATTTACATCATTAATTATTATATCGTCAATCGAAATGAAAATTGGCTCTATATAAGTCTTCAAAATGATAAATAACTTTCTCTGACAATTAATTATACACAGTGGTCTTTCGCAAAAGTTTTTAGTCAAACAAAGTTCTCAATCTCTATTCCAAAAGCGGTATTTCAAATAATTTTAACCAATGCAGCTATGTAACAGTGCTTGGTTTGCTTCTAAAAAAATGTAGGATAATGAAAAATAGGAAACACGTGTGTATTAAAGTCCTGTGCCGTCTGGACATGGACTAAAAGGGTTAGAAGATCGGGACGACATTCGTTCCCCTGATTTCTTCCTGCTGGGTGAAAAAAAGGAAACGGCGTTAATGTCGCGGGGCTCCCTGCTAGACGGTTTGTCTGTTCAAGACCTTGTCCTGTCTGCCCTTCAGGTTTGAATTTAGACGGACCACGAATTCCGGGAAAAGGGCCTGTTCCTTGTCCTACTCCATGAAATCGATGTTTCTTCTTCGCCTACTGTCGACCCTCGTCGAGGATTCTCTTTCGTGTCACCGAAATAGCTGAGACTTATTAATCGAATAATCGTCCGATCCGCCAAGGGTCTGGGGCTATTTAACTCCCGAAGGTTACGGGATTCTAAAAACGAATCATCTCTCATTTGAGCTGTTGAGAAGCGACATCGATCAACTCTATAAATTAAAAACGCTGCAAACATTTTGGTATTCGAGTTTTTCGGAAAAATTGGAGATCAATATCTTTGTTGAGATTTTTTAGAGATTTCAATAAAGGTGAAGGGTAATGATTTTGTAAAGGTTTAGGATCGGATACTGCTTTTAATTTTCATTAAAGTATGAAAATCTCGATGGTCGATTAAAATTAAAATAGAAGCAATAATTTGCCTGAAATATTTATGAATCAAGAATTTCTGTTCGAAGATTCTTTTCATGATTCACGAAGCATTGCAAAAATTTCTTTCCAGAAAGTAAAGAATTTTTAATACTACTGTCTGGTATTTTGTGTTCGAAAATTTCCCATAGAAAAAAGAGAAAACGCAGAAGGGAAATTTCCATCCTCCACGTTTTAGAATTTAAATATAACCAAGGATGCATCGCATTTCGAAACAATTTTTTTTTCAAACTTTTTACTAGCTCTAGAGGGTGGTGTTGGAGTTCAGAGTAGCGTGAATCTTAATTAGCGACGTCGTCATCTGTGTGTGAAAATCGAGCCGCACTTAATTTCCTTCCTTTTCGGAGACCAAAAATATCTTGAACTAATAGTTGGCCATATTTCCTTACCCCACATTATCATCACAAAATTTTTCAACTCTCACAACATTACGGATAATACCTCTTAAAATTCTTTGAAGAACGAACAAAATTAAATTACCTCTACAAAACAGAGTATTAAGTTATAATATAACATATGCATATTGGTTTCGCTTCTTCTATTTACACGCAAAGATAAAAACAGGATAAATGTGTTACTCTTTGGAAAAAGATTCGTAATTCTGTTTTGAACCATAAAAGGTTAACAATTCTTGAACAAAAATTCTTCACTCTCAAATATTGTAGGAAAATTTGTCTTCGTTCTTTTGCAACTGGATACTAGAAATATTAATAAATGTAAAATAAATGAATTCATATTAATGTCTCTTCCCATTTCTTAAGGAGGGTTCTCGTGTAACAACAATAAAATAAAGCGATTTTTATGAACTATTTTTGTACACTGACTTAGTTCTTCGGTTATCGCGAATTTTTATTTCTTATAATCCTAGTTCTTGGTTCTTCGGAAATGTTGAAAACATTTTAGTCCCTGAAACGTATCTTACTTTAATCATTCTAAAAAATGTATTAACCTGGCTCATCGATAGCCACCGTGATGATCAAGATATTAAAAAAGAAAAGAACATCAAAAACTCTCCTAACTGGGATCTAAAAGAACGTCAAAGTTTCAACAGTCCTTTGTACCGTCATCTTGAGTGCTTGCGAGCTTCAACGCTTCTCGTTCTAATTATCGTCCTCGACTTTCCTTGTTTCTACGGGCTCAGTCTCTTTTGTTCTCGTTAGGCCACGACACCGGTGGCCTCGAGAAGCGAACAAACGTTTCGTGGCCACGGGGTCGATGTTCTGGCGCGAGTGTTTGGCTCCTTTTAGCTCGGCGGAAACATAATGAGGGTGCGAGAATAGTCTTTGGAAAATCAAGCACGGAGGAAAGGGGGAGGAGAGAGGTTGGGAGAGAGAGAGAGAGAGAAAGAGAGAGGGTGGATAGGAGAGAGGTGACTGACAAACGTCCCTAATGAGAGTTTCTGATGAAAATTCATCTAACAGTCTGGCGATTTCCGCGCTGGCGCGAGTAACGAGCTAGAACGCGGAACTCTGCCTCGCTCAAACAGAATTTTCGACGTTTAATTGATTGCTATACTACCGTCAACTACCTTGGATAAATTAGTGAACAGAGCTTCGGTGTTTGAGTACCTTTGAGGTACGGAATATCGAGTACAGTTATTATATGTTGTATGTGAATATTTCCAGGATATGTGCTGCTTCGTTTAATGGCATTTCTGCGAAGTTATTTTGGAGACTAGAGGTTGAAGAATTCACAAAAAAGAAAAATTACTAGAAAGTAGAATTATCTCCTTGCTGAGACAATCCCTTCAATCGTCAAATTGAACTGCGTTAGAATTTCTAGCGATACTTGCACGGTGAATGTAAGATTATAGAGGAATTTTATAGGTTAGGAATTATGAAGAAATTTTACGGATTTGAGGAGCCTCAGAATTTATAGCGACATTTGCAACATGAATATCAAGTTATGGAAATATTTGAGAGATTAGAAATTGAAGAATGATCAATCCAAAGAGTGTTAGATTTTCTAATGGAACGTATACGATGGATGTGAGGTTATGTATCTGCCTTAAAGGTTAAGAGTCTCAGGCTACCAATTTCAGTCGCGTTAGACTTTTTGGTGAAACCCACCCGATGGATTTTAAATGGCGGAAGTAAAAAAATTATTAACTCGGAATGTATTAAAATTCTTCGTGCAAATTCATGCGCCATAAATGTAAGGTTATGTAACAACACATGACCTAGCATATATATACATGTATGTGTGTGTGTGTGTGCGTGTCTTTGTATGTGTAATATATATGGTTTTCTTATAGGAATAATCCAAATATCACAATATAATAAAATTACGCACGAGCTAGCATTATAACATTGTTACCGAATGAAAATACTCGCGTTTCGCATCTGTAATTACTTACGTCCTTTCCAAGCTGAATTTACTATCCTTACCAAAACTTGTACATGGTAAACCATACCTAACAACATCCGAACAGCATAACTCAGGACGTAACAAGAAAAATCGCGCGTACGATTAAGAATTTTCTATGGTGGCCGTGATGAATCTAGGAAGGAAGTCGTAAATAGAAGCGTTATAAAGGAAGCGCGTCAAACAAGCTGCTGTCCAGATTATGTTAGTCTCGAATTATGGCTGGTGGTATATTTCTTTTCGCGTTTTCTTGTCTCGCCTCTTCCTCTCTCCTCGCCTGGAATTCATTCGATTAGGAAGCTCTCGGCGCACTTCGAGCCGCGATTTTCTCTCGACTTTCACGCGATTTTCCCTCTCGTCACGTTTCACCAGATTCTCGGAAACTGTATCTAATTGCGAAATAACCTGGTGTGAGAATCGATCGTTTCGAAAGTCGAGCCGGTTTGTTTTACAACCGCGTCCCCAGGATTCCCGCGAATTTCCCACGCGCTCCGCAACTTTTATGCCGTAATAAAGTGACTATGGCGTGGTTTGTGAGTACGCGTCGCTATAAAATCGACACGATAAGCCGTGTAAGGTTTGTTGATTTTAATACAATTAGTTTTACGAGCATTTATATACAGCAATTCTTTGATAAAATTCCTCCGGTTTAATGTTGATCGAGTTTCTGGTTTATATACAGGAAAACTTTATTACTCGAATTTCGTTTCTGTCAACAATTTTTTGTACAACGAATAAAATTAACACTGTCAGCGAGTAACGTTATTACGGCTCGTTCCTCGATCATAATTTCTTGCTCAATGAATAATACCAAACATTGAACGCTTTTACGTTTCAAGTAACTACATGTTTCAATAAATATCGTACCAAGCCTCGTTTACTCAAATTACTTGAATTTAATCGTTTAATTACAAGTTTCTGTTCGTACAAGTGAAGTTAGTTAGAAAGTGAGAGTCAAGATTTGAAATTATTTGAATTCGAGTAACTGACGCTTATGTGCTTACCTAAGGTAATGGAAAATAGTTGTCCAAAACGACGCTTGTGTGAACATTTATCGAACCGATATTACCAAGTACGAAACTAGATTGGTGTTAGGAAACTAGACTCCTAGTTTCAAGTTAAGGGACAGTTGGAAGATTCACAGTCTCGCTTGAAAATTGAAAGAATGCCTCAAATAAAACAAAATGACAGGCAATCGAACGTAACCAGAAAATATCTTCTCCGTCGATAATGGTTATCGGTAACAAAAAAGAAAAAAAAAAATTCGTATCGTCGATAATGATTACTGGTTGTCAAAAAAACTTTAATCATCCGTGATGAAAACAATTCATAATCGGAATAATTAAAAATTTTTGCTCGATGACTTTCTTTAAAAAAATATTTAAAAGAACTGTTATTTTGTGTCTCTGGCTCTCGATAAATTCGTTGCATCAAGCTGCTTGCATAATTCTTCTAAATCCTTCCGAACAAATTGTATTCTTAACGCAAGAAATAACCTTCCCATTTAGAAACATGGAAATCGAGGGGTAATTCTACAAGTTTGCGCACCTGTTCGCAGGAATTCCTTCTTCCCTGGAAAGTTTCTTCATGGAGAATCGTCTGGCTGGATAAAATATCGCAATTCCGAGTAATAATGTTTGTTCAGTCCCTTTGGGAGTTGCGCGAAGCATTCGTAGCATCTCAAGAGCAATCTAAAGCCGCGGCGAGCGAAGTTGCACGCTCTCGCGTCTCCTGGTGCCTTTTTTTTCCCCTAGCGCAGATGACGATCGTTTCTCGCTTATACGGTACCGCTCATAGATCTGCGAACGCGCTAAAATTACGAAGGGTGGATTGCACGGTGGTCGACAAAATCGTCGTTATGTCACGCTGGTAAGCTGTTAGAAGAAGCGTAGGAATGTCACGGATGATAGAAGAAGATAAAACGCGAGCCGCTTTCACGCAAAATTGTCAAATGTTCAGCGATATTTGCCGAGGTTGTCGTCAGAGAAATTATCTGTTTAAATTCTCGACAGATGTTTATCCACGGCGATCATTAACTGTATTAACGTTCCTTGGAAGTGAAATTTTTTATTCATACGCGGATTTCTAGAAAATCTTTCGGCTTAAGTTTTTCTTTTTTTTTTTTCGGTAAACTTTAGTCCCAATGAATTTGGTTCAATGATTCGTTACTTGATTTTTTGAAGTACGTAAGATTTAGCGTAAAATTGTTACAAAGCGTTAAACTCGAGCTTTTTAACCTTTTTTTCACGCGAACTTGTAATTATTGATTTTTTGATAGAGCAATAAAGGGATAATACAGGGATCTCTTACAGAATTGTACTAGTATACGTTAATGGAAATTTTACGAGTCACGGAGAATAAATTGCTAGTTCTTGAACAACCAACCAAAGAAAAATAAAACTTTGCTGATACATTTTGCAAATTGCCAGTTATTCGATCGTTTTATTTAATAACATCTCTGTCTTGCATAATTGATATGTTGCATAATTTACCAATATTATTATTGAAATTTTACAAGTGACTAACTCCAAATTACCAATCCTCGAGAAAGAGCAACTATTTCGATAATGAAGAAAAATACAATTTTTCTGATACGTTTTACAAATTACAAGTTATTCGACCATTCTTACTAATGATTACGCTATTCCTGCATTATCCAGAGAAATTTCAAGTCCGATAGTTATCTGGAATTCACAAGATTGCTCTTCACTTCATGCATCACCTGCATTCCAACGATTACGTCGAAACAGGAGTAAATTGCCGATGCTGGCAAAACCGTTTCGTCGCGCTCACGACTCGCGGAAAGAAACGGAGGAATGTCAGGGTGGAAAAAAGCTGGTGAAACACGTGGCTTTTCGTTCGGATAGCTCGGTATACGGTGATTCCACAAGTCCCCGTTGAGAACTGGCTAATAGAGCCGCGGAACAGTGCAGCCAGGTTAAATGAACTCGTTAATTGTTCTTCCGCAATAGTGCATTGCAATGCGCAGCGGAGTGCATCGGTTTAAATCCAGTTGTTACCAAGCAACCGGTCGTCGTTTCGTTATGAATCTTGAATCGGAGAAACGTTGCTCCGCAACAGGTTTTTTTCCCCTCCAATGAACGCGTGGAAGTTACTAGAAAAGTTTCTTTGATGAGTTGCATCGGTTGCTTGATCAATTGAATTGTTTCCTTGTGATTGTTTTCTTGCGCTCTTAGCAATTTACGTTAATAGATAAAGCTTAATCGAAGGGTAAAATTCAACACTCTATTCAGCTCGATTGGAAAAAACGAAAGATTGACAAATAATTATTCGTAAATAATCAATGGTACGATAAACGAATAAAGAAATACCGGGTAGTAATCTGGAAGCATAAAACTTCGATCTTGGAACGAATATCTTTTCGTCGTGCATCGTACGAACAGATAACGTATCGCTACACATATCAAATATCCAGGGTGTAGAAACCTGTGTGCTTTATTTCATAAATTGGACAATTAGTTGCATTATTATGTTCACAGAAGTATAAATTTGCATAGAAATCTGCGATCTGCGTATTATTACAAAAGGAATTCTCTAGATCTAGTAACTTTGAATCTACCACTGCACATTATACGAGTGTCTATACAGAATTCTCCTCCAACTCGAATTGTCGTATCCTCTTTACGAAGAATTATCTACTGTTTTCACTGAAGTTGCGTGAAACCAATATACTCTGGACAGAAAATCAACAAAATTAGATGCATGATTAGAAATACACAGATGAAAAAGTTCCTAAGAAAAACAAGGAACAAAGGTGGTTGTTCCTCTTAGAGTCTTCGCAAAGGGAGAGGAGAAAAGTCGATGTAAAGTGCGACGGTTCGTCGTTCTACGAATAATACGCCGTTCTTTCTCTTTGCCAGTGCTGCAAAAATGCCGATGGGCACACAAATCTGACTCGTTTGATCTCGCTTGAAATAGTAAGGCCGCACGCCATCCACGATTCTCTCTTTCTTCTCTCCTCTGTATTTTTTTCATTGCGCCTCTTCCCCAACGAAGTTTTGATCTCGTGACGAGCAGTCGTTAATTGTGCTTCTTTTAAACGCGAACGTTATTTAATGGTTTGGGCGAAACAAGATATTTTTTAATATCCGTGCGCTTGAAAATTGCCGCATATCGTCTGAATTTATTTATCGTTGGCTTTTCGTACGTTGAAATTCGTTCAAATTATGTAGAAATTGTAAATTGTAAAATGTAAAGTAAGTTCTTCAATTAATTAAAATTTTGTGGAAATTAATTTAAAACTTGATTTCTTTTTTTTGTTTTTGTTTATAGAAATTCATTTATTGGAAAGGAATTATTCATATGAACTTGGAATGTTTAGGAAAGTAACATGTATTTATGATTCAGGTGTAATTTGTTTCGTTTAATTGTATCGATCTTGAATGGTGAAGTAAGTTCTTTAAAGTAAGTCTTATTGAAGTAAGAGTGGAATGTTTTTGAACACCCGTTAGGTGCGTGTAGCGCGCGAATTATACGAACAGTTGCACCATCTAGCGGCAGTTGATGTTAACTAGAAAGACCGCTACATATTACCATACGTCATATATGTATGACTTAGACTTACAGAGTGCATAGATAACCGTAATTAAAATCATGAACGTGCCGCTATATAGACTCGGTTTATGCATCATTGATTTTTCTTATCTAATAGCAAATTTTATTTTAGAATTCCAACTATATCTTTTTCACAAGATACAACGCTTTCTTCATTACCTCAATTTTATCGATATAGTAAGAAATGTGGTGTTACTTTCACAAATAAAAAGTAATTTTGAGAAGCGTAAGAAGCTTCACGCTTTTCTTAGAATCTTCCAATCAGCTACCATTTTTCGAAGGGCTCAATTTATTAATTATATTAATTATATGAATTAAAAATTCAGAAACTACTTTTTCATAAAAAAAAAAAAGAAAGAAAGGAGGTTAATACACGTTTTCCGAAATTTCTCCCTTGTCTTTTAAAATTACGAAAGCCGAAGTAGCCCAACAGTGTTCGATAAGTCAACGACTTAACGTGTCTTCCGACTGACGTAAATTCGTAATGCGTAATGCGCGTGGGTGCATGGCGGTTGCACGCGATGCGAATATCTACGCTAAGGTGCATGCCAATGTCTAATATTCCTCGCATCGTTGATCTCCTTTCCGGCGCTAGCTCGTTACAATGTGCTAACTTCCGTTGGAGATCCTTGTGCCTTCGAAATTTTATGCAATCATTGAATTCAGCGGCTCGAATTCGAACTTGGCGTTATCTAATCTTAATTCAAAGTGAAGTAACAGTAACTAACGGTAATTTCAACGATCGAGCTTACTTAACAGTTACTTGACATTCTAATGGTTGTTATGTTTGGACAATCTTGTCTATATTTCTCGTGTATTTTATTTGCAGCTAAATAATCCGTGAAATATGTCGCTACAAATAATTTAATCTTCTACAATCAATATTTTATTTGCTTTAAATTATAAAAGTACCGAAAAAAAGTCATACAAAGAAGGTACTTCTAGTATCGTTAATTAAACAAATTTCACAATTACTTGCTAATTACAGAGATGGTAAAATACAATAATTAGTATTGCGAATCGCGTTTTACAATTTTAAATTGCGTCCGAGATATCGACGCGTGTACGAAAATATCGAATTAAAGTGGTTTCAAAATCGTGCGACCGATCGAGAGCAGCGACCTCGTTCGTAGTTACGCAATACTACTACGAGAGTCGCATTTTCTGCGAAACCGGAAACCCGATATAGCGTTTCGCCTCGATTCGATCCATCGATGAGCGAGCGTCCTGCCCCGTGAAATAATTCATGCACCTGAGGATAGCGACAACGGCGTTGGCATGAGAAATCGCAGCGCCGCCGATCTGGCGCCTGATCATCGAGAATATGTCAGATCGATCTGTTCCGCGGTGCATACAAATCGTACGGTTCGTGACTACACGAAATCCCTGTATAGTCTATTTGTTTATTCCTAATAGCATGTCTCGGGTAACGTCTCTAGTAATTACGTCGATTTCCTTGGTGTCCATCGTTTCTTACACGCTTCATCAATATACATAATTGAAAGAACACGTGTTTAGAACGATCCTTGTTTATTTGATGTTCGGATAAATGAATATTTATATGTACGTGATTTCTTAATCAACTGCTTGAATAATCTTTTCAGGATTCTATAAGGCAGCACCATCGGGATCCACGTGTGAGATTTTGGACGACTTGGCGAGCGCCTCAACAGCGGAAGAAAAGCAAAGTAAGTTGGAACGTTGTAAGCTATTGATACTCTCGAACGTATCTGTAATTATTTAGAACAGTTTATCATGGTAAAGAGAAAGCAGCGAAGGTATCAGTTTCTGAAAATATATTTAAATTAATTCTGTCCTTGGTAATCGTTGTACGCAACGCTCGATGTAATAAATTATCTAATAAATCATTTTTCAGTTTCCAACCTCATACCCTTCCATTTTTCTTCTATAAAGTGGAAAAAAAGCGGCTTCGTCGAGTCGAAAATTGCGTCGTCAAAAGTAAACGACAAGGAAGGATATGAAAACACAAGATCTTCGGTAAAAATGCATATTTGCTTTTATTGAAAAAAGAAAAAGATTCGAAGAGAAAAGATGTCTCCGTGTGTAGTGTGGTGTCGCGTATCAGACAATAAGATCGTCGATCGAGAACTGTGCTCTTAAGCTGGCGATGACGATCGTGGCGACGAGAAACGTCTCGCGTCATTATCGATCTTTGCTGACTCGCACAGCGGAAACAATTCGGTTGATCGATCCATGATTCGGGCAGGTATTTGCGTCGGACACCATGTGCGTCATAGCCGCCATGATCGTTTTCGCGATTACGTGTCGGCGGGCCGTTGTATTCACAATACCGACCTCTTCGACGGGAAAATTCGTTCCTACTATATTTATAGATATACATATACATACATACACTTTATATTTATATAACATATTATATATCTACGGCTCGCTGTGTCTCGAGAAAAATGCCACGCGTCACTCACCTCTCTCTCTCTCTCTCTCTCTCTCTCTCTCTTGCGTACATTCTACCTATTAGTGTCAATTTTTCGCAATTCGCCTGTTCCATATACGGAAGAAGAGAAACGCGAACGTAACACTCTAGTGTACTAATATATTAAAAATACGAAGTCGACTAGACGCCGACACGACGACAATATCATCACTCCTTTTCGTTACAACGTTGCCAACATCGTTGCCGAACTACGGTGGCTGCCCTTGTATCATTCGTTCGTCTCGTCGCATATGTTTTTTTCGTTCGACGATCGTTCGTAACAATTAGGCGCAACTCTGTCGTCGGAACTCGTAAGAACGTCGAACGTTTCCGGTCCGTCGTGTGTTCACCCGCATCGGCTGTGGCAAAAATAGCGGAATTCTTTTAACGGTTAATCACGCGAAAGAACATGATACGTGTTCTTTCTTACTTGTCGTGCACGAAAAAGAATGATCCACGTGCTGCTTGTCGAACGTGGTATATTTATTTTTCGTGGCAAATCGCGGCCTCGAGACCGGCTCTGCGCACGTGTACATCGACGTGCGCAGCCACGAGTTAGAATGAACCGTGCCACGTAAATCGATAACGCGTTAATGCGAATATCTCTTCGCAATTAAGACAAACGTTCGTCGCGCCAAAGTGGTACATCCTCAAAGAAGATAATCAGCAGACAATTTAATAATATAATATAATATATTATTGTCTGATTTGTGATAAATATAAAACGTTCTTTTTTGTTTTATTGAAAGAAAAGAAGAATTCCATCAGCTTTAAAAATTCTTGTTAATTCCGTGTCAAGTCAACAACAAACGCACACGCGCTAACGCGATCATAGTAGCCGTGATGATAATGGTGGTGGTGATAGTAGTAGTGGTAGGAGGCGTCTAATGTTAGTCGAAAGAGAAATCAATTCGCGGCGATCACAGCGGCAGCCGCCGAGGACGACGACGACGAGGATGACTTCTTCTTTAGTACGATGTCCTTGATGTTGAGATTGACCTTCTCCTTGCGCGGCGGCGGCACTGACTGCAGGCAAAACCTCTTGAACGCCTCTAGTTCACGCTCCGCGTCGTCCATTTCCCCGTCCTCAAGGTCTATATCTTTGGGCGTGAATACGCTCTCTGCAAAAGACACGCTCTGAATACTAGAAATTGATGGCCCTAACGCAGGGTAATGGAGAAAAAGTCTGTTTTTTCTTTTTTATTTTGGCTGCTTCTTTGGAATTTCTCACATTTCAAGCTTTTATCTTTCTTTTCTAATAATTATTGCTTTTCACGTATTGGAGTCGTGATAAATTATAAGTATGCAATAAAGATATAAATAAATAGCGATAACACGTGAATAGAATAAAAGTAAAGAAACTTAACTTAAAAATAGACACAATCTTGATGGAATTGCGATAAGACGTATAAAATGGAGCAACAGGCAAATTTCGATGAAAGATTTGAGAGGAAACGTAGCGAGAACGGGAGAGACGAGTCAATTTCTAAAGACATCGTCGTCGACGATGACAAAAGAGAACGCTTCACGTGATCCATAAGCATACAACAGCTTGTTTTCGATTTTTTGGTAACACAGCGGTTCTCGAAACACAACAAGAAATAAGAGATCGTAATATTAGAAAAATATCGTAATTTTATTGAAATTCGTTATTAAAAAACGATTTCGTATAGTTTGTCATCGATCACTTAGGATTAGTCAAACATATCACAATTTGAGATTTTAGGTAAATAGTAGCCTTAGGTAGAACTCGTTGTTATGGTCAATGAACTTGACAAAGCATGAATCTTTCGAGTGATCTACGTATCTTTTCTTTATCTTTCACCTTTCTTCCTTTTCTATGTTTCCTAATACACGATCGATTAAAAGCTTCCGTGTACATCTAATCGTCTAATATGCGCGAAGTATTCTCTCTAAAAACGCCATGCTCAGCATCGAAATGTGTCTCGCGACTTATACATCGTTCGAGGATACGGAACTAGAAAAGAAATAGAGAAAATATATAATACAATACAAGAGGAAGTATAATACAAGAGATGTATGTAAGCGAGACGTCTCTAAAATATAAGGAGGAAAAAGGACTATAAACTATCCTAAGATCGAGTAGTAGAGTATAGTTTGTTATGTGGCTGATGTGATCACTACAGTACAAAGTTCGATGGATCAGTAGTCACCTGATTGGCCGAACGGAAAATATGAAGTCGGAGCGCGCGAAGGAAAATAAAGAAAAGATAGTGCTCACTGGCCAAAGTTCTCTTCCGGACAATCCCCCGAGAAATTCGTGGCGGCCAATTTGAGGAGATCCCGAAGTGTACACATCCCCGGTACATTCGATTAAATTTTCTCTCTTTCGAACTATTGCCTGCGACCGAGACTTGGGTCCTAACGCGGTACACTGTCCACTCCTGACGGAAAACGAAACGAAAGAAAAACCGTCGTCAGTTTGACTTAGCCTAACGATCTTACACGTCCAATTGTTTAAAATACTTTTTACATGTCGGCTGTATACGATATATACATATTATTTCTAATCAATGTTTCCTTATAGTATATGCTAATCTTTCATTCTTTAGATAGAAACAGAAGACAAAGAAGAAAAAATAAAAATAAACAAAAAGAGAACAGTTTTGTTTTATACCGGGAGCGAGAAATGCAGCCCGGGTGTGTGTTAAGGAAAACAAAAAAATGAAAGAAGCAAATTTACATGTTAAACTCTGATTATTGTTGTTTCTCACCAACGAGGTTCCAGTCATCTCCGCATTGTCTTGTGCCGGTACCGCGCTTCTTCTTTTTCTTGCTCTTGCTGGTAGACGACGCCACTATCGAGGCGTTTATCGCTTCTCGAACCGCCGTTTTTGCGCACTGCACGTCCTCCATGCATGGCTCTGTCCTCACTTTCGTCAAGGTCACGCTAGTCCCTTTTAGATTGATTCCGTTCTCCGGTATAGGTTGACCATTCGTTACTTTACTGATTTGTATATTAGCCAAGCCACTTAGAGTCGTACAATCTGGCGTCAGTCTGCTCCTCAACTCCGCCAAACTCGACGGAATAATACCATTAGCGTGTTTCAAGCTTGAGTTTTCCATCGACGTTTTCGACGACAGATCACCTTTCACGATGTAATCCGGCTTTGGAGGGGATGTAAGGCCTGCGTTGATCGCCTGTTGCAACGCAGGACTCCTAATGGTTACCATACCATTCTCTGATACTTTTATGATTGCCGCCTGTTGGGTAGGTGGCACCTTCATCGGGCCAAACGCCGGGTTCCTTATGGTTACCATATTGGTATTCGGATTGTGAAGTATTCTAGCAGGCTCGTCTGTATGATCGTTCACGAAAGGATCATTGTTTTGTATCGTTGGTTGATGTGACGCGTTGCTAGAATTTGATCCGTTCTTATTCTTCTTTTTCTTCTTCTTGTTGGTAGTGCTCTGACTTTGTTGCGTTTCTTTAGCCACATCTAGGATAAGACATTGTTATTATTACAGAGATATATAATTATATTGTTATAAACTATTATTAAATATTATTAAACAACTATTAAAGTTAGATGAAATATTAAAAATAGAACATAGAATCTTACCTTTCTCCGCGGGTTTAGGTAATAGATCCTGCTTCAATTTTCCAGTGTCCACTACTATTACATTACCACCCGCTTGAGAACTCGCGTAACTTGATTGAACGCCGCTCATCGGTGCCGCGATTATCGTAGTTTGCTTAGGCGGATTTACTGGTTTAGGCAGTGGCGCTGATCTGATTGGCAAAGGTTTCGCAGGAGCGTCGACTTTCGTTATCGTAATACCGGGTGGCAGTTTTAAATTCTCTATGTTAATCTTAGAATTTGCACCAATATCTTTGAACTGACTGCTCAATGGCGAATTAATTCTTTTCGTGGATGCCGAATGCAATTCCTGTCGTTGTTTGATCGTCGTCTGATTTATTAATTTACTTTGAATTTTTTGGTTGTCACCTTTCATTTGTTTAATAGTAATACTAGCAGATGTGTTCTTATTGCTTTTGTTGGAACTTAATTGCCCATTTTTCTCTTGCGATTGTATTTTCGTCTTTTTGCTGTCGCTACTGATATTCAAGTTCTGCGATGGTTTTTGCGAAACTGGAGTTTGAGGTGGCGTATTAACTTTATTCTGCTTCTTCCCACTTACGTTCTGTGATTGATTCTTGTTCTTATTTACAACGTTCTGTTGCAGCACATTCTCCTTGTTTTCTGTATTTTTCTTATCTTTCTTAGACTTCGTTTTTATTTCAGTAATATTCTGCTGTTGAACCTTTTTCTCGTCTACTTGCTTCCCTTTGCTCTTTTCACTGTTCGACTGTTGCTTCATATTGTTCTTGCTGTCACAAATTTTATTCTGCGTCTGTTGTTTCGAATTGTTCGTTTGCTGATGTTTGTTCCCCTGTTGCAACGAATTATTGTTGTTATTATTATTATTACTAGTATTATTAATGTTGCTATTATTATTTGCTTTGGTTTTCTTTTTCTTCCCGTTGACGTTCTGATTTTGTTCGTTCTCCAGTTTCAAACCGGCTACTTCTTTCGTCTGACCATTCACCAATGTGAATAGAACTTTATCTTCGGCCGGTGTTTGACCTTTCAACGTGATCGTGACTGTCGGTTCCGCGCTATTAGACTCCATGACTCTCTTAATTGTCACGATCTGCGGTTGAGCCTCCGTCTGAACCGGTTTCTTTGTCTCCTCTTTTGCCTTCACCTCCTCCATTTTTTTCATTTTCTTTTTCAACTTTTTCCTTTCCTTCTTTGTCAAGTTTTTGTCATCCAAGTCGACAGTCAGTGATTTGTCCATTACGTTATTTTTTACATTTGCGCTATTGCTATTGTTTGCCTGTATTTTGTTACTTTTATTGCTAACTTCAGCTTTATCGCTTTTGATCGCCGCTTTATTGTTCATCTGACCAGAAACTATCAATTTCTCGGCTTTACTAATACTTTTGCTCTTTACATTGGTATTCACAGGTGCAGTCTTCGTTTTGCTATTTATACTACTGGTACTACTACTACTGCTGCTACAGCTACTGCTACTAGTGTTACTACTATTGCTACAGACTTCTTGTTTGTCTTTCTTTTTATTACTTAATTGCTTTACAGTCGGCAATGCTACTGGGGGTGACGTAGGTAAAATAGATACTTCGGGCAGGTTACACTGAGGTAATAATCTTTGAGGAACAGGTTTTTGCGGGTCTACGACGGTGATCGTTACTTCCGGTGTCTTTTTTTGTAACTCTATCAGTTTCAATTTTTCTGCTTCTTGTCTATCTCTTTTAAGCTTTTCTTCCAACTGTAACAACAAATAAGTGATCAAAAGTTAATTAACCTCGTGCAAATATCCAAAGAAAATAAAACGTTAACCTCAATTTATATTCACCTTACGTTGCTTCTGCCTAGCTTTTTTCTCGGCCTTTTTATTGTTATCTTTCTTTCCATTCTGATTGCCCTCGATGAACTCGAGCAACTCTTCCAGATCTCTTTGATCTCGTTGATCCACTTGTATCGCAGGAACTGTCGTAATTGGAGTATTCAATCTTGGCGCTGCATTCGTCGCAGCCTTCGTTTCCGTACTTGTATCAGATACCACCGATTCTGAGGGACTTTTTGAAGGGCTACATGTGGCTTTACACTTCCTAGCTTTCTTCTTGGTTAGTAATTGCCGTAATCGTTCTCTCATTTCATTATAATTTCTACTAACTGGTGCTACCGAAGGCTGAAGAAAAATATTCGTTCATAATATAATGCAATTGGTTGTGTAGACTCCAAATAACGAAGACTACTTACAACTCCATGGCCAAATACTTCGCAATAACAACAGTCGCAATGTCTACTGGAATCTCTTTGCGCGGAACTGCTGGTGGAACAAGAGTCTTCCTGACTACTCCCGGAATCTGAACAATCCCCGTCTCCGGAACTTACTAAAATGATGCAGAATTTTCATATATATTTTTCTGGTAAAATAAAAAGATAATTATGAAACAAAAGACTTTAAAAATAGTTCAGCGAATACTGACAGTCGTTGCACGAGACTCTTTTAATGTGCTCGACATTAGTCTGTTTGTGGCAGGCGTGCGACGAATGATTGCTGTGACTATGAGATCTATGAGTAGGACCCGTGTTTTTTACCAAGTCTGGAAGGGATCCATGTGTATGTGAATGAGTGGTACCTATACAAATTCAAAAAATACACGTATATACATATAAGCTCGTGAGATTGAAAAAAAGAAATTATTTAAATTTCGACAAATACTTAAAAAGTTGGACACTAAATGATTATCAATTGAAAAATGTTTGTAGAAAACACTGAGTACCAAGAAACAAATTTTTAGACAGAAGAGGAAAAATATGGAGACTATTGTAGTCCAAGTTCGTTTATTGGCATTTATATTTGTCTCTACATTTTGTAGCATTGTTAGTAACTATGTAGAAAGGGTAATTGCACTTAAATTCTATACCACAGTATTTTCATTGGTATGTAGAACATTTTCTAATAGAAAAAACAAAAATTTCTTATTTTGATTCTACAAGCTCTAATGACTCATTATGTATATTTACCCTGATGCGTTGTATGATTGTGAGCAGTGTTCGGTGTCTGCGTTGTAGAATGCCTCGTCTGTGTTTGAGCAGACTGCGTAGAACCAGTTTTTACTGCAGGTTTATTTGATTCCTGATTAGCCTTCACGATAGAAGGCGACGGTGGCTTCGGATGATCATTCGATGCAACTGGTTCATGTTCAGCTATAATATTATAAAACGTATCAAGATTTTTATCGTAATAAAAAATAAGATTCTTTTTAATTTTTCGCACTTACATTTTGTTAGACATGGACAAGTGTCCCATATCTTCCGTTTGGAGTTTAGTAAACACAAACAAGGTGGATTTTCCAGCACCATTTTTCTCTCTGTTATTTCTTTCACATGCTGATATACACACGAACAAAGTTGTAGATCGGGCGCCCTTAAATCAACATCTTCATTTTCGTTTCTTATTTCATTGCCGTCGCTCTTTATTTCTTTTATCTCTAGATCCTCTATTTTTTTCTTTACTTGCGTTGCTGAAAAATTAGCCGTATCTTCTACAATAAAATTAAATGATATTAAATAATATGTTTGGCATAAATTCCACTATTTTCCACGTTGTAAGGATTTTTACCTAAAAATCCATTTGTAAGTTGTGGAAAAGGATTTTCTAATGGTAATAATATATTTTCTGCATCAATTTTATTAATCTGTAAGTTAATTCGGTTAATTATTGTGTTATATTAATAAAAAAGCAACAATAAAGAAACAAAAATATTCTTACACTAGAAGATATCGCAGGTCCTATACACATATGACATTCACAGCTTTTATCTTCGTCTATGTTATTCTCTAAACAAGTTCCTTCAATATGAGCCCTTTAAAAAGAATCCATAGATTAATAAAAATTCAAAATGCTTATAATTATTACAGATATAGTAACAAGTACCTGACTGATCTCATTGTGGACTGTACTAAATGGCAAGTTGCGCAAGCATAGTCAAAGAAATCTTCCTGTCCATTGGTATAAATGTCCGTCGCCGGTTGTGCATCTGCTACATCAGATAATTTCTGACGTAGAGACTTTACTACTTTGCTCCAGTCATCTAATAATATTTGTAGTATCTCGATACTTGGAGGCATATTGGGTGAATCCAAACTTAAATCCGGTATAGGGCTTAAAGGCCTGCTGTCCACTTCTGATACGCTAACTTTTCCTTGCGAAGTAATCGCCGAAAGTTGGCCATTCGCTTCATGCAATTCACTGGAAAAAAAGAAGACATCAAACCATAGATTCATAAATATATACGAGGCAATATGTAATATTTTATTTTTACATGAACTTACTTTTCAGCGTCGGTCCATTTATTTAACATACGAGGTTCCATAAGTTTCCTAGTTACTGTGAACACTTCCCTTACTTGCTTAAGATGGGTCATTCGACATGCTTGTTCTGCACTGAAATACGCACCGCTTATGAAACTTTGTTCATAGATTTTCTTTCCTGGGATTGTGATCAGTCGATATATAGTTGTGTTATTGTTAAAATATAATTCATATGATCACTTACTTGTACTTGTCCATCCACGATTCAGTTTCCGCCCATAGATCTCTAATTACCGTCATTTCTTTGTCGAACCATAAATACCGATGGAAAAGACGCTGGTATTCAGAGCCTTTTAAGGGCAAAAGTTTCCTTAACTGTAAAACATAAGATATGTATATTTTGGTGTCTATTGGACATTATAAACAAATTAAAATATTAATACGGTATAAGTTTCTTTACCTGGCCAATAAAAGGTGATAGACTGTTTTGTATAAATGGATCATCATATATATAAATTTGATATAATTTCTTAATAAAAGCAGCCCATGGTAAAGGAAATTTATAATTAAATTTGCCCAAATGATCTTTTAAAAGTTTTACAAATTCAGAAATCTTCACAGCTGTTGTTATCAATGCGTCATAATCATCTAAAAGGCCTATAAAAAGAGATACATGGAACTATTTGCATCAACTAGTGGAGGCAAATTATTTAATTGCAGGTATAGTATTATATTTATATTAACCTATAAGAAAAATTTCTGGTAAATTATTTACACTAAGATGTTGTAGAAGATTTAATAATCGAACTTTTACTTCTACAACAAACTCCTGTGCCAGGCTTACTAGTCTCATAAATAATTGATGAGGATTCCTTTTACACAGTCTGAAAAAAATTTAATATTTAGCTTCATATACATTAAATCACACTCGGCAATCATTCTTAGGTCAACTATTGAACTTACTGCAAGACAATTTTATGGGTATCATCCGCTGAAAATGGAGTTTGATGAAACTCTAAACCTCCAAGGAAACAAGAAGCTTCTAAGGCAACATTAAAGGAACCTCTTATATGCTGACGTAACTCTGCCCACAGATTTTGGAACTTCATGGCTTTATGTAACTCCTCTCTAAGCAATTCCCTGCGTTAAAGGCAGACGTTAAAGCCATTCACCAGTACTGGATCACTCGTCATTCATTGACAATACAACAATTACCTTTTTGCTTTGCATACATCGCATGAACACATTTCCTTACCCCTGAAAGGGTTGTCTATATTCACAGCGGTACTTGGACTTTCGACAAGTGTTTCAGGCCTCGTTTGCATCGCATTCAGTTCCATGCTATGGGAAGCCCTCGCGCCCTTGATAAACTCATCGACTACGTTTTCGTCAAGTGTCACGCTCTGCAAGTAGAACGTGTTCGTGGTTGACGATCGTTGATGCGGGATGAAACGGTGTTCGCTAGAGGAAAACATACCGCGACAGGAACCGAGTCCGCGGCAGGGATCGAGTCCGCGACAGGGATTGAGTCCGCAACAACGGGAGAGCTAACAACGTCCCCCGTGTAATTAATAGTCTGTTCGCTTCCCTGTCGCGTGAAATCGCCTTCAACGGTAACACATCCAGCGCAGAGAGTGTCGTCAATGTGTTTCTTAACGAGAACGTCATCCATCGCTATTACGTTGCTTTCTATCGTCCCGTTGCACTGACCATCCTCACCGTCGCTGCCGCTCATTCTGTCGCTATATGATACCGTTGCTACACCGAACCTATCGTTTGCCGATACCTAAATCGGGCCGCACGATAATTGATGCGTATATTCACGGGTTTTTCTCGGAACCGCGTAAACACCTAAACTGCATTCAATCAACATTCGCTCAATATGGCGTCTCGCGTGCTCGTCCCATAGTTCAACGTCGCGTCGTAAGGTGACGTGCTTCGGCGATTGCGCGCGAATGCTTTCGCCATAACACGTTCCCGATCGACTAGATCTTTTCTTAAAACCTTCGCAAAAACGAGCATTTCGTTAAAATTAAAAAACCAGACATTCAGTCACATCGTAAAGGATTTAAATACGAAAGCAAATTTGGTTTAGTAGTGCGGTCGAATATTTGTTTTCGATAATGTTAATATATGTATTAATATAGTTCTCTACGAATGATTCTCGTTAATGGCTTAAAATTTGTTGTTTGCATAATAGGATAAAATGAATGGAAGTTACATCAGTAATTTCTTTGAATCTTTGAAATTGAATTCTTTGAAAAAAAGAGCGTAAAACACGCAAGGTGCGTACATTACGTTATCACTTGAGGCAAGTGAGGAAAATGTATGTGGCGTCATCTGATATTCGATTGATGATTGACAATGTTTCGCAGAACACCGCAGATAAGAATGCGATGTAAATACGAGCCGATTGCTACGTGGGAACATCAAGATACGTGGAGGAGAATTGTCAGGAAAATGACAACAACGAATTACTTGGATTTGGACATTAACAAATTGTTCGAGGAGTACACGATAAAGGAGATCGAGGGGATCCAGAAGAAGATCCAACATGAGAGTGACAGGAAAAAAATCGAACTTAGAACTTTAGTTGGGTAAAGTTCTGTTTTAATGACTTAAAGTAATTGCTTGTTACTGTCCTTTATTTTCTATATAAATTGATATTCGTGTATCTGCTTAGTTGTTAAATAAATTGTTAAACAAAAGAGTTTTATATGTATATCTATCGCTGCTAAAAGGTTATTAATCTGATCTATGAGTATACTTATTAGGTGATTAAATACTTTTAGGGAAAGGTACCGTGATCTTATATTGGCTGCAGACACAATTGGCAAAATGAAGATAACTTCTGAGAGAGTTATTTCAAGGATAATTAACATTGAGGACAAATTTAGGGAATTACAGAAAAAGTACCTTATTGGATTTAAAATAGACTCAGTACAGAATGAAGATGATAGGTATTTCTCTATAGTAATTTTTTAAAAATAAAGTACATAATTTTCTTGTTTATAATATTTATATCCTTTTATAGAAATATTGAAGCAAGTCAAAATTCTATCATCATTCAAATAAAAATCTTGATGGACATACCCCAATATATCTGGTCTAGTATTGAAAACAAGGATTTATTATTCGCTACACAGTTGTATTTGATAGCTCAACATATAAATTATAGCCTGCTTTTTGAAGTGGGAAATACAGATTTAATACTTAAGTATCCAATTGTGTCTAAGCAATGGGATGTTATTAGTCAATTCAAGAATATCATATTTACTGAATGTAATAATGTGTTACAATCATTAAATGTAGAATCAGGGGTTAGTATACTTATTATAAAATTTTGTTCTATTATAAAATTTATACTTCTAATAAGATATTAAATTTCATTTTAGAGCATAGCAAATTGTCTGGCAGCACTTGTGTTATTAAATGGATCTTCATTCTCAGATTTGTTGGATAAATTAATATCATTGCGTAACCATGCAGTTAAATGCATTGTTACAGATGAAAATGACAACAGTGTTAAAAAGAAAATAAAATCATGTATTGAAATATTGATTCAAACAATTAGTTTAATTTATGCTTGCTTCATAAGTAAGTAATGATATATTCTATGCATATAGGACATATCGTGCTATGATACAGTATAAAACATTAATTAATTACAGATTCAGATGGAAAATTAGGAGGTCTTGTTTCACAATATTTAACAAAAATTCAAGATCAAGAAGCATACTCTTTGCTTTCCCAGTTGAACTTCAATCAAGAATTATTAAAGGAATTTCTTCCTCTTGTGACTAAACAGCACAAACCATTTGCAGCACACACTTTCGAAAACTTTTGTATACCAGATCTTCAAAAAAGCATCAAATCTTGGCTCGAGTGGGTAGCTGAGTTTTGCAGTCGTGAAATTACGAAACTCCTCGATTTAATAATATCCATAAAAGGCTTGTATTACGTTCGTGAAGAAGCTGTTAGCATTAATCTGCCTGAGAATTGGAATTTGATATGGGAGGAGCTTTCCCTTCCAAGAATAACATTCTGGGTGGAATTTTTTCAACCTTTAATATCTCAAAGAGTAAAACGTATGTAACACAAACAAACAATATAAAATATATTTATTGTTACTAAACTGAAAGTATATTTATATAAAATATTATAATATATAAGTGTATATATATAAAATATTTTATTAGGTATCATAGACGACAAATGGATGGAAACTACTATTGCGTTGAAATCTGACATAATCGAACTGTTGAGCAAAGTGACTCATGATAAATTTGAGTATCCAGAACACGATTTGCGATGGTTTGTTTGGAAAGACTCTCCAAGTGATATTCCTCAGAAGCTCACAAAAAATGGTGGCCTAGATAATAAAAGATCCCTATTAATGAAAACCAAAGGGTATTCGCCGAATATTCTCAAATTGTGCGAAAATTTTGATTCAAGTTTACACGTTTTGCTCGAAGATCTTGAACAATATTTGTATGAAACAGAACGCGTAATGTCTATCAAGGACAATCTATTATCTACAAATATATATTTAATTTCGGATTCATTCTCTGATCGCGCAGAGATTCAAGAACATTTGCAAACTGTCAGTATCAGTATGATTGAAGATTTTATCAATTTTGCGAAGACGTGTATAGATAATAAGCCTGAATACGGTCAACGTGATATAAACGCTGTTATAACAGCAAGGTTTCTTTTAGCATTGACAACATTAAGTTCAGATTTAAATAAATGTTTCACACTCTCAAAAGTGTCTGGATTGTCTATTACAAATGCCAAATGGCAGTCGGTTTGTGATAAATTGAAAGAAGAAAGCACTTTTGTTTGGTCGATTTGGGCCAAAACATATAAAATTAAGATAAGTGAGCATAGGGAAAGGTTTATATCTAAGGAATCTTTAGATGGTTATCCAATACATTTAGTTATATCTGAATGGGAGAAAGTGATCATCGAAGAGGACTCTGGAGAGGGGAGAAGAATAAAGTCAGAAATTTTAGTACCATATCAACCGTCTATACAACTGCAGAAGTTTTTAACTGCTATTAATAAAGATTTAAATAAAGTAATACCGCACACTCTTCCAAAGTAAGTCCTGTGTTATCGAAATTTATATAAATTGAATTCTATACATTTCTAAAATTGTAATTTTTTGTCATAGGAAAGTGCTATATGAAATTATAGAGGACGTTGTGACGGAGTTATTAAATTATTATCTAACTGCATCTGGCAATGCTAGACTTTCACAAAAGCAAGCCCTTCAAGTATTATTTGATATAAAATATTCTAGTCTGCTTATGATACCCCGTGAAAATAAAATTCTGTCAGATTTATCAACCAAAGCTTGTGACAGTGTGTTATCAAAAATCGATCCATTCGATTACGATGTTTTCAATCCTTTCATTCATACTAATGTAAAGAAAAGTGTTCAAAGATCACTGGTGAATATTTGTCTAATTCGAAAATATTTTACTAATCAATATATTTATATAACTATATTCTAATTATTTTATTTCTTGATCTTAGCTGATACTAGGGAATCTAGTACCACATTTGGAACAGTTACACACAATTTTAGGAGCACGAAGCGAATACAATAACGCCGAAGGCGTGAAATCAGATTTGCCTTCAGTCCTGGCTTTATGTACGGGAGCGCCATGGTTCCCGCCTTTAACAGTAACAGCTCCGGCAAGAAATTTGCCACTTGTTACCGTACCCATGCCAGAAAAGACACAGGTAGACATCTTATCTTTAAATTTAAAAACTTTCTAAATATATCTCTCTAAATTCCATGTAAATATTAGTTTGTAAAACTGTTCCTATCGCCTATTTATGAATATTTGTTTCATTTAAATGCATATGTAGCCTTAGATTGCCAGGGTATTCAGATAAGATAGCTCGTGCATTTGATTCCGGTAAGGAAACGATGTTACGTCTTCCGCTTGAATAGACTTTTAATTGACAGATTAACCAAGCATATGCTTGTGATGTGTTAATTATATGAAAAAAATAGCTTTTGTTGGTATTAATATAATATATATTAGTTGATGTTAATATAATACATATTGGTTGAAGTTAATATATATTGTTTGATATAATATAATAATATATTTAATTTTTTTGTTTTCAACTTGAATAGTATCAAGATTTAATACCATTTTTGGTATGTGTTGATATAGCGCAAAAAGACCACTAGCAAAGAAAATACAAAAGGTGATTCAGCTGGGGCTACGATCAAATCTGGTGCAGCAGCATTTTTCGGAGCGATGGGCTCGGATTGGTTTGGTAGTAGTTAATTTATTTATTCAATTCGATATAAAAATTGTAAATATTTTTCTGTATATGTATATACACGCTAAGTATATTCATGTAAATATTATAATATTGAATTGCCTTTTTGACAGCATTGTCAGTATTGAATAAAATATTTTATACAATCTTTAAATTCTTATTGCGGTTTCTTTGGGAATTTTAATCATACGACTGTTTATTATATATTTAGATTTTGTAAACAGTAATAAGATATTAAATAATAAATAGATTACGAATGTTTATGCAATTTTATATTTTTATTAATATGTTCAAAAAAATAGAATGTTTCGCTCATTAGATATTGTAACGAATACTATATATAGCTTGTATACAGTTGTACTTTTAAATCTTTTTTAAATGCATAAATATTCGTAATGTAAGAGCAAGTATTACTCACCTACTGATATTTTATAAAATTCCGCCTTTCTGATTTGAAAACGTTTGTACAGATATACATAGGTAATACTGCACGCTAGCACCATAGGCGTCGCGCCCTCGTACTAACATTTAAATGTCACCGACCGATACCCGAGATCGTTCAACTTTCACCTAACAAAAACATCATAAAACCACAAACAACTATCCAACTATTCTATATCCTGTAAGTAACATACAAGAAATATCAGTTCACACTCAATAAACATCAACAAACACGACTTTATTGTACCTCACATATGCCGAAGTAATTTCAGACATAACAGCCTATACGATAGAAACGAGTAAAAGTTGCTCAACTTCTTGAATGAGAAAAACGAATGAAGCAGTTGAAATTTCCCGATCGAACATGAACTCGAGCAGGCGATTAGTTCCGTGCGACACGCGGGCCCAGTATCATTTTGATCGTTCAGCGCAACGCGTCGTTTCAAATTTCCGTAGCGTCGCTGGCGCCACGGACGACAGTGATAAAGACAGAGAAAGAGGGCGTTACAGTAATTGGAAGAAGATAAATAGCACGACTGGAAGTACGCTCGTATACACGGTTCTAACAACTCCCGTGGTGGGGTAACGTTCCTAGCGAACGGCAAAAGTTTCTCAACTTGTCCACTGAGTAAGAAAGCGCTTCAATCACTAGATATAAGGTGCATGTGCAAGTTTTACAGCCGTATACATATATACATGTGGAATACGATCGTGGTGTATAACTATTTATTGTTTTCATGTTGCAGCGATCGCAGCGCTCTATGGCTGGCGGCCGATTTCTAAATCACACCTTATGACATTAAGAGTCTTACCCCCACCACGGCAGTTGCCAGATCTGTGTATACGACCGTGACTGACAGTGTCGCGGGCACTCGCGGGCAGTTACGCAATTACCCTGAACGAGGGGGCGAGAGGGAAAGACGAGTAGCAAAATACGCCAGCGCAGTGTAGTACACGTTTTGGTATACGGCAAGATGGCTGGATGGGCCCAGCTGTGGTGATATCGGTCGTGAGACGTTCCCGTTCGCAGTTGAAGAAAAAACAACGATACGAAGTCGTCCAACTTCAGGAGTATCGCTGGGACAAGCAAAACCCTTATATACGTCAAATGGTGAGTGAAAATACTTTTTAATCCCCGTTTGCCGCTCGTTGGAAATACACGCGGCTCGATGCGTGCGACGTTTCGCGCGCTGTTTTTCAAACTCTAGCAGACTACCCGGGAATTCGCTGTGTTCCGAGGGTCGTCTGCTATATGGTGGTTTCACCATATGAAATTACACGTTAAAGTTCATAATCACCATGAAATAATTATCGACTTTGAATCGTTGAGCCGCCTTGAAAACCCTCCAATGTTCTTTTCTGAAAACTTAAAAATATTGCGTACATATATAAATATATTTAAAATATAAATAAGTAAGATATAAATTAGTTGAATATAAAATCAGTTAAATCAGTTAATATATAAATTAATATATAAATAAAATAAAATATGATGGCCGGAGATCATTTATAAGAAATGAGAAATTGTTAATCTCGTAGAGTAGCGTGTTTAAGATTAAGGTTGTTTAAATGTCTTCGAGGTGGCGATAAGTTAAAGTCGTAATGTTTTGATCAACGTATTTTATCGTTTACTCTCTTGGTTAATTTGTGCAGAACTGTAGTACAGCTTTTTCGTAGATTTATTTTCACGCCGGCCACTAGTCCGTCAGGAATTTTTCGTCGGATTATGATTTACGTAAATGATGTACCATCTGTGGAATGTGATACGGGTGCAGGGGGCTGATACGTATGCATTAATATCGTTCCAAACTTAAAGTAGGAACCGTTCGAACAGAGTTTCCGAATTAACTTCGCGCGTGGTTCTTGTTTGGCGTAATCAAAATTTATTTCGCAATAAATCATATTTAAAATTCTTTAGAGTGCATTCTTAAGAGACTGTTTTTTTTTTTTTTTTTATTTCTCTCAAGACAAACGAGCGAAGTCCTTCTTGTTATAGTCGTAGAATAAAATGACTATTAAAAAATTTTTTTAATAGCTCTTAATCAAGGAAAAATTGGATGTCGTATGATAAATTGTAATTAAGCTGGAAGCTTTTGTGCTGATTTATGACGCGTGGGGTTAAAAAACCAGACCGATAAGAAACGTTTAGACCGGCTGACGATTTTTCTTAACACAGGATGGCAAAAATCGCCATCAAAACAAACGACGGCAGATTGGACAAAGGCCAACTCCACGGTAGGCTGCATCGCGAGAACAAAAAACTCTTTGCACTTGTGATATTGAGCGGAAACAGTCGCGATGCGGCAGCGCGCGGTCGTTTCCCCGGTGAAACGTTACATTTCACCTTTGCCGTCTGAGAAAAAGGAAGTACGTCCATTGAATCGCGTGGTAGATTTTAATAGCAGATCTCGATCTGTCTTTTTATTATTCTGTTTTTCTGCTTACGCTGCTATGCATTTATACGTATGCATATAAGAAGGTTGTTTTAATATTATCTTTCGTGAAACGTAATGTCTTTGTTGGCTAATTAACCGATACATTTTTATATCGTATAGAGAATTTCTATTAGATATAAATATTAACGAAAAAAAAATTTTTATGATATATCTGTGTAATGCAAATAAATATTTCTAAATATACTTTTCTCATCGATTATACGTTTTATTTCGCACTGTGAAACAAAGTAATAATATACGACTACAATAGCATAAAATAAAATAGTTGTACAAATATTCCATTATAAATCTTTTAAAAATTAAATAACACGAGGTTTCGTTAAAGAGTCTTATAATCCTACTTTTTACACCTCAATAAAGTACATATGTATATCAGTGGTGAGCACAAATTTAAAGAGAGATAGATACGTTTGTACGTATATGTATACGTACGTATAGGATTTTCATTTGCAAATCGTTATCATAATCGTTTCTTTTTTTTATCTCCATTGTAAATTGACCAGCTCCGGTTCTTCAACTTTTTTAATCGCTTCCAGAAAAATAGACTGCGAAGACCAGCTCCAGAGTATTTTTCTTTCCACTTGGCAACGTTTACCACAAACAAGTAGCACATTAATCTCTTGTTCCTTCATGTTGCGTTGCACAGGGTGGTTGAGAAAAAAGACAGTCTGACAGAGATTGTTGTAAGAAATTGATTGAGAGAATTTAGTTAACAGCGTACAAGTTGTAAAATTATTTAGTAAGACATTTTTCTTTTTTTGGTTTCTTTCAGTATTTAAATCTGATGATTGAAAACACTATTTTTGATTTTACTAGATTTTCTCTTCATTCGATTGTTTGAAATATCATTCCGTAGTGACGAAAAATTCGTTTTATCGAAATCACCTGTTGCATCATCGAATTTTTAACGTCGATTTACGGAAACGAGAGCTGACTCGACGAGATATCAATTTTGAAATTTCTGTCACGTTTGCAATTACGTTGAAACACTTATGCAGAATTGTGTAATCTCTTAAAAAATGACCCGATTTATCCTATCCTTTCGGATAATCATTCACTGTAATTTTTCATTCATATGACGCTTTGATGAAAAATTGTGATAATTCCTGGGGAGTATATTTTTAAATTTATTAGCTAACTTTTTTCACATATCTGTCCATAAGAATCAGGAACGTACAAATTAATAAGTTAACTAAAAGCAATATTAATTTCCGCACTATTTATCGAGATTTTTTAAATATTTGTAAATTGTTTATCCAAAAACTTCCTCCATTTATTCAAATTCAAAATCTGTAGTGCATCAACATTAAATACACAATTCGACGATATATCTTCACTATTACGTATCTCTTTCGACTAATCGCTGTCAGATTAGAAAAATCCTTGTATCGAGATCTCAGGTCTTAGGAAGAACTACGATAATAATTAGACTGTATTCCGTATCTGGCAAAATTATAATATTTACACGAGATCTGACGTCAATTAAAAATTTTCAACAAAGCCAAGCCTAATTTCACTCCATCGTAATATCCAATGAGATATAGCCATCGCGGGAATAAAGAATAAAATAACGGTGAATCTGTAATTTCGAAATTAAATTACATCCTGCCGAAGATAAGTAAGTGTTGAGATACTTTTCAATGATAGTGTATTTACTTGCGCATTATCCAACATAAAAATCCGTCCGATGGGACGCTTCCTTTAATGTTACCATTTTAAAGTACGAACAGGTGTAATTTAGTTTCCCCATGGAACGACGATTTTCATGGCGTATCATTACAGAAAATGATCGGTTATAGAGGATTTCTATTAGATGCAGCCATTCTCATTGATCGCAGTTCAGATTGTAGCTTATTTGCTTATCGCTGAAGATAATCACCGGGTCAACAGCTAATTTTATTACCTGACAGTTTGTCCATATACATATCATTATTAACAAACTTGCCCTGTAAATTTACCTAAAAGTTTGTTTTACTTCTGTCGTGGCCGCATTCGTGAGTTATTATTAGATTAGGTTTAATTAATCGTGGCACTATCTTGCATGGAAGATAAGATGTTAGGTCGAAGATATGGTGTTAGATGGTAGGTTGAATGATAATGTGTTAATTTATTCCAATTTCCATATTTGAAATTACTTATTGTTTTATTATTGACTTGTGTATGCACATGTTATTATAGTTGTAAGAAGGTTCGTCTCATCACTAACTAGCGGTCGTAAGGCAAAGTTAAAAGATTTAAAAATATACGATCGATAAGCTGATCCTCCCTTAAAGCAGCTATATGAGAGAGATTCGTATTAATCAGTATAGCACAACAAGGGATCCAATCTACTATTAATTTTCGTTCCATTATCGCTATAATGTAGAACCAATAAAACCACCCCTAAAAACCAATCATCGTGTAGCCATCTAATGGGAAACGAAACATAATCTGGTCAAACAAGCGTCGTCGCTGTTATAAATCTGCCCTACCCTTCTTTTTAATTACATTTTGGATTATACACGTACATGAGTGTAATTAATAATACAATTATATCGTTCAGGATTAACGCGCGTCACACACATATATTATTATTATTATTATTATTATTATTATTATTCTTGATTTCAGTTAAGGTCGCGTCGATCATTTTCTACGGCCATTAGCTGCCGCGATTAACATAATACAAAAATAGAATATGTAAAATACAAAATGTAAAGTACAATACAAATCAGTACGATCGACTTAAATTCAAATTAGTATGATACGACGGTGTATGTTGAAACTTAGTCGATAGCTTACAATATCATAATTTGCTGATACAAATTAACATCTTTGAGAAAATATATGTTCCCAATGTTTTTCTACACATTGCGGATTTCTATGGTTTCGAGATGAAGAAAACTGAACTCGACGATCGATCGAACTTTCACCGGTAGCCACAGGCTTAATACCTGGTCGAGAAAGTTTATTATCGTGACGATGTTTCGTCTCGATAATTCTCGAGGTGGCTTTATTTTATCTAATCGGTCGGTAGATTGACGCCGTATTCGAATACCGTGAAACGTAACAGAATGAATTGAAAAGTCTTAAAAAAAAGAGAGAGAGAGAGAGAAAGAGTTCGCAGCGTTTCATAAACAATTAGAAATTGAGATTATACATGACAAACCTATCGATGACTCCCTCGTATCGTTCGACGATTGGTCAGGTGAGTGGACTAAACAGTTTGATGAATCGATTCCTTTTAATTTGATGGAAATTCCTGGAAGACGAATAGAAAGATACTTTTGGTTCTTGGAAATTTAATAAAAAATAACCGCTTTACTCTCTCTCTCTTTCTCTTTCGTTTCCATTTGTGGGTCTTCGTTTTGTTCTTTCTTTTTTTTCACAATCCAGAAATAAGGGGAATTTGATAGAAACGAAATTTTTACCTTCTCTCTATTTGGTTTGGTCCCTCTTTTAAAATGTTTAATTTTGTTACACGTAAACGAAGAATAGGAGGATATCTTATCTTGAAAATTTAAGAGGTAAAAATAATTATTGTTTGTTTTTCCTTCTTTTTGTAGTTTGGTTAATGGTTGATCGATGTTGTCTATATAGTTTGTAATTTTCGATTCTTTTTCTCCATTTTTTGAACTGCCTTCTGCAGGCTCACGAGTGAAATTGTCTCAATCTGTACCTCTTACAACTACAGTAAGTTTTATTTATATCAAGGCTGCCTTTTAATTTATTGTGACCGTTCTCGGCTTATCGCGACTTGTTTTCGAATATTGCCTGTCTTTGTTCCAGCTATACAAATAATTGTTTGTCTCCATTTATTCAGTGTGAAACATCTCACTTTTACACTGGCCCTTTGTATTTTTCCAATCGTACAATAACTGAAAATTCTCCGTTATCTTCTAAAGAGTACAAGTATAGCGTACCTGATATGATCGATGGTTAATAGGCTTTGGAAATTAAGATACAAAATTTCGTGCACAGTTACTTTAAAGTTACTTGTTGAAGACACCATAAATAATTTCAAAATTTCCTCTCTTACGCTCTTATCCTTTTCTCGATCTATATTACAGATTTGAAAGAAATTAGCAAATCCTCGATAGAAAACTTCCTAAATGGAGCAAAGTAAGTCCTAAATAGAAATATCATCGATTAATCATCACCTTTGTAATTTAAAGTTTAATTTCACAAAAGAAGATGCTTAATCTCTAAGAATTTTTACAGTTACAATATTTTCCTTACTTATACTTTGTACGATCTCTCGTTCGGTACGATATTTCTTGAGTAATCGCTTAATTTTTCGCGGATACTTTATTTATTTATCTATTTGTATCTATCGTATGGTACGATGAAGGAAAGTAGTTAGCACAGTGAAAGTAATAAATGCGAAACAAAGAAGACAGAAATAAGAAAAAAAGGAATATAAATATATAACAAAGATAAAAAAAGACATGTAAGTATACAGGGTGTCTACGAAAAGCGTGGCACAAGTTGTCGCGTGCAAAAATAAGTCGAAAAAAAAGAATAACATTTTTTCGTTCGAGGCTTCGTTTTCGAGAGAAAAAAGCCTGAAGATCCGTTGGGTGCACGTGTACCGATTGTAAGTTTCGAGGTATCCGACTTCTCTTTTCGCTCGTGTTGATATTTATAAACATGGACAATGTCAGCATTTGCTTCCTATCATTGCCGTTATCTTATGTCCACAGTGTCCATATTTGGATTGGTTTCATAAATAAGGATAAGAGGTTTACTATTTTAAAATGAGGGTATTACTATTTAAAAATTCATTTCGTTAACGTAACGAGTGTTCAGAATGTTGACCGCGTTGTCGCCTACGATCGCTCTGCTCGTTTAATTAGATTGTTATCAACGTGAACAGAAAGGGAAGTCGGATATCTCGAGACTTGTGATTACTACACGTATATCTGGCGGATCTTCGAACACATTTTTCTCGAAAACGAAGCCTTGAACGAGGAAGCGTTACTCTTTTTTATCGACTTACTCTTGCGCGTAGGTTCATCATCCGATCGCTTGTAACATAATTTCGCGGATACTCCGTAAAAGAAAAGAAAAAAAAGGAAAAAGAAGAGGATAAAGAAAGTTGTATTATAAGAAGAATTACACGTTAAAAAATAAAGAATCGCGAGGTCGATAGCCTTGGCTTATAGCAAAATCCAAAGAAGAGATCGATTCGTTCGCAGATATTATACTGTATAGTTGCATATTCTGGCGATGGGATCGCAAAATCTGAGACCAAAGCGAGAAGAAATCAACGCTGAAGAGCAGAGTATTGCGTCAAGAACGTGATGAAACGTTGGAATTAATAAGTTGTAGTAACGGAGGACCGTCAAGATGATTTTACAGAATCCTCTTCACGACACGTGATCCCATCACGTTCAAATGGAACTATCAGCCCTTCAACTACGATTCTTCGACGTTAACCGCGATCCTATCGGCTAGAAACGGGCAACAGGATTAAAAAAGAAAGGCTCGCATAACCGCTGCTCGTTTCTTTTTCTCGCGCCTCTATTCCAGCCGGTCGGATTAAAGTCGACCGGATCGAAGGTGTCGCGAGAATACGAAAAGCGATCGAGTTTCGTCGTGAACGACGTCGGCTGACCCAGATCGAATCGGATTTGTGGTTATTCCGACGCGAAACCGCCCCTCTTAAAAATATTCGCGGAGAAAACGTCGATTTTCGTTTCGATCCAACGAATTCCCGACGAAACAGCAAGGATTGGTAATCTATTATGTTTATTATATCTGTTACATCTATATTATATCTATTATATTCATTTACATTCGTTTACGGTGGGTTTCAGTGAGCTTCATTTATCGACGATACTACGATTTATCCATTTTTTGTTTTTTTTTTTTTTTTTTAGGAAATGTGTAATAATTAGTAATCTAAAAAAATTTGGACAATTTCGGCGTTTGGTGCGTCGATTGTTTGGAATTTGTTTCTTTGGAATGTTGCAGTTTGAAACGGTCCGTATTTCCTCGATCAGGTTTGGACTGGTTTTGTGACTTTTAAGAGAATTTTACGAAGATCGAATTCGAATGATAAAATTGCATCGTAATTGTACATTGTAATTGAGGGTTTGGTAGCGGAGGAAGAAATATGAATTGAATTTTGAATTAATCGTAAAACAAGCATCATAAGGAAGAGATTTTATTTGATTAAATGTTTTTAAGATCTTTGTTATAGCAACGGAATGCAAATATATTTGAGAAACTCCAATTTTTAATATTTCATACGAGCGTAGATGTTATTTTTTCCACTGGTGCGTTATGAAATGTCAAGGTATTCAAATATTCAAGTGGTCGTATCGTTCGTGATCGAACTGCTGAAATATCGATGTTTACAGATAGTATGTATAATATATATTTATGTAAATGGATGTGCATTTACATGTAACCGACTCTGCGTTATTGCGCTACCCGGTTTAATACTTTAAAAGTAGACTTTAAAAGCACGAGAGGTGAAACATTCGTGCACACGCCGTGAAGTAAAGCTACTACCTATCGATGTCGATTTGAAACATTTATCAGGCGGATGCAGTCGTGAAATTGAAGCATATTCGATTGTCGAAAAATATACCATCGAAGAAATTACGCTTTGTAAAAGTATTTATTTCAAAAATGATGGAAAAGATATTCGTTAAAATATCGATTTAAAAAGTTATTGAAAACTTAAAAATTTTGTAATTACACCGACACCTGATATATTTATTACAGAACGATTTAGTGTTCAAACTTTCAATGGAAAAATTATAATTTAAAAATCGAAATATAATTCAAGTCGATGATTAGCTACGATTAGTGAAAGTTTCCAAATGAAACTGCGAACCTGCAAGCAGTGGCGAAAGAATTTCTCAATTCATCCAATAATCGCACAAATAGCGTCTAGTGACTCGCAAAAGAAACAATTGGAAACCTATTTTGACAAATAAACAATTCGGTCGGATCCTTATCGTTATCACTCGGCCAGCCTCGCCACCGTCTCATCATCGAGTATTTGTTATCGCGTCGATGCTTCTGATTCATCCCTATTCCTGGTTTTTGCTCATCTTGCCTCCTCTTCGAACCTTTCAAAGTGTCAGTGCTTTCGATTTTTCTATTTCTCGCGACGTTTCCTCCATTTCTGTCGATTTTTCGAACTCATCCCTTAACTTCAAAAAACGATATACGTATACGTTATCCTATTTACGTTGATCAATAATTTTGCATTTAGGAAAGTTCATTCGTTGCACGTTATTTTGTCGCTCGATCTTTGATCGTAATACCTGTAATTTTTCTTCAGACGTTATACCTTAGATTCGTTCAAAGAACGTTGAACACGAATTAATATATGCGAAGAAACCGATAGAAAAAGTTGTACGAAAAGAATCTTAAAAGATCCACAAAGATAATGTTATAGATTATAACTCTGCCTTCGTGACTTAAGGAAAATTTCGAAAATACGTAAAAAGGTAAATATCAACCGGTATTGCGAGTAACGTTGATCCGATGTAACAACTGTGCTTTGTATCCTGACAAATATTAACAGCAATTGTTAAACATCGAAATGAATGCTTGGAAACATTTGTACATCGTCATTTTGCGTTCAGCACGGAGAAATTAAACAAATCGAATCACGAACCATCGTTAGTTCGCTCCGTTAGTCCGAGCCAATTGATTCCAGACAGTCTGATCACACACGCGGGTAATACTACTGAAAAGTTTCGCAGTGATTTTAAATCGAATTAAACGAACCCGACCGCGTGCAGCGGTGTGAAATTTTGGTTGAAATGGAATTTTACGACCGATATTTGGCTCCTCTTAATTTCGCCGAAACTCCAATATTTATTTGTCATTTACTTCGTCAAAATAGTCTCGAACTTTCGATCGGATATTTTTGGCGAATTTTAATTTGGAACTTCTCATTTACTCTTTTTACCTTTCGATCAAAATTTTAATTCAATAGCAACATGTCGATTAAAATCGCAGAGATGACTTTAATTCGCAACTTTTGCTTTTAGAATAAAATCTATTCGATTCTTTTAGTTGGACTATGTTTTAGTTGGTTATTTTTGGATGTCTGATATTTCTGTTATATAAGTCGATCCACGGATGTCCATTGACGTCCACAGGGACACTGTCAAAGCAAGAGACACGTGTGCCAATAATAAAACACTTATTAGAACGTCGTAATCCGATAAATATGTTTAACGAAGCGTGTAGCGTGTAACTGTTAGCACGCCCCACTTCAGTGATGATTAGTTGGACCGTGCTTGTTCAAGTCGTTGTATGTCGTCATCAAAGGTAACGCAACGAGAATCTAATAGCATCAGCCACGGGCTACGTAAATTCTGGACTTGGAGAAATGTTTTTAGGAGCGCAAAGGTCCTTAAAATATGTGAAACATTGTCAACTTGGATTTATATGCTACTTCCGCTTCTAATCAGAATTCTTGATAATCAAAATATCTCGAAATAATCCAACTATTCCAAATACGAGATTTAGAGAAAATTGTTTTGAAGAAATTGTTCTAAATCACAGAACTTCTTAAGCTATAAGAAACGAGTTACCTCAATTACACGTTACTTATGCTTCTAATCGATATTTTAAAACGTCTCAAATACGAGATTTAGACTTTTAATTGCTCTAAAGCACAAAGGTCTTCAGAAACGTGAAAAATTGTCAACAATCGTGCGAATAAAAATCAGAAAATCTTCCGAAACGACGAGATCAAAAACGAGGAAATTAATAATTATCGTAACATTGATTGTAACGTGTAGTAGTTGATATTAATTGTTGTTTCACCGAACACAATGGTGAATCCGTAGTCCACTCTTGGTCTTACACCATTCCAATGTACATGAAATGTGTACGAAATTCATATACACGTGTATCATGATCAATACAAAATATTCTGACCGTCATCTTGAATTGCAAATTTATAACAAGTGACGTAACATTGCATATTCTAATAGACTTTTTTCTTCATAAATAAATCGAAATTAATCTTGAATATGGAATCAATCATCTTGAGTCATAACACGTATTTCTTGACGTTTTTGTATTTCGAAATGAAAAATCGTAAATCGTTACTGATATCAAGGCGCGGTGCAGCGACCAGATAAAATTCACGATAGGGAATGGAGAGCAAACACCGACGAACGACCAACGCAACCGTTTCCACTCGAAACACGCTAAGGAAACACGTATTTCTCGAGTGGGATGCAATCGCGTGACACGTCAATTCGAAAGAAACCTGCAGCGCAATTGACTGCCGATTCGCGTTGCATCGAAAGCAGTTTCCAAGAATTGTAACTTCAGTGCGATGCATTTGCGTCGAGGTTTACGATTTTCAACTTGGAACTTTAATTCGATTGTTCGGTGTACGATCGCGTAGGTATCAAATATCGCGTTAGTATTTGTACAGTCAAATATTTATACTTTTAACTGCAACCATCGGCTTTTATTTACCAGATTCCGTTTATAAAGTATCAACTACTAGCTCTTATCTTTTTATCAGTTTCCAATTTCTAATTGCCAATGATCAGTCTGAAACATCTAATTATTATTTTCCAAAGCCCAAGTGCTAATCGTCGATTCTCATTGTCAATTGCAGTCAACATTTCTCAGTTTCTAATTACAGCTTTCCAATTATCAATTTTCGTTCTCCAACCGACAATTAAACACTATTGGATATCGATAACCAATTTCCAATTTTCGATTCTCGCTTTGTCCAAAAATGTTTCTCTTACTATATATTGCGATAAGATTCGCTATACGTTAAAAGTTTTATATATCTCTCGATTTTTTAATCACGTTGTATCTCAAAGAGCAATACTTTTTGTTCTACGAAAGTGGCGATAATCTTGTATTTATTATGTACTATTAATAATTTCGACGATAACTTAGTTTTCCAAGGAAAAAATCGAACCAGCTTAAAAATTCGTATATCAATCGATTTCTTCTCACACAGCGTATCTTCTGCTCGAAAAGATACGATTTAGTCGCAAATCGATCGATCAAAACTTTGAACGGCGTAAATTTTCGTGTTTCGTTTCTCGGTTCTCGAAGATTATCGACGTGTTCGTTATCACTCGCTATCAAGTTTGACCCCGCTTATAATGCTGTAACCACGAATCCGTGATTCTTATAACCATGATTTATCAACTAAAACACCATCCTCTGTTACTAACCGATAAAAGATTTACGACGTTTTACGTCTTACGAACGTAATGTAGGAAGCTGTGACGCAAGAATCTTCAAGACAAACCAGTCTGAAATTTGGTACAATTTGTTAGAGTTCGCGTACGACCATCGTTTCGTCATTCGCGAGATTCGTTATTAAATTTGGAAAAAATTAATTATCAAGATAGCGAGGTTTCCATTTTAAAATGTACATAGTCTTTTCTTTTTTAATCGTGGTTTCAATTCAATTCACGATTTTAAAAATTCTATCTTTCTAAAAATTTTAGGTCTAATTTGGTTTACGACAAGTAACAGAGATAAACAAAATGTCATTTCGATAAAGGAGTCATTTAAAAAGTATACTAATCTCGATTCTTTCTTTTGCCTCTCATAATCTTTTCGTTACGAATGCAAAGAATGCAAGGATGCAGAATTGTAATTTCGTTGGAAATTTCGTTTTGATTTACAGTCGATGTAAGATGTAAGTGGCCAATGAACATTCTCCTCTTATTATCTTTTTGCACGATCTTTCTTCGTCACCATAATATCAGCATCTTTTAACTTCTGGAATTTCTCAAAGATCGGTCAGGAGAACCTTGTGGCGAAGGTTTGAGTGGAGTTTCGAACGAAGGATTAGGTGGAGGTTTGGGCGAAAGTGAAGGAGCGTTCGATGATCGATACTGTTATCAATATTCGGCATTCTCAACATTATGTGCAATATTGCGTCTTAATAATTCGTTTTTCAAACGTACACGAAGGCTGCAAATCTTTTTACACGTTTATGAAAATTGCTCGTTGACCTGTAGTTTCTTCAAGTATGTCAACTTTCGTCGACGAATTTTTTTCTATTTGTAACCTTTACCGAGATAGCTCTTAAGGAATCGAACTTCGGAGGGTGGTTTCACCCCTTAAATTTGTGTCACAGCAGCTGAAAAGCGGCACGTGCAAAAAAGAGAAATCTACGATTTTTCGGCTGTTTTTTCAACACTACGAAGTTTCGTTCAAATCGGAGCCAGGATCGTCCGCTGTTTGTTAGAAAGCAAAATAACATAGGCGCCTCATTTAATCTCGTTACGCTGTCAACAAGCAATTTCGCAATCAACCAATTAAACGAACTACGAAAACGTCCTCTCAACATGCAAAAAACATGGTAGCGTCTGAACGATTAGGCGAAATTAAACTCGTTATTTACCTTAATTAACCAAATTTGCGACGTTCAGAAATTCAACGATCGATAAGACGATTCAAAAAGCGGACGAACCTAATCACTTCACGAAATTAGCGTCGACCTTTGGCGACTTCCGATCGTCAAGCGATACGCTAATTACATCGATAACGAGACGAATTTTTAGCGACAAACACGACGGCCATAATAACCACGAGACTGAGAACAAGGAAACAAGAGACCGAGAAATGGTAATTACTGTTTTTCGCTGCTGCAATTTCGTTTGCGAATAACAGCAATCGACGTTGCGCCGTATCAAATGGAAAACGATCGATGGTTCACCACGAGTAAAGTGCGAATTTTATGCAAATTGATATATTCATGGGCGCAATTACAACTTTTAAACAGGGATTCGTTTTATCCATTGAGAATCATTATTTATTAATATTAATTATTATTTGTTATATGGTAGAACGAGTATGAGTCTAATGTATATGTATGATACAATGCTAAATATAATACAATACATACATGCGAAGTAAACGTCCATACGTACACATACGCGAAGAACAGGGAAATAAATGAAAGGAGAAAAGCAAGAGGAAAAAGAGAAAAAAAATAAAAGTATAATGTAATTACAAAAATAACTAAAAACACGATCTAAACAGCGTATAGCTTGATACCTAAAAAGATTTCTTGAAACGTTGAGTAGAGAAGCGTTAGGAGATTATAAATTTCATGGACATTCGTTATAGAAGTATTCATAGAAAACATTCTGCGTTTATAAGAGAATAATGGGTGGAGTAAAATTGATTTTTAAAAATCATCGATACGTAGAATTCGAATGACTTCACGATGAAGTCACCAACAACACGTATCGACGTATTAAGAAAACAGAAGTCTCAGTCGTATTGAATGTCCGTTGGATTTCGGCTCTGCAGTCAACACGTTAAGCCTCTAAATTCGTAAAACAAGTAATTGTAAACTAAAAAAATAAAAAAAAAAAAAAATAAAAAGTCACGTTAAACGTAGTTTCATCGCGAAGATATTCTGTTTCCGTGGCAACATCTCTGAATCTTCAAGAAAGTAAAACACGATTGTGTACTACGCGTCGCGTCAAACATCATTTTGTCACGAAAATATTCGGAGAAAATATTCTGTTTCTACGGAGAACATCTGTAAATCTTCCTCGCGAAGATGGAAACACGCGCTTCGCGAAACAAATGTCGCCCGTTCAATTTCCATGTATCGAAACGAATTTCAATTTGTCCTGCCACGCCAATTTGCCGATTTATGGCAGGCGTTGCATCGTAAATTCGCGAGGAACGTGCTGAACCGTTCTTGTTTCGCCGTTTTTCCTCCCCACAAAACGACAACGGCCAGCCGAAAAATGTCATTGTACGCCACTGATGATCGGTACAAACTTTAGAACGAAAATTCTTTCATATTTTTTGTCTTATTCTTCTCTCTTCTTTTTTTTTTATTTATTCCCGCGTCGAATCCATGGATTTTTATCTTTCTCGTCTTTTTACGTTTTAGTTACACGCGCGCGATTGTTGAACCGTGTACCACAGATAAAGCATGGAAGTAATCGTCCAAAGTTTTGTTGGCTATCTTTACAAGCGGAAGGCAATCTTTGTTTTACAGAACTGTGATATTCACAATCAATCGAAACTCTGTTACGTGAATTCGCTTGTTCGAATACAATTATTCAATCATGTTCGTGTTCTTTGTTTCTCTATTCTTTTTCACTTTTTCAATGTTTTATAGTTTCAGTTTTAATCACTTATCGGTACAACGATGCCTTCTTGCTCGTTTATGGAAAATGTTTCTTTGAAATTAACAACGGGTTAATTACGTCCTCTCCGAGACTTCAAAAAAGCTATTACTTTAATAGATAAATTAGTTGAAATTAATCGATCAATTTATTTTTCTTTAATAGAAGATTAAAAAAAAGAAAAACTGAAACTTTAGTAACGCACAGATAAACTAGGGAAACTAGAGCTGTTTTAATTGAAAATAGGAGATTTCTTCCAACAACAACAACAACAGATGCCTACATCAATGCATAATTAAAAAAGTTAAGGAATTGCGAAAGTTTAGAGTAACCTAAATACGCTTAAAAATAATACAAAATCTAACTCGAAATGAAAGATCTAGAAAAGTTCAAGTAACTGCAGAAGCGACAGTAAAGTAGGAGCAACCAAATCAAGACGTGTCTATTTCATATTTTTCTGTATACGAAAAAGTTTAACCCGAGAATCGTCGCGTGGAAATGTTATCACGGGTCGTTTCTGGGTTAAGAGAAATCGCGATCGATCCGGTTAAAATCCGCGTCTTCGTTGTCACGAATGATTTATTATCATCCAAGAGTTTTATTATCGTTAATGTTAACCAATGCGATAATGTTACGCGTCTCGTCTATATTTGTCTTCCTGCTTTGATTAAAAATCCTAAATAACGATCATTGCTTTCGTTTCGAGCATCGAGATGTCTCGATTTTAGATTACTATACCAGCATGAGATTCAATTTTCGTGCTCCTACAGAACCACTGTGTTACTGTACCATTGTTTGCTGTATTATGGCACTGTACTATCACGTAATATAAGGTACAAAAGTATACTACAAAAAGTATGACACCGCATATATTATATATTAATCGTATATCGATCACCTTCCTAAAACGTTGCCAATCTTCTTCGTTTGCTAAAATAAGAGCAAGACTGGTACGTAAAAATTCGACGATCGTAGCGACGTTTCAGTTCTATTTCTTCGGTTGTGTTTATAAAAATACGAATTGGCCCAAAAATTCGTAATCTAGCGATAACCCAGGCCACATATGAAAGCATCGGGAATCGAGACTCTCGTTCGTTGAATATCTTTAATAGTTTTTCACCATGCGATAAGCTGACGTCGGAATCGACGTGGAGAAGTTTTGTCGGCGAGCTGAAACTCAATTGTCCGATTCGTGTACGGACGACACAGGTAACGATGCAACGAGTAAGGCTTCCGGTACTTGGATCAAGCTACAATCGATACTCGTCGCAATGAACCGACGCGATGGTTTAACAACTGCGTACGCGAGGCGATGGCACGAGAAACGCACTCTGGAATCGAGTTGAAATTTACTGACACGAATCGCGATCTGTGTCGATGTTCCACGCTGATACGTATATACGTCACGAGAACGAGGAAATTTGCGATTTGTTTGTGAAACGAACTTGATGCTGTTCGATTAGATGTCTCGGTATAGAAAAATTTCTTTTTTTTAATTGTACGCCTGTGCAGAGGGCAAGTATTTTGGTGTGTACTGTGCACACGTTTAGGGTTGAGTCATTATAATTAGATCGTGAATATACACGTGCAAAGGTTCGTATCTTAGAATGATGAGAAAATAGAACTTTCAAGTGGGAAAATTTATTTTTTAATTATACACGTACGTAGAGCAAGTAGTGTTTGGCGTGTACCGTGTACACGTTTAAGGTTGACTTATTATAATTAGATTGCCAATATTTATGCAAAACTTCAGATTCTTGTAAGAAGAATAAAAAAATGGATCTTAAGTAGAAAATGTCGTGTTATCTGCTAAATACTGTAAAAAGTACTGTACTTCGTACGTGTCTTTGCATATTTGGTGCTTCCAATGCAAAAATCCATAGAATTTGATCGTAATAATAGCGAAGTTTGTCGTGTCAGGTTGAGCAATGGTTTTCTATAGAAATTAATATCTTCATTTACACAGCTTTATGGAATTCAGTCGGTTGTGTCTGTCTACGCTTTCAGAGTTAAAGTATAATGACGAACGAACGATACAGAGTTGAATTTCAAAGTTAAAGTCGGATTTCCAACTTGGTTCATGGAATTTATTTAATTCGATCGAATGCAGTAAATTGAATTTAATTTCGCAACTTGCGATTCGAGGTATGACTTTACATACAAAGGTTTGAATAATATTCTGTACGTAAAATATTTCTTGACCGTGAGGCCGACTAAACATATATATAAATCAAAATAAATTCCTTGACAATTGCTTCGCGATAAAATATCGGTTAAGATAACGATTGTGAATGGAAGTCGACGAGTCATTCAGAAAACTAATAAAGAATCAGCGAAAATAGAGGACTGCATAGAAAATGTACACGATGACAGTAATAAAAAAAAGCAGGAAAGAAGATAAAATGAACGAATGCCAGGACAGAAGCTGCTTACGTCAAGGGAATTTTATTTCCACGAATATCTGTTTTAGAAATCGCTAAACAATTTTACAAGGCTGAATTTATAAAGCATCAAATGTTAGCGTAAATTGATAAATAAACGAATTGTGAAATTGTCGTCTAGTGATTAGTATTTTTAGCTCGACGCGATGATTTTTTGCCAACGTTCGCGAAATTTTTCAAACACAGAAAAATGTAAAATTTTCTAAGAACTTCTTGATTTATCGCAATCAATAAAATATCACAAAGTCTTGTCAAAACGTTCAAAGTTGTTTGACCGAGTTCTCGTTATTTTCGAAATTATGACATTGAATTTTTCTGATACCTCAAAAATGCAGATACGACGACTGCTTATGAGAACCAAAAAAAGTAACTTGCCTTGGGGAAAACAGCTTTTAAGCTACAGCGATTTCAAGCGTTCAAAGGTTCGTCAGACAAGTTTGGCACTTCCAGCGTGATTTCGTCTACGCGAGTTAGACCGAAACGCGCTATTCAGACTTTTATTTTCATCTTCTCGCTTTTAGTACTTTTTCATATCTAGTTCGAAGTTGAAAAAAAAGCTCAAGAGGCAGGGTATATAATTCGATGGAATGACTCCAACAAATCTTCAAACGTTACAAAAATTCAGGACTCGTTCGACCCGGAATTTCCTTCAAGTTTCGAAAAAATTCAGAACTTGTTAAATTCGCGAGTTCTTCCTTTCGTCAGGATTTAATAGTTCTTCGCTTGTTCGAAATTTCAGAAAAATTCAGCCCGTCTTTGATAATTCTTCAACGACTCTGCGATTCCGAAATTCCTGCAAACTCCTAAAAAATTCAGGTCATCTTCGATCCAGAGCTTCCGTCGCCTAGAAAATTCAGGACTTTCCTCACATCCGGAATTTTTTACGATGTTAAAATTCGACATCGATGATGCTCCGACGAACGTCCTCTGCCCAAACGCGTTATAAATATACGTTGCTCCTTCCAAAACCTAGAATATTCTATGAGAGATATCGCTATTCTACACAGTGCAGACGAAGATTTAATAATAAGATAAGAGTGGCCACGCGACCGATTTGTGCGCCTTGTATTTCCGTGCATCGAAAAGAAACAGTGGCTGCACGACGACGCCTAGGCACCATCATTTTTTTCTATCGCCAACAGGCGATAACGTGTCGCCAACGATAACGTTTCCCAGACTAACCCCGGGACCAATAAATGCTGGGACTTTGCCTCCGAGTAGCGCACAATCCACGCGATCGTTTCACAAATTCACGCTTCTCCCACGCATCTTATTTTGCCTCTTCTTCGACTCCGACCGGAGCTCGTTCCATCATCGACTGGAACATAGATCTTCGAACCTAAATATGAAGCAATCCTGGAACGTTGTTCGATTCGGAAATATTATTGATATTTGTAAAATGGACGAATCGTACGTAATTAGCGAGTAATTTAATTTGCCAAACGAGTAGTGCCTGAACGCGATATCGAATTGAACCGGCGTTGGTGGCTGTTGGTGCGAATCGGAAGATTTTTCGTGAACATTCTGTGAGTTTCGATGATTTATCAATGTAAGACGATCTGTGAGTATTTTCAGAAGTTTTATGGTACTTTTAAGGGAAGCCTTGTTTATGGAGATTTTCTTGTCGATGTTATTTGATATCGGTCGCTGAATGATCAGCGTTTATAGCGCAGAGACAATCAGTTAATACCGAATGATCAACTTTGTACTGTTACAAAGTGACTTTTCCAAACACTGTTGGATCGATAGTGTTGCTTGAGCAAACTGGGAGAACTGTCGTGTTCAAAAGTGATAGTAGACACTACAGCATAGTGACTTGAGCCGTGAAACTGTTCGAATGATCACCATTGCTCCGCGGAAGATGAAAGTCGAGGAAGGTTTTGTTCCGAGGTCGTTTTGAGCAAGTTTTCCAAGGAGACTTTATCGAAAGGCTGTATTGCTCTCTCGAAAGTAAGTCTTGCTTATAATCGTAGTAGAAAATAATTGAGAATCGAGCAAAGTAGCACATATAAAACAATGAAAATGATATCAGAGGCGATCTTCTTATCACATAATTGAAGAGATAATTTTGTGTATTGGTAAAGTGTTGAATGAAATATCGAAACTCTACCAAATACATTTGGAGGGGGTATGTTAAAATTAGGGCCTCTCTAAATACATGTAGGATATTCCAGATCATTAATAATATCTTGCAAAAGGAAAGTTAAGAAAGCGTGCGCTGAACAAATATTCTACCAATATCGAAACTTATCGATACATTAAAGAACCGGTTAGAGCCACTCTAAATATTGCACAGCTGCAATCAAAGTTGCAGATATTCAAAATAATCGGTAATACTTTATCGAGGATGAGTTAAGAGAACGTGCATTAAAGAGAAATTCTACAGAAATGGAATCTTATCTGTATACGACGAAAACTAATTAGATTCTCTTTAAATATACACAGACTGTCGTAAACGTCGTAATGCTAAAGATCATAGAATACTGCGTCGACGTAGAAACCGATTGAAAATATATCTGCGCACATCGAACGATAAAAACTATTCAGATTTCCGTGGCGTTTTCAAGCCACTGGTCACCAAGTTAGTTACTGGTGATCGATTGCACGTTACGAGATATCCATCGGAAGTATCAGGACGTAAAGTTCGCCGTTTTCGAAAATGTTGGATCGTAACGTGGCGTTGGTTCTTCGAACCAGACAAGACAGGACTGAAAGACGTTTGAGACACAAAAAGGAAGCGAATCCGCCACCGATGGAACCACCGCCGCAGTTGCTCAATAATAATTACCTGTACATCGATCTGAACATGAACTTCAGCGAGAACACTAAGCAACAGGCCACGAGAACGAGAAAGGTAGGCCTTTCTTTTTCGTATTGCTACTACTATCCTCTGATGTAACCTTGCGTCAGATTGTCGTCCGTCTTTCTCGGAATATCAATTCGTTTCTTGCGTTGATTAGGAGAAGGATTGATATTAGGAAAGAATATCTTTCATTCGAAGGCAACGGAAATTTCTTTGAGACGATAATCGATTCATTGAAATATGTGAATTGTAAATTCGTTATAAATGTACGGCTACCGAATATACTAAAATGTATAGATTATTAAAATTCCGCTTCTGAAAATACAATGAACTTTGAGAGAAGAATAGACAACAGAGTGAATAAACTTGATCCCATGGATAAATAGGATGCGTGAGAAGAAAGAGTATCATAGATGTGTTCTCTAGGACCGAGTTATTTCACTTTCTCCGACTTAGTATCGTCGTGAGAGAATCTCGGTTCGACGAAACCCAGCGAAAATAATTAGGTTTAGAGGCGCAGCCGGAGAATACCGGAAACGGTATAATTCGTTTCGTAACAGCGACAGTTTGACATCTCTTTCCGGTGCCATTATTCGTCTACCGCCGGTAATTAACCTTCTCGAACATTTATCGGAATAATTGTCAGTAAATCAAACGTAAATTATCGAGGATTAACTGTTCAAGCGGAAAAGCTTCCTCGTTCATTTTCTTCGTGGAAATAATTGCTACTTACAAATTGTCAATTCTTCTAATAGAAAGTCGTACGTGTAGCTGCTATAGAGAATTGAAATTTCACTTTCATTTAGCGCACATAAATTCTGAACGTTCTAGTTGATTTTTAGGAAATTTTTGCGTGGTTGAATATTTAGCCGAATTTTTATTTTTCAAGTGAATTATTTCTAGACCTTTCGAGATAGAGTTTTTTTTTCTTTCGAGAATGTAATACGATAACAGCGATTGTAATACGCTTATATTTGAAGGACAAAAGTAGACTAAGTATAGCTTTTAAAATGGAACATGTAGATTCATTCGTGACGGAATCCTATGGTTCAATAAGTTTTAGGAAAATTACCTTTTTAATGTTACTTTAGAACGTTGTGTTTCGTTAGTCCTGAATTTATGCTTCGAAAATAGCTTTCTATATCGTAGTGTAATTTATAAATCTAATTTATGAAATATGCGTTAAGAGTAGAACCACGAGACAGGATAATCGAATCGATTGTTGGGTTCATTTTATAGAATAGACATTTTTGTAGGACACTTTGTAGAATCTAGAATTTTCTAGACTCGATATAATTTTATATAAAGCTTTTATAGCATATAAATCTTTAAGAAACTCGAATTTTATAGATTTCGTAGAATGCAGAAATCGAAATTTCATGTTTCCCCGAAATGAGTCCTATAGTATTATTTTTATCCTGTAAAAATTCTTGTTCGTATTTTACAAAAAGAAAGTTAAACAAGGTATCGCAGTACTTTCTTTTATTCTCTGTACAAAAATACAAAAATATTAAGAATGAATAATTCAAGAGATATTTGGATTTCAATTCCACCAAATTTAGGTAGCTTACGAGAGACAAGGCAAACATAAACGCAGGACTATCGTCTTTCGTCTTTCCTCTCATACGTCTTTGTCATACGTCTTCTTCGTACGTCAAACTTCACAAAACTAAGGTTAAAAAAGTATCTTTCGGACGAAGCGTCTTCGCGCACGAGTACCTTGATACTTTTGTACGGAGAATGAAAAAAGAAAACGCATCAATCGATGGATAAGAAAATATAAGATCTCGTTTAACGAAACACCGATAATCTTGAAATCTCGTTAACAAATGACCCCTAGGAAAGAATTCTCTCCGCCGTTACACGTGCCCCTTGCAATTGCTTCGCTTTACCCTGAGAAAATTCTTCGTACAATCGTAAATAAGGCAGAATATTTAGGTGATCTGATTTAGCTGAGACACCCTGTATAGGAGTGCGTGTGCCTGGAGAAAAGGGCAGTAGCGTAGAATAACGAGACAGAACTTGTAGGATGTCTTGTCAGTCAACAGTCTCAGATATTCATAGGATTCTCCCCTTGGAAGCAACGAGGCTGCACGTCGCTCGTAATTTGGCTTACTGTCAACCTTTTAGCAGAGCTTTCACCGCCAGCCATCCTTGTCTCTTGGTCGCTGTCGAATCGCCAATAGACGAATCGCCATTGTCGTCGCGAGAACGTAAGTTTTCACCGTGCCTATAGGTAGTTGGTTCTCTAAAGATTCGTCTGTCTGTTCTGAGACGCTTCGTGTTCTTATAAATATACGGTAAAATATACTATAATAAATATAAAATATAATATAAAAATCATTGCGCGCAACACGTGGATATAAACGTGGAAAATCACTACGACATGGTTAATTTGAAACTATGGTGTGCGAGATGCGTAGGTATATATTTCTGATTAAATCTTGCGATCTAATTGTTTCTTTTTAATTCTCTGTTAAAACGCGATTCGCATAAAATTCCTAAGGTTTCTTGGATTCTTGAGATTCTTAAAATCCTTAGATTTTAAGGTTTCATTAAGAATCGGTTTTCTATGGTGCGCTGAGATCTCATTGCGAGAACGTGGATGCCGAGTGGCGAATGAAATTAGGCTCTTGTATCGTACTCGTATGGGAGATATTTTGTTAATTGTTATAATGAATAATCGGACAACTTTTTTACAATAATTTCTTCGACGATTGTCAGCGAGAGAGCTAATTTGAGTTTTATTATGAAATTAGCATCAGGCATTGTGCGATTAACGAAATCCCACGAATCTCCTTCCACATAAAGCTACCACCTTAATTCAATCTATTTGATAACGTTATCTGACTGTTGCATAATTTTATTTGCCGTTGTTTGAAAGATACGCAGCCGGATATCGAAATTACATAAACTCGTTCGTAAATAATCGCTCGTAGCTCTTTATTTCTGTTACGTCCTTTCTTTTTTACGTGCTTTCGTTCTTGAATTCGGAGATTAGTTAGAGAATCTTTCTCATTAGATTAATCGGAACCATTAAACAAAATGGTTCAATCATAATTCGGGTGAAATGTTACATCATGTATGTATTTATAAAACTAGTATCTTTTCTTCGGCTTCTATCAAAGAAGAAGCTGAAAAGTTAAATCCATAAAAATTCACATTTTTATTATTTCATGTGCATTTGTACCTGCTGAAAAAACATTATATAATCGTATCAACATGTAATATAACATAATATAACGTATTATTTCGATTACCGGTATTCGATTAAATATTTGAAGAGAAATATACAATTAAATGAATTGAAATCGAAAATTCGAAGAACGTTGCCCTTTCCGCGAGTTTTTCTCATCAATCGCGTATACTTTGAATTGCATAAATTTTTTTATAGAGAAATCATCATCGTTTTCTTTCAACCTGCAGAACGTCGATCGTACATCGTACATTCTAATACGTATAATACGTAACGTAGGTGTAGGTCCTTGCGAGTGTTAATCCTCGTTAATTCGCGATTACAGCATTCGTCCCTGTTCCCTGGAAATAATTCCCTGACACTCCCGTCGCGAGGGAATTGCATTCGCAATTAGATTTCCATCGACCGGCTTTGAAAATCATTTTCATTATTTAGTTTCGTAGTTGTTGCAGTAAAAGTTTGCTGTATCGGAGTTGCGTGAAAATTTGATAGAAATATGGATAGTATAATTTGACGAAGCTTCCAAAATTCACTTTGATATTCTCTTCTATAGAGTGAAATTTTAGTAACAAACTAATGGTTAACTAAAATTTGTAGCTTATCGTATTTTATTGTATTCTATCGAGACTTATTGCGTTTTTGTATGATCGAAAGTTCATACTGAGCGATTGATAAAATATTAATAACGATGGTAGTAGTAGTACTTATTTATTTTTCTTGCCAGCCGACTTTGAAAAACAGGATTTGCGATTATAATTATAATTTTGCGAAATAAACGAAAACATAGACTTATTTTCAAATAAATAACTTAAGTAATCTTGCTTACTCAAAAGGAATATAAGATAAAAGTTCTCCTTATCGTCGAGATTAATAAAATATTGTTATTTGAAAAAAAATATTTTAAATAAAAATAAATAGATAGCACGTAATAAGTGAAACAAAAATAAAATATTTAGAATAAAAAAGAAACGTCGTACAGACGTTGGCTGACGTTTTTGGAGATAATACAATTATTCCCAATGAAGATTTGAAAAATATTTACGTTTATATTCTCACTTAAAAAGTCTAGACATCAATAGAAAAGTTGTATTACTAACTGTATACTACTCGCAATATATATGAGGAGTGTAATTTGGAGCTGTTATAAGTCAAATTGCACCGATGCAAATAGCAGGCGGATTGCAGGTAGACAGCATTATACCTAATAGTCGTTCAAGTTTCGTGAGACTTGCGGATCTGGATCAAAGATTTCTTCAGGTCAGGGTTTCAAAGCTAATAAGTCTTAAAAGGTCAATTGGTTTGGGTGGATCGATAAGTGGTATAACGATTGTTAAACCAAGTAAAACTTATTCTTTGCTATTCAGCCGTTTGCGTCCATTTTATTCGCAATCTCAATATTTCGTTTGACAGCCTGTTTGATGGTCACACAGAATTTCGATTCAAAAACAAAATTCTCTAAATTGAAGGAAAAGAGTGGTTTTTCCTTGATTTCATAGAATAGAAACTTTTGCACGACGTTTCCTAGGATTTAGGATTTCAAATCTAAGATGTGGAATTTTCTGCATTTCACGAAATATAGACTTTCGAGTTTTCAGTTTTTAGTTCTTCTTCGAATCGTAGTTTTCACTGATGGTCACGAACGGTTTCACGCGGAGAAAGGGAATTTTGTTTTCTCGTGTAAATCCGTAATCACGCTAGTATGCTGTCTAATTAATATCGTCAGGGTCGAAATGCTTCTTTTGATCGACTTAACAGGACGAATTAATGGAGCATATGGCGATCGTCGTGGTCTGTCGATCGTTTGTTTCTTAGAAGATTCGTCTCTTCATTTCACGCGCGTTGACTTCGAAAGCTTCTTCCTCGGCGATAAATTAATCAGCTGTCGAAAATGTTTCTAGCGTCGTCGACATCTGCAATAGCTATTCTTATTAGTATCTTGCGATTCTTTTTATAATTTCGATAATTTTTTGCTTTATAAACGAATTTTGTAACCTCTGTAATTATGTACTGAAAAATGCATATGTTGAAATTTGTACGGTTTTTTAAAAATATTACTATATTATTATCTCGGATTGCATATATGTAATATAATCGTAGTATAATTCTTTAAATATCATTTTGCACGTTCCAAATATTTTAGGAAGTTACAAGCTCATTTTATCTTGTTTGATATTTTTGATTTTATATAATTTACAAAGTATAGTGCTCGTATGTCCTTTTTTTTTTAAGTTTAAGGGATAATTTCGTGAAATTGAAATATCTGCCATTTTATTTTTTAAATTGTATTAAATGTGCACATTTGTGGCATAGAGGCTTTAAGGCTCGCTACAATATACACATATCGATAATAATAATTGACAAATACGAAAATACTTTGTAACTTCATGTCAAAAATCTGACGTTTCTTTTCATTAAAAATGAATAACGACGTAAACGATAAACATATTGTCCGTAATTATCTACGATTTGCATATTCATAATTATCCAACAATAATTCGTACTTATCTACGGTGTTTCACGATTAGCCAGGAATTTTATTCGCGACGCAAACTATTTTACAATTGAAATCAAATTCAGAGGAACACGCGGCGTTTCGAGATTTAATATGTTAATTGTCCATATTGTTACGTGATCAATATGCGTATTATGCGTCGCAGTTGCCAGGATGACCTACTGATTTACCATTTGATCGATCAACTTGTCTGTAATGTTGAAAGCGGTCGTTTTTCACGTAGAAATAAGCTTTTGCCATTTTTGCGCTGTCGATGCATCGTTAACAAACATCTCGGCGTGGGGAGGAAAGATTGTTGTTTCCCTGTTGTTTTGCATAATGGTTTACGTGACACGTTGTTCGATCTTCGTTACGAAGGTAAATTAAAATTCATATCTGCGTAATTAATGCGGAAAAAGGATTGCACGTAAACAGACTGCAAATTACAAGTTTTAATCTCGTCCTTCAATGTTTCCTAACTTCGTGCAATAAAAAAAGTAGCTCTTCAAATGTAGAAACTCTGGTTTCTACTATCTTACATTACAATCGTAAGTTGATGTAAAAATTCGTACTAGTTTAACAAGAGAATTTGTTAGGATCTTGACGATCATTTGTAATCGTAAAGGGACAGTTGCAAACTCTGAAAATTAACAAAATCTGATCTGTATACGGCGTTGATTATTACGTCGATTATTATATGGATCAAGGAACCGTGAACATTTTAAGAAGATAGCACGATTGTTGATCCTGCAGCGTTCCTTTGACATTTTTCGATTCAGCGATTCGTTTCTTATCGACCCAATCGTGTTTTTCTTGTGTTAAAAATTAAAAAGTATCAACAAGCGTGAGATCGACACATTTTCAACCAAAAATTACAAAATCCTCTCTCGTTTAAAAAATGAATTTTGAAAGGTCATCAACTGTACGTGAAAGTCGCATACTCGATTAATCCATAGAAAGCAAGAAAAGACACGATCATTTAGATTCGTATAAAAATACAGTGGTGGACGAAAGGAAGTTTAAAATTGATACACTGTGAATTTTAGTAACTTCGGTAAATTTTTTACCATCTTGACAACATCTGTCCTGTGATATATATATATATATACAATATTTGCAACAATTTATATGCAACATGTGCGATAGTTACAATATTTCACACACGATATCGCTCTTGCTAAATGTAAATTTATAAAATCGTGGTGTCTTTCTGTACTTCTTGTTTTATAATGTAAGCTTCCTTTCGTCCGCCAAATAAACGAATCATAAATTATCGTTAAAATCTCAGCATCCGCCTCGATTCATAGATCAGTTCCAAGGCAATTCAAAGAAATAAATCGAAAATAAGAAGAAATTCCTTCTATTCGCGTGATAATCGTGGAATTCATATGGCGTCGCAACTATAGAGGCCGTGCGAATTTATCAGAATCGCGTAGAAAACCAGTATCTTACATAAAGCACCCCGCGAGAGAACGACGGCATAACGATGACGATGACATCGAGGCCGTCCTTAAAGGATGTACGATGCTCGATCATCCTTGGTACATCACGCAGACCAAGCAAACGATCGCTAATCGATAAAGCTAATTACACGACTCGAATGGGGAAAACAGGCTGACCGGATCGTAAAAATACCTTCACTGAATCTGCTTTCGTACCCTTGCTGCAGATACTACGTTTCCTATCAAATCGTTATATAATCTCGAGGACACGGATGATCGAGTAAATCTCTCGGATTTCCTTGAATTTTTATACCGGCTACGTTGGCCGATTTCTCGTAATTTCCAATTTTCCTTCGAAGATCTCTACTCTGTCAGTTTCCAATTTTACCAAATACAGACCTTCAAACGCGCAAAATTTTCGCACCTGTTAGAGTCTTCTAATCTCCCTATATCACGGAGTGAGAATCGCCGTGGCAGTGAATGGCGAATGAATAAAAACGAATATCGAGGAATAAATAAGAATCGAATATCCGAGTATCTAGTTGTAATACCAACCACTGGTTTGTACGGAGAGAGCGAGTTCATTGATCTTGCTCGGTTAATGGGTTAAAGTTTTCCGCGGTAGTTACGATGAACATGTCGACGAACGACCACGACCTTGGCTAATAATGGGCAACCGTGGCCAGAAAATTACAATCTGACCTAATAATAAGGTGTACAACTCCGTCTTACACCGGTTGCGCTTAAGAGCGGTTTACATAAGAGCGGTGAGAGGATACACGATGGTATGTGGCACGCTTAGAAACTTATGTAACCCGCGAATTCCACGCGGATTCACGGAGGATCTGCTATCTTTTGATCTCGTGATGGCTCGCCAAATATTCCTTTCGTGGTACCCGTTTCAGTCGGCATCGGTTTGTTTCGGCGGGAATCTGATTTATTCTTGTCAGAGTTATTTTCAAAAATTAGTTATTATTTTTTTATTATTATTATTATTAACTGGTTAACTGCGGAATTTAGTTTTAGAAATCTGTCGTGGAGTTAGGTGGTGGAGTGCGTAAGTAAATACTAGCGGGGAAAAGAAGAAGACCGGAAGAAAAGAAGAAATAGGAAATTGAAAGATTTCGAAAGACGCAAAAATAATATATAACATGAAATGGCGTATAAAACATCCGTGGAAACAAAATGTTCCCGCGGTTGCGTTAACGAAGATATCGATATGCATAAATTTGCTTAAATAAAATGTTCATATAGTTGACGACTGTTGTATAGCGAAATAATACATTTTAGAAAGAAAGCAGACAACGCTTTTGATCAATTAAAGAGAGGAGACTGGCGTGCGTTTGTCAATTAAGATTACGGGGAAAGAAATCAGTTTTAATCTCCCTCTCGTTAAATCCGAACTCGCCCATTTTGTTGCCAGCTCGACTTTGAACTTTATCACTGGCTCATCCCCGTTCGCTGTTAATTAATTAACGGAATTACCAGTGGCCTGCACCACGCCAGCCGGCGACACGTAATTAGTGCATGAAAAGTGGCTGCAGGATGCTGTTTCGCATAAGACGAGTTCTATTATCGTCTCTGTGTTCGTGCATTAAGCAGAGCAGAACTATTATTCTATAAATGAAGTCGTTGATCGTCGTCCGAGATACAAAAGGAAATTAAAAATTTACCAATAATTAAAATTTACAATATCGGCGGGAAATTTATCGATATGTTCGTTACGTACAAATTTTACGAGACTACAATATGATTCTGATATTTGTTTTACAATAAGAAAGATGAATATATATCCTTGAACAAATTGTCGATATATTTTTAGCATTTAGGTATCAAGTTCAGTGTGTAGTCACAGTCACGAGATCACAGATTCAGAGGGAAGATAGCTATCGCCGATTGAATAGCTCAGTTACTCAATACCTCGCTATCGATTTGATCAACTGACTCATACTCTCTTCATATCTTTCCAATATGTGTTGTACTTCGTGTATCTTATCTTTCTGTTGCATCAACCAGTTCTAAGAACTACTTCGTTTATTCAAAACTTGTCGATTTTCGATCTTCTCTCCCTTCAGTTTTACGAATGAATTCGATCATCAATCCTGTCGCATTACCAATATCGTAACTTTTCACTCTCTTTTCATTTACCTACCATAGACCAATGATTGTTTCAACACAAACATACTCAAAAGTACCAGACATACTGAAACCTATTGGAATCCACAGACTTCAACAATTATTCCATTGTCAGGCATCCTTCCATTTTATTCACTTTTTATTTATCACGAACAAACTACTCGAAAACGTCAACGTACTTAACACGAACAAACTACCCAGAAGCTTCGAACCAATTCCTCCTATCAGTATTCATAAAACAGCAACGATCTTCCTACAAATCAACAATTGCAAATATCTAGAAACTCATCTACGCTGTAACACTAAATCATAGTCGCTTGTGCTATCTATCAACATTCGCAAAATTCATTCGAAATATCAATTTCGCATGCTGCAAATCTAGTGTAACAACAGTTCGAATAATTTCAAGCGTTTAATTTCCGCGTGCCTTACGTTGCACCTATTTTACTCCGACCGCTGTGTACTAAACGAACCAAATGGTATCAATGTACCAAACGAAACCTACCGTCAGTGAAAATTCACAAAATTTATTACAAAACTTAAATTTCACACGCTTCGAATCCAGTGCGATAGCTTTCAAAAATCCTGATTCATTTGCGTCTGTCTCGCGTCGCACCTATTCTACTTTCGCTAAATTCCGCTATCAAACAGAAGCCACCATCGACTAGAAGCCTCGAAATTTGTTGCAAAGTCCAGATTTCACGCGCTCCAAATCCAATACGATATAGTTTTCGCAATTCGAAATTCATAATTTCTGTCTGTCTCGCATCGTGCTTGTTCTACTGTTTCTCTATTCCACCAACGAAACCTACCAGCAACCAAGATTCGCAGAATTTGTTACGAAAGCTAAATTTCGCATCCTCCGAATCTACAATCCTTCTCGCAGTTTGAATACGATTTTCTTCATTTCTGTCTGCCTCGCGTTCTACCCATTCTACTTCGACTAAATTCCACCACCTAAACAGGACCAACCAGCAACCAAAAGGGAAATCACGCTCCATGTAATTCAAAACAATTAATTCTACAAAATCGAGCGGTTACGTAACGTGCTAGTTGCTCGTCGAGGTGGAGCCGAACAGTAAGCAGCGAGGGGACGATACTTGCATGACGGGGTCTTGCGGCTAACCGCGCGCTAGGTCCCATCTCGGCGCTCGTGTTACGCCTACGTGTTGTCACGGTACCATGGATCTCGTCTAGCCAGGGAGGAAGAGAGCAAGAAACGCGCGGAAAACTCGTCTCGAGGCTGGTTAACGCGCGAACAAATGCGTTCTCGCGTACAAGTGGAGGGGCACCATCATGCTCCTCCTCCGAGTATTGTCCTCCTTTAGGCATTTTTACGCGAGCTTTTAGTGTGGTTCCGCGCATACAACCAGTAGTGTCGCGAATCTCTTTCGATTTCACTTTCGCGTGCTTTTATTTCTATTCTTTCTGAATACGTAGCGGTTCTTCTTATTTCCTTATTCCTGTTCTTATCATCGCTTTAATCTCTCCCAAACAGTGACATCTTTCATCTACGATGTGCTTTCATTCCTATTTCCTCTAAATATCGATCCTTTTTTTTTTATCTCCAATTCCTTTTTCTCGATATTTTTATCTTTCGGTTTGCTAGTCCTTTCAAGTAGCGAATTTTTGTTTCGTGCCTTTCTTTTCAAGTTTGATCGTTCTGCGTGCGTGTACGCGATTTTGCGAAATGGGAAGTGAGCGCGACGATGCATGATCCAGCCGATCGAATCCTTGAAAGCTATAAAAATACCATCGGCGCTTCGTACGTTGAGCTGATTCTTTACGCGTAACTGGAATTTTATTTGTTTACGAGGAAAGAAATTTTGGCTTGTTTCTGTTACTTCGGAGTTTGGAATTATTGATCGATAGGGGTAGCATATTTGCTACCAGCGATCCATAGGAATACAACTAGAATATGGAGCAATAAAATACAGCGATACAATGGTGAATTGATACGAAATAAATAAGAAATCTAGACGTAGACATATCGCTTACAAAACACGCGGTCTTGTAATGTGTGGAGTATTAATATCTCTCTAACTGGACGATTAAATTTCGTAGGGAAAAACGATGACAAGATTCTCGGACAGATTTCAGATGTTTCATTATACATTCATTCATTTATTATTCCTCCGACTCTTCAAACAGACTCTTCGGTTCCTTTTCCGTGGAAAAAGCATCGAACAATATTTCGACTCATTTACAGATCCTTAACCTTTACATAGGGATGCAGGTCAAGATTCCTCCGATCAATTTTCCATTCGATGAAACTATATACGGCACGGTATTCGATATTCAAACGATGGATTTTGGAGGAGAACCTCTGCAAATATTTTTTCTTCGAAGCTAGAATCTCCATCGATGAGATACAACACCTGAGACATTGTCTAACAGTAAGAAAGTCGTCAGCTTTAATTTCATTCAAGATATTTCATAATAGTTATAGTTGTAGGGATCTAAAATTAATTTTGAACTTAAAATTAATTTTAATTTAGGGTAACGTAGCAATTGTAAGATGAAAGTTCTGCTACGGTATCTTCAAAAAATATGCTTCTTTTTGTTTACTCGATTTTGAAAACTTCGCCAACAGTGGAGTAAAATCCTAAAGGTTGGAGTTTAACTTGGGAGGATAAAATATTGATTTCACGTGTTGAGATACATATCCAAAGACAGTGGTCGATTTGAATATTTAATCTCCGACCAATGACCTTCCCTGGAATGCCACACAGTGTGTCGAAGAACCCATAAATGCTCCACCGCTATACCCAGAAAACAAATCGCGAATTCTATTTCATCCTGCGATTCCCAGGCTTCTCCGTTTCACTGGGTATCTATCTTTCATCTCTGTTCGACTCTACGGTCTATCGAACCTACAAGGCGTTGCTTTCAACGAGCACCCATACCTTCTCTATTAATCATACAAGTGACAGAGGAAGAAGGTAGAAACTATCCTTGAGAGCATGTGCTAAGAAGTAATTCACATTCAGACAAGTAGATTCAATCGATATATAATCAGACAGAAACTAGAATTTTGCGCGGGTAGTTAGAGCTGCATTGTGTCTATAACGTTTCGTTCGTGCAACAGGAATTCACATTCAGATAAGTAGATTCAGTCGATAGTTTACATTCAGATAAGTAGATCAGTTAATGGTTTACATTCAGATAAGTAGGTTGTTCAGTCGGCTCCACGCTGGAACAAGTAGATTCGGTCGACATACAATCAGACGCTAACTACAATTTCGTTTCAATAAACAGGATTGTATCGTATGGAATTTTATTCTATTATATGGAATTGGGAAAAATAGAATTCCATTACACAGACGTAATAGAAGTAAAACAGAGAATTCTCCAATACTCGTGACCAATTGCAAACAGATACCAACATCCCTGGTCCTATGTAGAATTTTCATTAAAAACATTCCCTTTTACTCTCCCTGATTAAACTATACATAGTTTTTCCCACAATGTATAATTACATTTTTAATATATATTAATAACATTCCCTGTGACTCAAAGTCCAGATATCATTAATTATATAATTGTAATATATAATTTTCTATAATCATAAAAGTTCCATATTATACAATTTACCAAGCAATAATGAAAGATATCTCAGCCTGTGCTTTCCCACTCTTTTGCCATAACTCTTCTCTGAATAGAAATTACATTTGCTCAATAACGATTAATATCATGTTATATATCCTGTTCTCTATTTTCCACCGTTTTTCTATACCTGTCTGAGAAGAGATTTCACATTTTCCCTTTAAAACAGCAACATACGAAAAGAATACAATATATTGGCTCGGGTAGTAAATTTGTTCGCCCCCTCACGATGTTATAAAAATTGTTTAAAGAATGTAAAGATACTTGTATCGAGATTTTCGGACGACAAACGTGAAACGAAGAAATAGAACAAAAAGGAAGAGATCTTATACGGAATGTTTAATACGTTCTCTTACGAATATTAATGAATTTAATTAATGATTTTATGAAAAGGCGAATGAATCTATCACTCGACCTAACGTAATTTTCTATCATACTAACCATACAAATCTCATATTTAAGCAACATATGAATCACGTATATCGAAGTTATATCTTACATATCCTTGTCTCTCTCTCTCTCTCTCTCTCCCACTTTTTCGCCATAGCTCCTCCCTGAACAGACTTCGTATTCGCTCTTTGAAACAGCAACATATGAAAAGAATAGGGAAAGGAGGGGGAAACGTGTCGGATTATCCGGCGGCTGGCCTGATCGGACCTAGAAAGGCGGTTGTTCTAAGGTTTCCGCGTTTGGCGTAGGAAGCCAGCTCGTGGACTCGCTCGTGCCTCGACAGAGTGAGACACAAAAATCTCAGGCCGAGAATTCGTCGCTGTGGATCGTTAAACGTCGTCAAAAATCGACACCGGTGTGCGAACGTACCCTACATACGTTATACTCCTACCACTTTCTTCGCCCCCTTCTACGAGGATGGATCGTAACGAGAGCGCAAACGAGGGCGGAAGCTCGCCGGACACGGTGATCGCGCGCTCCTCGTCCGAAGAGGAGCGGAACAGGTTCGCGTGCAGCACTTCCGGCGAGTACGTGACCGTAGGTGACAGTAGCTCCAGCGTGGACACGGTCACGAGCGTTGGAACGACGACGAACGTGGTCAGCGGCGACCCATCGGCCGCGGACGATAAGAAAAGAGGAAGATTCGGAGCTTTGAAGAGCAGCTTCCGGAAGGAGGGAGGATTATTCAAGATTAGGAGGAAGAACAGGCAGTTGGACGAATCGGCTGCCGAGCCTGAGCCGGATGTCGAAGAAAAAGGTTTATTTATTTGGCTTGTGCCTCTTCTCTTCGAGTTGTTTGCGCTCGAGCAGGATTGTGGTTACGGAGAGTTTATTCTTGTGGTTGCTCAAGTTCTTCTTCTTTTCTTCCTGGTTTTAGGTTACTTGTTGTTCGAAGGGTTGATTTATTTTTCAGTAGCGTGTTTCTGTGCGTCAGACACAGATCGATTGTGATTGGTATTTACGTAGAGGAGAGTTTGCAAATTTGCAAATAATTTCAATAATCGTTATTATCGAACCCATAGATTAACTTTTATTATCGAACCCATAGATTAACTTTTATTACACAGTGATTCAATAGCAGTGGATCATCAAACGATCTAGAAGACTGTTTGTAGTAATGACAAAAATAGAAACGTTTGTGCGGTTATGGATTAATCTACTCGACGTGTTCTCGGCTCGTGTTTCTTCGCGAGTCTTATCTCGATTTCGTTAACAAAGTTCGGACAAGTTTGGCGAAATCAGAATTCGAAATCAGACGTTGTTGCGTTGCTTTCTATCGAGGTTATGTTGATTGGTATTGAAATAACCGGCAGTGACTGGTTAGAGTTGTTTTAAGGCTTCGTCAGATGGTTATCCACGAGCTTGTTCTTCTTTCTGATTATTCATAGGTCCGATGTAGTTTCTTTCTGTGCTTCATTCTACTTGCTTCTCTTAATCGTCGATCCTTATTTTTATCGATAGATTTCTATGAACTTTTTGATAAAAATATTTAAAGTCTTCCGTATGTATCTTTTTATAGTTTATACTCTACCCTATTTAGACTGTATTTTATTGATTCTTAAAATAAAATTGGCTTGCCCTGGCAGCGATAGATTATAGAGTTTCCTGCTCGTTGTTCAGACACTTTTCTCAGGAGTCATCGCATTTTAATCGCTGTGATACTCGACACGTAAGGTAATCGGCAGGACACTGCTCTGGATCCATGAACAGATTCCTTACTATGTTGATCTTCTTAATAGCTGCACGGTATCTGGCCAATTACTAAAAGCCATCGAGCTCTCGTTAATTACAAAGGACTTATACGATCAGCCAGTCCTTTCAAGACCAATTTACATAACTTCCGATACGAATCTGATACGCGAAAGTTATAATAACCGTGAGAACCGCGATTTCAATCGTTCAAACAGATGACTATGTATAACAAATTCAGAGATCCTCCTTGAATTTCTTCGTAATTCATCACCTATCTCAATCTCAATTTGCTTCGGGTGAGTTGGCATTCAGTTATCAAATTCTTCCACGTATTTATCTCTTACTAAAACGAGAACGTAGAAATCTCTCGTATCGAAAGACACAAGCTACCAAATCTTTCGACATATATACACATTACGTGCTTTATTGAAAGATCTTTGTAAAGACGACTTGTTTATCTTCATAAAAGATTGTTTTCTTCCTTTATAAATCCACAAAAGCATCTTAAATTGATTACACGTGAAATACTTGTCTTTTCAATTTGATTTATTTAAAACAATATTTTCTTAATTTACAAATATTTATTATACTCGATAATTTTTATGTACCTATCATACACTATAACGGTTAGACTTATTCCAAGTTACTACTGTTAGAAGTGTATTATATCTGTTCGATAAGCTGCTGTATTTATTATATTCGTAATACCAACTGTATGTGCTATACTAATTATAGTTTTCTATATTTCTATGTACTCGCTTCTATGGGTATGATACTTGCTGTACCTTCTTCCTTTATATTTGGTACATCTACTGTAACTGTTATATTTTTTCTATTTATTTGTGATATCTATTATATATATGTATATACATGATATTCACAAGGCTGACTTACATCTGCCCTGTTCTACTTACTGTAACCACTACGCCTCTACTGTACCGCTTTTGTAAGTTTTATGCACGTAATATCTCTGTTGTGTTCATTTGAAACATTTTACTGTAGTCTGCTACTATTGCACTTACTGTATCCGATGTATCTGTTACTCTCATAGCGTACACACTATGTTCATTATATTTACTATATCATCTACTCGATTACATTATTTATCATGCTTATCATAGCTAAGTAAAATCCGTAACTAACTATATGCACTAGATGGCTGATTTTTATGCATTCGTAAAAAATTTGAAGCTGCAAAAATACAGAAAATTCGCGTAAAATGGAAAAATACCTGAAATATCTAAAACAGAACAAATCTTATGATAATTATGGTGGTCCAACGCGTAAAACAAATTCTTTCTGCTTGCGTTCTATATTTCTTCGATAACGCTTACGAGAATGTTTGCATAAAAATTCGCAGTCCACTAATCACCGATTCGACATGTCCGAAAATCCTTTAATGCTCTGTAATAAATCCATCGCTCACCGATAAACCATCAAACTTAATCCTGCAGTTCCATCGAGCTCTATCTTAAACTCCATAAAGAAAGAAAAAAAAAGAAAAAGAAAGAAAGAAACAAAAACAAATCCCCCCGGAAGAAATTCTACTCTCTGACCGAAGATCCTCCTCTTTCTGTCTCACGCGACAGAAACGGGTCGGAAGCGGAGTCCAGTGGAGGAGGAGGACGACTGCAAGGTCGTCGTTGGCCCATCGACGACCTTGAAGAAGAAGAAGAAAAAGTCGAACTCGTTGGTGCGCAAACTGAGCCTGAACAAATTTCGTCTGTCGACGGAGCAGGAGCCGAGGCACACGCCCGAAGGTGGTGACAGCAGTCGATCACAGAGCCAATCGTCGCAGGAATTGTCTAGCCTCTCCGACAGCCCGTCGAGGATCGCGAGGAAGGGGCAAGAGATCGAGAGGCTTGGCCATCGCGACGGATACGAGGCCGACGAGAGGCCTGACACGTTATACGACGTGGACAGGGAGAAGGGAGAGCCGAGGAAACCGGAGAAACCGACGGAGAAACCGGTGAGCACGGTGACCGTAGTGCAGCGCAAGTCGCCGTCGTTAACCGTCAGGAGCTTTTCCTCGAAGAATCAGTACGGTGAGCGATCCCTCTCTCTCTCTCACACACACACGCACACACATACATATCTCTTTCACTGTCACTTATTTTTTCTTACTCCACTGATTCTTGGCTTGGGCTTGGTTCCTGATTTGGGTTAGGGTCGTGGAAAAATTGATGGTTGTTGAGTTGAGAGTTACGTGTACGGAATGTTGGATAGGAGATGCGAGTAGGATAATTTATATTTTACGTTTACGTGGCATTTGTATTCTACGTGTAAAGTTTACATGAAATTTCTATTCTTCATAGAGAGTTTTATATATGGAGTGGCGCGGAATCTCTGTTCTACATAGAGAATTTTGTATACAGAGTTATGCGGGACTGAATAGAATTTTACTCTGCGTGAACAGAATTTTATGCACTTACAAAGATTACATGGAATTTCTATATTATGTAAAATTTATTGTATAGAATTTATATGGAATTTGAATTTTACTGCACATTGTACATGTAGCATGCACAGTGTATTGAATTTTAAGTACAAAATTTACATTCTATACGTCGAAATCGTCAATCAAATAGTAATTGCCAATTATTGCAGGCACATAAAAATTCTGTATTATAGTCTATCAATCTTTCATATATGTATTGAATCATATAATTGTATTTATATACATATATGTGTAATACGGTATAATATGGAATGATTTACGGTTACTTTATGACTGATGATCAAGTGGAGTCTATAACTTGTAATTGGTAAAATAATGTTTTTTAGAAGTTTATGAGATTTCTTTGCCTTATGGTTCTTTATGGTGGTGATCAAGGGATTTGATTAATGTCACTGTTAGTCATTGATGAATGGTTCGGATCAAAATAATATGATTCAATTGGTTCTGCTTTATGTTAGGTTTTAATAAATCTGACAGACACTGATAGTATTATACATATTATTATAGTAATCGTCGTTTCATCATTGTGCTCGTGCAGTTATAGAAAATTCGGGATATAATATGGATAAACAGATATTCTCTTAATATGTTGGAATTAATTTCTGTATTATAACGTAAATCGTCAAGTTTCGACAAGTGGTTTTAGTTTCGATTTTGGCTTTTCCGCTTGTTAATCATTCCGTATTTTTCCAAATCTTTTAAATTAATTATTGCCATGTAATACCATTAGCACTCGAGTGCGCGATTCGAGGTGTTAAGAATAATTAACTTAACTGCTCCGATCCAAATACGATTTAACTTTAATAGGATTTATTAGCTAATTAGTTTCAGTTCAATGAGCAGCCACTCTTTAATTAACTCGACTGGATCACCGATACTAGGAAATATGATTAACGTGGAATAACTTGACTCAAGTTGCAACGAGTTATTCTATCTGACTCAAGTACTCGATCTAAACTTCAGAATAATTAAATACTTCACTCTGATAACTTCAACATCCACCTTTGTTTCTACTGTTTTACATTACACTAACATTTTGCTTGATTCGACCATCCAATTTCGACTTCGACATCCACAAACCCATCACTGTTCAACGTCCATCTTCGGTTTCATCTTTTTACGTCACTCACACCTTAAATCAGCCATTGAATTTCAACTTGAACATCCACGATCATATCCTACCTTAGTAACTAGTATCCTAGTTAGTAACCTAACAAACCTACCCTAATCTTTAACATCCATCTTCATCCTTACCATCTTACAACGCTAATACCTTAACTCGACCGTTGTTTGTCAACTTCAACACCCACGAGCCCATCACTGTTCAACGCCCATCTTGAGTCTTATCTTTTCGCTCTAACTCAACCATCAAAGTTGAAGTTTAGTTTATGCTCGCTGTTCTACAACCCTCGCACTTGAACTCAACCATTGAATTTCAACCTCAACATCCACTTATTCTTCGACATTCAACTATATCCTCAACATACCGCATAATGCTAAACACGAACCGCTGCGTACTAACATCCTGCAACCTACGTTCGAAGATGTCGTCGTCCCGACTCTCAAAGACCGCCTCGTCATCATCATCATCATCATCATCATCATCATCATCACTGTGACAATCACCACCATCATCACCTCAAATTGCCACTGAACGAACCCAGCGAATCCAACGAATGAACCTGGCGCGATTACCTGCGTGCGCAGATTCCCAATCCTCGGAGAAATCTCCTCGTCTGGAAGCTCGGTGCAGCTCGGCGCTTCCCTATGCGCTTTCAAAATGGGCGGAGCAAAAGCCGCCGAGACCAACGTCGACCGAACCATCTAGAAAATCCAAATTGAATACGAAATCCGAGTCCGAATCCGGAATACAAAAATCGTCTCCTCGCGAGGTTAGACGAAAATTGTCGTTATTGGAGGAGAAACGGGCGATTTTTCAGCGTCGTTTGTTCGAAACTACTCGTGACACGGATTTGGGCGAGACGGTGATCGCTGTTACCGTCGACGACGACGATAAATCGCCGTCAGTGAAGGAGGAGGAGAAACAAGGGGAGAATCGAACGAAGAAGAAGGCGAGGCATATCAGTGTGAAAAAGTTCGACACGTTCTCGACGTTCGAGGGTACGTTCGACGAGGAAACTGGAGTTGGCTATCTGGCTGGTATCGAGGAGGATTATACCGAGAGCTACGACAGGCAGCACGATAGTTACCTGGCTACTGTGGGGTCGATGATGGCCGACAACGCGGAGAAGAGCAAGGTCGTCAGTCAGGATAGCATGGTGAGGAACTACTTGTGTACCCACCGTAGTTTTTCTGTTTTTTCATGGCTCTTCTCTTACTTTCTATTGTTCTAATATTTATTTATTTATTTATTTCAATATGGACAGTATGGCGAGCAATTACTTGCGTGGTCATCGTAGTTGCTTTGTTTTCTTGTGGCTCTTGCCCTGGTTTAGCCTCTTGTTATAATATTTATTTGTTTTGATACGGCTAGTACGGTGAGAACTACTTACTATACTTGTGTAGTGACCGTAGCTTTTCTGTTTTTTTTTTTCTCTTATACATATCTATATTTATTATTACGATATTTAATTTATCGATCTCGACCTTTGTATATTATTGCAATATTCGTTCGTTTTTATTCTTCGTTTTTTGAAGATTTTCTCTTGCTATCTTTGTCCCTACGATTCCTTTGGTCCATTTCTCTTTGAGTTTCTCCTCTGTTCTGCATTGGAACATTTTACTCAGTTTCTTTCTTTGATGCAGTAACGTTGTTGCCGATGTTTTCCTCGTTTTTCAAACATTTTTGTGGTAAATGTCTTCATCTTGCACTCCTTTTAGGAAGCTTCTCTCTTGCCCGCTCTTTTCTCACTTGTAATTTGCAAAATTCAGCTGTAAAATTTCACTAACCATGTTAGTCCAATTATATACTCATATGAAAGAGTCCTTGCACACTTAAAACGTATATAAAGTATTGGGCCCAATTACTCCACTTCCCCGTAAACAAGTCCCCTAACCTGTCCCAACCTCAACCTGAACCGACCATCCCAAAAAATACAAGATCTTTCTTCGACTTGGTGCAAAGACACCGAACTCGATACTCGTTAAAACTCGTACTCGGCTCTAGTATTTTTCTCTCTTTGGATTCCTGTCGTCATTTGCATAATCAGGTTTCCCTTTCTCGATATCGACACCCGACACAGTTTCAAAACACCGCGAGCGTTTCTTTGGATCTGTTTGCCCGTAGAAACCTGTAATCCTACGACGCAGGAATCATAAGGTAGTCTCGTTTTGCGGTCAGGATTTGCGGTTCTAGCGCGTCGAACCCGCTCTCTTCGCTTTTGTCCGGTGTATTTTTCACTCGACCAACCCCTTGCAAGAACCGATACTCTCGAGTTACTACGTGGCCTGCCGTGCTTTATCTCAACGGTGGCGTCTTCCATCTCAAGTTCTATATAGCGTAATAGAGAGCCGAGAAAACGATTAGTGGAAAGAATACCTGATTTATTATATCTCATGCACCGTTTCTGATGGAATAGTATCGCGAAGACACGCGTAAACGGTCGTCGCATACGGCGGCTACGAAAAGTTTCGCCATGCTTTCGCTTTAACAGCGATTAAATGGAATTACTATTAGACGTTCTGTTAGGTTGTCCCGAAAGTTTCTTTCCTTTTGTAAGGAAATAATAGATAAATTAATAAATAAAATTTATATTATTTTATCGAATCATGTACGATCCATTTCGTTCTATTTCTATTATTATGATCATATACGTGGTTCGATAAAAATAATATAAGACAGAGAATGTGGTGCATCCATTATTTCCTTACAAGACGAAAGAAACTTTTCGGACAACCTAATACGTTACCTGATCTCCTCAAATTATCGCTTCATTCTATTTCTCGATATTTATTTTTACCGCTAATTTAGTGGATGTAGTCTTGAAGTATTTCAGGGTACGCGTATTATTCTCGCATTGAGATTCATTCATCGTAAGTCGTGCTTAAGTTATTAGATTTAAAGTAAATGTAAGTTGCAGGCTTAATTTTGACTTAAAAGATTGACTTCAATTTTAACTTAATTTTAACGAAATTTTAAATAAAGCCTCCTCGTCAACGTTGCTCGCGATCAATAAATAGCCAAAAATTCCAAAGCGTAAAGATATCTCCTTCGAAGCTGCAGAGTTAGCTCCTTGAATATTCTGCTACCTAATTGCTTTACGTATACGGACTCAATCAATGTGATAATATTTACAATTCTGTACAAATATAATTTACGATTAATATACAGAATCGGTATATGTCGTGGAGTTTAAACGAAAACACGAAGCAATTTTTCAAGCAGATTTTAAATATTTCTGATGAAAACCAGGCGCTTTTAATTCAGCCTTGAAAATTAATATCTACTTATCCGCCAACAGAGAATTATACGGAATCTACGATTCTAATTCTAATTTTCAAATCTGTAAATCTTTAAATCCTAACAACAACATTTCTCCAAAAAATTTCACTATTAAATTCTATTACTATCCAAGGATGTGATTAAAGGGGCGTTCGAAGTCACAGAAGCAGAATCATCGAAACGATTCGATGTCACGAAATCACGATGACATAATTTTCAAACTTACGAAATTGCCAGATGTGGAGACATTTCCAAGCGTGTTAATGCGAGTTGTCTTTAAACAAAACTTAGCTACCATTAAATGCAGTATACCATAGCAATGTTGCTGCATTATGGAGCATTATACAACCGGCAGCGTTATGGCTTCCACCTTTACAGCAGATTATTATTATTACCCTAGAGTTTATGGTTACGGCTTCGTGCGGTGTTTTCCATGGCAGATTATTCTCCTGAGTGTAACCGCACGCAACACCTATCGTATTTCTAATAGTCCTTTTATTTCGTAGAATACACGATCATTCTGCTTATGGTGGTACATTAGTATTAGAATAATTTACGTGGAGTTTCTTTTCGTTTCAATTCCCAATCAATTAGTAATTTACTTGTTAGGACGTTTATTAGAATTTTGTTCGTTTGCGAAAGAGGAGCGTTATGGGTGATTCTGACTGATTATAATTATTTAATTCTAATAAGCAGAGATAGGGATTAATAGCCGGTATAAATAAATTACTCGGTGGTGATATTATAATGGCGAATTATACTAGTATGGTATATAGTGTAGGCATATTTAAATAGTAACACCTGAAAGTAATCCTTAAATAAATTAAATAAAATAAATTAATGAAATATGGATACACGCTGTATTATTTATGAAATTATTATTTAATTCTCTACAATTAGAATTCCCTTGTTTGCTTGTAGAAAAGATCATAATTTGTTACGACGCTATCCTATCGCGATGAAGAATTAAGTAATCCTTAAATAAATTAAATAAAATAAATTAATGAAATATGGATACACGCTGTATTATTTATGAAATTATTATTTAATTCTCTACAATTAGAATTCCCTTGTTTGCTTGTAGAAAAGATCATAATTTGTTACGATGCTATCCTATCGCGATGAAGAATTTAGGAACTAGCGATTTTTAGAAATACATAGATTCCTGGATTAATATCGTTATGGTGCACCGATAAACGACGATCATTAATTTTGCCATAGCCCCAACGATTTCAACGAAACTGGGTATCTCTGTAAACGTTTGGAGAAAAATTTTCGTCGCTTACAACGTAATCAAAATCTTTTGTATAAATCGGATAAAAAAATTACTTTTGTAGCTAATAAACCGCGATAATCCGAAGAAGGCCGAATAGAACAAAATCGACGAACAAAGCTACACACGATCATCTACCCACACGTTTTCGAAGACGTAAAGAAGTAAATAAATAGCGTCAAAATCAAATTAACCAGCCTCCGATGAAACATTGTCATACGCCACGGTATCTTTGATAGCGTGTTATGACGGATTTGCATTTTAAAATGATTATCATCGTTGAATCATCCGCTTAGAGTTCGTCGATCGGTTCATAAAGTCGAAGAAACTTTGATTGCCGTTAGTTTAGACGAGCCCGGTAACGAGTGAACATCGATCAGGGTGCACGTATTTGCAGTGGCGTTTTAAGCAGAACCTTAATCAGAAGCAATATGGAAAAAGTAAAAAAGAAGAACAGAAAGGGTGTATCATTTCTGAATATCTCTGAATCGAAAATGAATCCGAAAAATTGGAGATGGTGCAGGGTTGGTTGTTTAATTATCTTCAACTATTTCCTTTTCTTGTTCCCTTGTTTGTTTCTTTTTTCTTTTTGCCGATCATGTGCACCGATGTTCGATAGATGAACACGCGATTATTATTGTGTCCGTTTACTGGTGACTAGACTTAGCCAATAATATTGTGCAGAAGAAGCAACGACGAATGTAAATTAACAAGAGAAAACAACATTGTAAATCAGACTCGGTAATATTTGTATTGGGAGTTGTTGGATCGTTTTATTATGCTTCCATTGCGCGCATTACTTGCTACTTGTCGCTTTCTCCTTCGCACGTAGCTCGATAAGATAAGTAAAGTTGCGAGAGAACGTAGAGGGACGCAACATCGTTGCATAAAATCGTAAAACGTAAAGTCTCTGCGAATTGTACTATTAAGATAAATTAACGCGTACTTAACTTTCTGTGACGATATACAGGCAAAGTTGAAATTACAATTCGAACGCAGACTCGAAAGTTTTATGCGATTTAAAATTTGCGACAATTACTTGAATTTCGAATTAGAGTAAAATACTGTAACGAATTGTAATCTGTTCTTTTTTTTTTGCGGTTAAACGAATACGAGACAATTCTACAAGCTTGGCTTCGTATCTCTTAGAGTGCTAATTTTGCTACGCGAGCAGGCACAATGATTATTGTGTAATTGTGTCAAATAGCGAACAATATAGTTGCATAACGAAGATAAGAGAGAGAAAAGCGATAAAAATGGTATTATTCGTTTAAGAATATCAGACAGAGAATAATGAGTGTTCGAGATAAGTACTATAATAAGCCTTTATTTATAACTCGACCTGGATAATTTTTTAAATCACTAAACAAAGTTGCCAATTAGCAGACAGCTAAGTGAGTTATTTGTTCGATCTCTTCGCGAATTTTTGCTCGTAACAGCGTTAGGTGCGTTTAACGTACCTCAAAAAGGATAAATTTCCAAAATAGATAATTATAACGCTTCTAGAATTTTACGCAACAAAGATGCTACTCGAGTAACTCGTAATAAATAAGAGATAACGTGGTCGATCTAAGGATTCTTTATGTCGTTAAAAAAATTAAAAGAATCGTTACGACGACGATGTAACAATAATAAAATATAATACATTCGAATAATCATAACTAGAAGAAGAAGAAGAAGAAGAAGAAGAAGATCCAATCTTTCCTACCTGTTCTTCCTGAAACGTCGATGATACACGACTCGTTGTCAAAAACATTCCCAAACAACGTCTATAATGTAGATTCTGATATTGACAGTTGATACGACCGATATTAACAGCGATTAACAGGTCTGGTGTTAATAGCATCGATAATAGTTGAAACACAGCGATAAAAATTAAATAACAATTAACGGCTAATGTTCCTGTAATAATAATGAAAAATAAATAACGATTAATGGCAATGGAATTTTGCTTTCTGTTCGCACAGTCGTCACAGAACAATGCGCCGAATGCCGGATTAGGCGATAAACGAGAGCATTTGTATAAAATCCTGGTAATCGGCGAGCTGGGCGCTGGAAAAACGTCCATTATCAAGAGATACGTTCATCAATTCTTCTCGCAACATTATCGCGCCACGATTGGCGTTGACTTCGCACTGAAAGTGTTGAACTGGGACCCGCACACGATCATAAGGCTGCAGTTATGGGATATCGCAGGTTAGTATTCTTCTACTTTCTTTCTTTTTTCTTCATTTAATTCTTTAGCCCTCTCCCTTTCCCTTGTTCGTTTCTCTCGCGAATTGTTATTGCTTTCTTTATCTCTGTGCTGTTCGTGTCGTACGAACTATTTCTTTAAACGTCGAAGTCGATGACTGGACGACAATAAACGAATTTATTGTGCACGATTATTGTCGCGGAGAAAGAATACATCGGAATTCCAGTCGCTTTTCAGATGTATCTCGTGATATGAAAAAAAAGGAAATGTTTAGCGAACTTTTATCATCGAAATTCAATTTCCTTCACAAAATCCCATGTCATCTTACAAAGAAATAGAGAACGCTTCGTTGCTCGGAAAAATGCGTCGACGGCGATTTCCACGTTGTGGACGTCGAATGTGCTTATTATTTAATCGATGTGTGATGTATAATTGATCGAACTATATGCTATTGAATTAAAATAGTATATATATATCAAAAAAGTGTACATATACCTAATCAATAATTAATAAAATGTAATACAACAATCGTATTATTTATCTACATCTATCGCGTATACAGTCGTTTAACTCAGATTGCTCGTACAAGAATAATTCGTAAAATGAGATATTAGTAGAAACAAACTCGGCTTGTCGATATTATTACTGAGCACACCGCCTATGCAGAGGTTTCGACCAAGTCTCTTTTCCCTAATAGAAAGATACGAAGAAATCGTTTGCGGTGTGAACGACATCGTGTTGCAACATATTAAACAAGTTCATTCCGATATTAAGCACTCGACTAAACTTCGATATCATACAACGGCGCTAATCAAGTCTTCCTTTCTGTTTACTACTGACCAGGTCAAGAGAGGTTTGGCAATATGACGAGAGTGTATTACAAAGAAGCAGTGGGCGCGTTTATAGTATTCGACGTAACGAGAAGCGCGACCTTAGACGCAGTGGTGAAGTGGAAACAAGATTTGGACTCGAAAGTACAACTTCCTGACGGTTCGCAGATACCTTGCGTCCTCCTTGCCAACAAATGCGACCAGCAGAAGGAGGGTCTGGTGAATTCGCCGACGAGAATGGACGAATACTGTAAGGAGAAGAATTTCGCCGGATGGTTCGAGACTTCGGCCAAGGAGAATATTAATATCGAGGAGGCTGCGCGATTTCTCGTCAATAAAGTGAGTAGAAACGATCGATAGATTCTGTGCATCTAATTATTAATGAAATTACAAGGGTAACTTTTTGTCATTTCTCGTAGCGAACGATTAGTTAAAAGATTCGTTTTATTATGTAGACCAAGCTAGGATTTTGACGATTCAGTGGAACAGAGTGATTGGTCAACCGATTATTTAGTTGTTAATAGGGTCAAGGAGATAGTCGTTTTATATCGTTATAATTGTTTTTTGAAAGGAACAAATTTTCAAGTGACACGAGCTTTATCGATAGATCGAACAAAAATGACTAATTTTTTATCAGACTTTTATCGTCGATCATTTACGCAATATCCTTTTCATACGTTTTGCCACTAATTTCTCGCGTTATCGTTACGAAGGTGGGCGATTTCTCGTTAATAGAATGCGTAGAAATCGTTAATTAGCCGAGTACTTAACGATCAATGAAATTCCAGGCTGAGTAAGAATTAGTAATTTGTCGGTGTTACTGTCTAGTTACGTACGTTATTAATGATTCTTCGTGAAATCGCTCGAAAGCTCGAGGAGACTTTTCGTTGCGAAATGAAGATACAAGAATTCAAGTATCAAAAGATACAAAAAAAAGTATCATTTTATTATAACACCGCGAATAAAACGTAATAATGCCTCGTAGTGACGCATTGAATGAAATAAAGCAAACGAGCGTAGCTTCTAAACGCGAGAAGGAAAATACTCTAATCGATATTTTCTGGCGTTGTTTTCCTTGATCTAACAACCGACGAAGATACGTCGCCACGCACCACGATTTATTTATGGAATATCGTATTGCCCTCCTGATTAACACGCGCACAAGCTCGATGCATTTATCAGTGACGTATTTTCGCGTCCGGGTGATCGTCTTACGGTGCATATTTTAATTGTTGTTCGTCGACTGAAATTAATTCGAAGCCGTGACACCATCTGCTCGACCGACGACAAGCTCTTCACGCCACGCGATTCATATTTCACCCACTACCTGCGCGTATCTTTCTTTCGAAAGAAAATAAATACTCTTGTTCCGCGTCGTTCGACGTTGCGAAATAAAAAGTAGAGAAAATTGTCGAAACTGTATATAACATAATCGTCGATCGACGCAAGTGCTTCGTCAGTAAAATATTGAAGATTTCGAAAATTTTGTTAACAAACCTGTTTGGTTTCTTCTTGCAGATACTTCAGAACGACCAGCTGATGAAAGGTAATGGCTCCCAGGATCAGACGGATGGCGAGCGGTTCGCATTGAATCAATCGCCGACGAGTTCAAAGAAATCCTGTTCCTGCTGACGAATCGGTAACCAACCGATAGCAGGATCGTCCGGTCCGTTATCGTGGTTCTGCCATCACCGTTTAACCATCGGTGCCATGACACGAAAGTCCAGTTCTGCTTGCTCCGCGTCGACCGTCGTCTTCGTTGGATCTCGCCTCGATCGTGCAACCAATTTCCTCCCTGAGAAACGAACCGTAATAACGATCATTCCATCGATCAGAGTCATCTTTTGTAAGATTTCGATGCTTCCTCGTATATCGTCGATGGTTACCGATGGCTAAGAATTTGTGGAACTCGAGCATAATTCTTCCATTTGATCTTTGTAAATATACATACATATATATATACAGTGACGGACGAAAGAAAGTTTAAACGATTAAATATTGTTTTATTGTGATTTTATTCGAGTTTTAGAAGGCGAAATTCTATTTTACGAGTACGATGAACGGAGGTGATATGTATTCCAAGAAGGTGATTGTTACTAAGACGACGAGAAGTATCCAGTACGAAGTTACTAATACTCGTGTATTATGGACTGAGGGTTTTTACACGTTTATAGGAAATTTATAGGAAGATGTAAAATTGCACTGAATGCACGTAATATGAAAAAGATATATAAAATATCCACGTTATAGTGCTTCGCATAACATTTGTTGGGTAAAACAATTTTCCATCGAGATTCTACTCTTTTAATTATATTCTCAGCGATATTAATTTGTATAAAAATCTCCAGTCTAAGCATGTGCAAGTCCCAATTTTAAACTTTCTTTTGACCACAACTGTACGTGGTTCGCATTTGTCGGAGGTTCGGCTGGGTTTGTCGAAGGAGATGCAACTTGGAATGCCGAATAAGCGCGGAGACAGTAGAGTTTTTGACATTAGAATTCTTAGACGCAGTCAGGCTGACCAATTCTTCGTCAAAGTTTTCAGGATTCACGATCATTTTATAGGTTCTTTTTTTATAGTTCTCATGGGATTTGAACGATTCTTTTTATAACGTGTATGAATTTACTTTCTTCCCCCCTCGCGTTACGTTTCTTCCTATACTACTCATTTTAATTCCTTTGAAATTGAAGAGAAGTCAATGTCGATAAATATCTTCTCTCGACTTCTACGCTAAATACTTAGCTATCGAAGAACCAAATTTCAGAATTCAATGAATTCTTTCGTCTACTTTTAAACAATTTTAACGTTATCGTCCCTCGTGTCTTTACTCAGAACGTTTTCCGTATGTCTTGCAAGTATTCATTGTTCAATTCCAACCATTTTATAGTCCATTTGTATCGCTCCTTATTTTTGTAAAAGGAAAATTTGGAACGTTGCAACTTTTAAGCGAATGTGACTCGCCTGAGCTCACCATTCTTCCGAGTCTCCATATTAATGGCTTAAATCAGGAAGAAACGAAAGAACGATAAGAAGACTGTGAACGGATGACGATTGGAAGCTCGACAGAAGATAGGAGAATTTTTATTAATAAGCCGAACGTTTTAGCGGAGATCGTTGAAGATTGATCGAAACCAATCACCGCTTACAAGACGCTTCTGTTAACGCGAGACTACTACGACGAATAATCGATGTATCCGTCACTTAAAGAGCCTGCGAATACGCTCCTGCTCGAACTTTGCGACTCTTACCAATCCAAAAGATCGTTTTCACAACCTCAATTCTATGTTTCGTTATTGCTGTACAGTATTGAACGCGAACGTTTTAGAAACACGAATAAGGAGAGCTATAACAAATAGTTTCTACGTAATGGATAAATGCCTGAGAGGTGGATTAACGAATACTTGAAATGTACAATTCGATCGTAACGTAATTTGCATTTGTTAGGTATCTAAGTTGGATATTTGTAAAAGTTAGATTTATTAGGTATTTAATTTTTAGATATTTTTCTAATAAATCTGATTTTTATTCATTTTTATTAAGCGACTAGGAGATTATAGTTATCGGGGGGGGGGGAATATCAGGAGAAGATAAATTTTATTACAAGTTCAAGTTAATTCTATTTCGCTGTAATTTTTATATTCGTCATTCGTTTTCCGTTTCCACCTCTCCATCTTAGAAGACTATGCTAACGTAAGCCTAACGAAATAAACCGCTCTCACATTCCAGCGATTTTTATATCAATTCTAAATGTTAAGTTCCATCTGTTTTCTCTTTATTATTTCTCTCTTTTTTCTCTTTCTATCTTTTTATTAAGAACAAAGAACATAGCGACAATTTACGTCGACGATTAAACAACGAATTAACAACCTGTCGATCATTAGATGTAAAATTAAGAATTAAGAAAACAAATTTCCTTCTAGTTTCCTGTTCTTTTTAATTCACGAGCGACAACGACACTAACTTTTATGGACACCGGCCGTGGCTTATTCTATTCGAACTGAAATGGTAGCTAAACTATGTTAGCCGATTATCGATCGTTTACTATGATAAGTCTAGTTTACGTATATTACCGCTCAAAAGTATCTGGACGTTTATTTATGTACTCACCATAGATTGCGACTTAATCGTAAGACGAAGAAGAAACTTACATTGGTGTAATTGTTTATTGTAATCGCTGTGTATGATATTATAAAACGTTACAACGAAGATAGTTTTCAAAAGCAAAATATTCGACGACAAATTTATTTGTAGATACTAATCATTGTGAAATATTCCATCATTTTGAAAATTCTTTGCTTCGTTTACGAGCTGCAAGTCAAACAAACAAACTTTTCGATTAACAGAATATGAAAATAAGATATTATGGAAATTCAAGGATACAAAATATATATTTGGAAATATATTTAAAAATATAATCTAAGAATATATTTCAAGCCACTAGGTTTTTTTTAAACATTTAATCCAAGCATTTGATTAAGTAAAAAGTCAATTTATAGAAGCTTGCTATTATTTCAACATTTGCAATATTTACAAAGAATTCGTTAGTAAAATTAGTAATAATTTTCATCGGTTTTTATTAATATACGTACCATTACCAAGTTTTTGAACGAATAATTTCGATTTATTTAATCTCCATTGATTCACAATTTCATTCAATTCATAGATATTTCACTAAATCTTTTCCATCGAAAAAGAAAGAGATCTACATTTCATTACTCGTGTGTCGTTACCAAGCGATTTAAGGCGAAGTAAAAGTTAACGTACCAAATCTAAATATCCAGATACTAATGAGCGGATAGTATGATCGTTATTGATCGTTCTTCAACGAATTTTGGTCCGTCGATGAAAACTAAATCTGTGTTCCACGTTGAAACCGTGACCGCTTGGAAAACGTTTCATTTTCTATATAATAACGTCGACCTAAGTAGAGCTTTTTATACGAATAATTATAAATGTCCACGATATACTTATTTAACAGAGGAAACGGAAATTTCGTGAGTTTCTGCGTTTTTCTATGGAAAAATTATGTGGTGCCACGTGTTTTCCTGTCTCTTTTATCGTTTTGCCTTTTTTATTAAGATGGAAATACTTTGTTCATACGTATTATATATTATACACAGATTGTATTTATATATATACATATATATACATATATATATATACATATATAAGAAGCATGTTATATATACATATAATTTATAGTAAAGCGATTGAGATTCAATATAATGGCCTGTTGCAAAGCATTTTATTTTTCCTTCATTTCTGTCGCGTATTTTTATAGAAATTCCATTCTTGGTTTACTAATTCGCGCGAAATGAAAAAGAACAAAGGAGAAAAAATGTTCTAACAGAAAAATATAAATCCACGTATCCTTGTTTGAATTTATCTTCGGTTAATTAAATTCAACTCGTAGACAAATAAATTTTCCCTCGCTTTGTGAAACTACCGTTTGATATTTCTACGAAACTCTCGCTCGTACTTCGTTTATTCGTATACCGATGAAAGACGATAGGAAAGTATTGAAAAATATACATCCGCGTAATTTGTCTCAAATTAACGAAATTCGATTCGTAGACAGATACTTGGAAGCAGTGCGAATCGCTTAATAATTTCACGCTTGTCCCACTCGAGTTGTTCAACTATGCATTAGACAATGAATATCAATACATAGCGCAGGACACAGGTGTCCTTAGACGAGCCTACACTATCATAACGTTACGTAGAATCTACTCTCACTTTCTGCGATGCTGAATCGCGCCTATTAAACCGCCCACTACTACAATTAACCAGCACGACCTTGTCCAAACACGCGATAGTCCTCGAATTTGTATAATCCTTCTTTCTCAATCTTCTTAAGTTTCCGTTCCATAAAAATCCGATCGAAAAGTTTATGTCGCTCGCGTAGAAATTAATTTCCATGATCGGGGCACAAAATCGATATAAATTACGCATATTGGCATCTTGTTCTTACTACGAACAGACGCTTCGATTCCATCGTCAGTGAGACTACGAATCCATGTACCATCAAAATCTGATAGATGACAAATAGGAGAAAAATTCTTGTATCGTTTCTCAGAAAATTCATCGTAAGAAATTTTGCAAAAAAAAAAAAAGATTCAAGCTTGTTCAGATCGATTGCCACCAGAGAAAAATTCTTCGCGATGAAACTCTTCTGCTTCTTGGCCGTTCCATTCGCGATTTCATGGTCATCGCGCCGTGCAACCGTAGTTGCGTAAATGGCACTCGCGAGCCGGCATTCTTTTTTAATTGTTCATTGTCCGTGTACTTTTTAATTTGATGCTTCGTAGGCTTGTTTCTCGACAATTAAGTGGAATACTCTTAAAATGCCGTAGAGAAGATCAGGTTATTACGTAAAGAGGGCGGTAACTTGAAATGTGATAATTTATTGCCATCGTTTCCTGTCCAAAAATGTTCTTCCATTTTCCAAACAGAGAGTGGATCTGTTGAATAATGTTTGAATGTCTCTTTCCTACCTCAAACTCGTGCTATTTTTCCTCTTTGTATTTTAGCGTTTTGTTATTCCATTATTCAATTAGTGTTCCGTTCCATTTTCTATTTTACTTTTTAGCGTTTTATGATTTATTTAGTATTCTCTTCTCTATACCAGTTTATCGTTTCATCGTTTATAGAACACTGTGGAATTAGATTTGGAAGAGTCTATTTGTGTAAACAGCGTTTAAATTGCGTTATCTAAATACCATTGAAAATTATTACAATTACCACGTTATATCACGATATTGTTATATCGTATATAAATTCATAAAACATAGACGGTCGTTAACTGTGACCAATTTTCCTTCCTTCGGTTTCTATTTACTGGAATCTCCACCAAACTCACTGTCACTGTCACCCACTGAGACGTTTATTATCAACGGAAAATCCTGACAGTAGCGATATAAGAGCAGAGAAAAAAGAAAAGCGTAAAACGAAGAGACACATCGTATGTGTTGCAGTGTGAAATTTAATCTCTTAATTAGCTTGCCTTCCACCTTCTACGCATGCGAAGATATCATTATCCTGGATTTATTGAAGAGATATTTTGATCATGAAACAGGTTAGATAACGATGATAAGCGTCACGAAGAAACGAACCAGTTCATGAAATTGATTAGAGCTGTTACGTGTCTTCGTGGTATACGGATTTCCCGCGACCTATCCAACCTGATAATGTTAGAAGAATGGAAAATTGTTGGGGATACGATCGTTTGGGATAATTTGAGAGTGAGCGTTGCTCAGGAAAGAGGTTTCTTGAAGATGGTACGGAAGAAATTTCGAAGAAGACGTTACGAAGAAAATTCGTCCATCTTGAAAGGAGGTGACGTTGAAAGGAAATGTTCTACTTGTTTATTATTTTCTGCTTCTTTGATCGATTTGCGGATTATCTAAGGAATTGTCTTTGTATCAAATGTGAAGTAACAGAAATCTGTGTGGATTATAGCGTCTGGATATGCTGTGACGGGGAATCTGATCGCCATAATGGGACCAAGGTATAGAAAAGTTGCTATAAAAATAAATATAGGAAGACAAGAATACTCGGTATAAATAATTAATCATAATCGACAGTTGTAAGCTTAAGAGTTCAGGAACTTCAATTCTCTTATTTCTTTAATCGACACGTATACGAAGTACGTATATAGTAATTTTTCCTGCGAATAGCGAGAATAGTACCGGAGCAGAGGAAATTTACAAGAAAGAACTTACATTTTTTACTCTATATTCTAGTAAGTGTTGGAACTCCTTCAAAATATTGAATTGGTTTATTATCGTAACAGAAGAAACTGTACGATTAGTGAATCAAGTGATCAATAGGAACCACTAACGTCGTAGAATGCCAAACCTAAAAATAACCACAACGATCATTCTTTTCCAGTGGCGCTGGAAAAACAACACTTTTGGCAGCCCTAGCTGGGAAAATTAAACCGACAGTTGGATCGGTGTCGATAAACGGACAAATCGTTTCGCGAATGATCATGTCGAAGATATCCAGTTATCTGTCTCAATTCAATGCTCTGCCAACGTTTCTCACCGTGGAAGAATATTTACTGTTCTCGGTGATTAGTTGCTTTACTTTAATAATTAACGATAGACACCTACAATTACGATAAATAAATAAATATCAGTCTGTATCTGCATATAATTGATATTATGAATAACTATATTGCAAATTTGATCATTACATACTCTACGTTATCGTTTATTACATATTCAATTTACTACATTAGAAATAATATTGAGCATTTAGCATTTAATGGTAAATGATTAAATATCAATTTTCATCGTCTTACTTAAATGCGCTCATCGCTGTTTATATTGAGGATAATTCACGTTAAATCAGTCGGTTTGTTCAGTACGCGTTGAAGATGAACGTCAGTAGAGCACAAAGGAAACTTTTGTCAATGAAATTATTGACGGAGATGGGCCTGATCGATTCTAAAGACGTATTGATATCCAATTTGTCTGGTGGGCAGAGGAAACGACTTTCCTTGGCTGGTGAATTGATTACCAGGCCAAAGATACTTTTCCTCGACGAGCCGACTACGGGTAAGAGAAAGTTAAGACAGATATCGATTCGAGGGTTCGTCATTGAATATTATTGGAATATAATTGGACATTTTTTAATTCTTAATTTTCAATGTTACATTTTCATTTTTTATTTCTTTTTTTTTTTTGTTAGCATAATTGGAACGTGGAATTTTATACCGTTTTATTTCTTTCTTCTTTTTCCTTTTGGTTTTCCCTCGTATTAATTCTCAACGTTTCAATGTAAAAATTTTAATGAAAATTTCCGTAATTGTACGTAGTAATTAAATCCTAGGTTTGGACATATTCTCTGCGAAGCGAGTGGTAGAGGCATTGAGAACTATAAGTCACGAATCTATAGTCTTTTGTACTATTCATCAACCAGGAATGGACGTATACAATCTTTTTTCTCATGTATTATTGCTGTCTGATGGGAAAACAGGTTACTTTGGGACTTTGGAAAACGCTACACAGTTCTTCTTCAGGTAGCTAATTAACGTCTGATAACTTTTATTATCCATGATATTTTCTATCTCAAAAAGGAACAGGAATTACAAATTACAACCGTCAAAAAATTAGTACCAACTACCTCTGAAGACAAAAGATTCGTCTTCTTCGTCTAACCACAGGAATAATTAAATAAATACTGTTAAAGTCAAATTTGCTTCGAATAACTAATTAATTAAAGAAACGAAGATATCCAATTCTGTCTGAGATCACTTGAAACATTATTAAATTCTGCTTCCAATAAAATCAAATAACGTTTAAATGAAACTGCATAATATCAAACAAAAAAAAAACAAAAAAAAAATGTCTGATATATCGTATGAAATTTCGTGTAAAATTTGGCTGAAGGCGTAATAAAATTACGAACACAAACACGGTCTAGGTTACGAATACTGGAAATAAATAATTAAATTGAAAATACCAATTCTGATTGAAATTTCCAGAAACGTTATTAAATTCTAATTTCAATAAAATCAAGCGAAGCTTGAATAACGTTATATAAAGTTGAATAAAAATTTGAAAAATCGGTTGAAACTCGTCTGAAATAATAAAATTCTAAATGTCGGACAAACACAGTCTAGGTTACGAATGCCCAGTTGGTTTCGACGAGTCCGAGTACTACGTAAAACTCTTATCTCGACGAAGATCCGAAACGTCCGCGACAAATTCCAATCGCGAGGACCCAGGAGCCGGAGAACTTATCGATAAGATATGTCGGGCATTCTCGCGATCTCCTCTCTCGAGGATTCCCAAAATCACCAACACCACAGTCCTCGAGATCGAACCGCAGAGGTAATAAAAAATATTTTCGAGAGGAAAAAAAAAAAAAGAAGAAAGATGGTTTATTGAAACGTACGAAAAGATGCTTCTATTGCAATAGAAATAATTTATAGAAAACCTGGATGCGCGATACAGCTTTCTTGGTTGACGTGGAGGATATGGGTTCAAAATCGCAGGACGATCTTTCAAGGATGGATTTCGTGGCTTGCCTATTTTGTGAGTTATTTCAATCGATCCCGCTTTTTGCGAATCTTCGAACTTCGTTAGCCAACAGTAAATCCAAGTTTGGAACGAAAGGCAACTAACGAGAAATTTACGGTGCAAATCAATCGTCGATAAGAATTTTTTAATGAAGCGCGTACACTGACGAAAGAAATTTAGAAATTGAGAAAATTTGGAAAATTTGCGAGATATTATGAAACTGTCTGTGCAAATGAGATATTCGTTTATGACACGAATTTATCCTTTGCCAGTGCTGTAGTGCAATTTTAGGGGATGAAAACAACCTTCGAGAGAAGAAGCGTAAAACGTTCTTTTTTTGTGGAATATCTCAAGGGTTCTAGATTAGAAAATAACGTGTTTACTTTGGTTCGTTATTGCGAATAACTAACAATCGATAACGACGATTGTTCGTCAAATTCTATCGAGTTTTACGAAGAAAGAAAGGTGGTTGTAATTGAAATTAATCGTAGATCTCCATGGCGGCGGTGGCCACTTTTTACACGGGGATTAATTCGCACACGCAGGTGGGTGTACAGAACGCGAGAGGCGCGTTGTACATGATGAGCTCTGAAATTTCGTTCACGGTCGCCTACTCCGTGATTTACGAATTCCCTGGCCAGCTTTTGATTTATCTTCGCGAGGACGGCGTTTATGGCAGCGGCCCCTATTACGTCGCCACGTTCTGCGGCCTGGTAATAGTATGATTTTACTTTCAACCTTTCTAACGAGGTCTAAGTTCGTGTAACGTTAAAACAGCTAGCTTTTAACGCACCTTTTGTTCTTGAGAATTTTTATTTACTCGCGTATTTCAAGCCTTAAATCAATGTCCTACCTTTGGCTGCATAATTAATTACGTTACAATTACGTTATTTTCTGTAGTCCTGGTACGTTTCTGTGATTTGAAGAAATATAGTGAACTATTTATAATGGTAAAAGTAGAACGTTGTCTCATGAAAACTGACGTGGCACTGTCTTATAACAGTCTTAATTAGATTGCGGATTTTCATACATTTGTGAGAAATGTCAAGGTGCAAAAATGCAACGTAATATGCTAAGATTAATACTCTTAAAAATATTTGACACTTGGAAGAAGCTTCTGTCAAAGTTCCACCTTTTCAATTATATTCGTACAAACATGGATCTTATAGTGTTATGGTGCGTTCTGAGAATAACAAATATGGGATAAAGCAGATTCATTTCAATCAGTTTCAGTATTTTAAAATTCAATTTAGCTACAACTGCCAGCACTTGACTTTGTTCTGCAAAAAATGGAATTTGTTTCTGTTCTATTCTTATCGATTAAAGACACTTTAAAACCGAGTCACTAGCAAAGAAAAAAATATTTTCCAGATACCAAAGGCCGTCCTGCAGGCTATACTCTTCACAGCGGTTATATACTTCATTCTAATCGCTCAAATCGATTTCTTCAATTTTTTATTTTACTGCTTGACCACATCAGTGGCTGCGATTTGTGGTATAGCGTACGGTCTAGTGTTTTCCATCTGGATCGAGAATATTGATGTTGTTACGTCAATCATGGTACCTATAGACATGCTCTTCTTATTAACTGCTGGAATATTCTACAATCTCAGGTATTATATATTTTAAATAAATACAAATTATAGCTTTGCCGTTAAAAGCTTCGTAAGCGACACTAAAGCGATATTTGGAATTTATTTTTTGGAAATTATTTAATTAGATAGTTATAGTATACAGTATGTAGTATATGGCATTTAAAGTCCAAGATTTAAAAAAAAGGAAGAAAGCATTACGCTTGTAATGCTCGAACTTGGACTGAAACGAGGAAGATGTCGCTCAAATTTTATCGAGGTTACAATGAAAGTTGAACGAAATGAGAAATACAATAGAAATATGAAAAGACATAGAAAGTAAAGAAATTGCTTGAAATTAATGGCTGGTACACATAAAATTGAACGAGACGAGAGAAATATCACTCGGACATTGTCAATATTGCCTTTAAGAATTAAAAAAAAAAAAAAAAAAATAGAAGACAGAATATATCGAGGATAGATTGGCACAGAAATGAAAGAAAGTAAAGAAACACAAACTTTTTTAACGAGAATACACTATTTAATCTTTAAGGATATAATTGTTCAAAATTAAATAGAATAAAGAGAGAACGACGTTCAAATATCTTTGATATTTACGTATATCTTCTATTTAACTTTTCTATTTAAAGCATAAAATTTATTCGAGTGCAATGTCCGAATTTAACTAAGCCATAAAAATTCTAGAAGCAGGTCGGAAATGAGCTGTATTTTTCTCACGGGTCAACAGGCTATAAAAGTAACGAGTCGTTGACGGTTTCAGGTCGCTGCCCAAGTATCTGACATATTTTAAATATTTCTCGATATTCTTTTACCTGAACGAAGCCCTTTCCATAATTTACTGGTCACGAATAGATGACATTGGTGAGCACGATGATTCCTTAAATATTGTAGATCGTACCAACTCCTGGCGATCTCTCGAATACCCGTCGGAGAATCATTCGCGAACGTAGAAGATCAGTTTCGAGAATCTTCTTTTAAGGACGTATCTGAAGCCAGAAATATCAACCTGATGAAAATTTAATTCAGTTTTTCACATGGTCCGATAGAAACTTTGGTTTAACTGCGGTATCAGTTCCACTTTCTTTTGTCTTTTTTTTTTAATATTTTGGTTGAATATAAATCTTAGTTGCATTACAATTAAAAGTACTTGCAGCGTATTGATTAAACGAACTCTGAATAAAGGAATAAATGTGAGATATTAATTGAACCTTAGACGAGTTAATAAAGCTTTTCCTATGAATATCGTAAAGTTAAAATCGATATGCGATTGCGTTTTCCTTCGAGAGATCGGGCTTTCAGATAAATCGACTGAAATTTCGATTCGGAAACGAACTTAATATATGTAATTTACCTTGCAACGATTTAAATATTACTAATTATTAATTCAATTCGATCGACTTTCTTTTAGAATGTCAAGCATCCAGTGACTTTCCTTGTCTGCAAAATGGAGAACAAGTGCTATCGGAATATGGATTCGAGAAGACAAATCTCATGTGGGATTTCAGTGGTCTTCTATCCTTAACAATCGCAATGAATATTCTTGGATACTTTGGTCTACAAAGGAGGAGAAAAATTAGAACATTGTTATGAATAACAATTCCATCATTCGTTTACATAAAATCATTTATAACGAACATATAATACATATAAAATTACTTAAAGTTAGTCGTGTAACATAATATTATCATAGGTATTGCTTGTATTTTAAATATCTATTGATATTAGCGTTAATCTGTGAATCGTTAATGTAATGAGATCATGATTACGTCGATCGATCTAAGATAACAAAATATTTAAGTTTGGTTAACTACAAATTGAAAAATAACGGTAGTAACGAAACATTTGTGCACTGTGTTTTCTTGGATCTTTTTTTCTTTTTTGTTTAGAGATAAAAGTTGTAAAGTGGATTCGAAAAGTGAATCAAATTGGAGATTAACTTAATTAACAACTGGAAATTAATTTAATAGACAGGCTCTTTGCGACTTCTGTGCCTGATCACCAGAAAACCAGCGAGATGGCAAACAGCAAAAATGACCAAGAGGCCGATTATATCCATGGTGTAATGATTCGGTAAATACCCGTACTTCTCCAAAACTTCTCGTCCACTGGAGACACACGGCTCTTCCGGATCCGGCGAACAGTCTTCGACATGAAAGATTCGTATGTAAAAAACGTGGAAGAATATTCTCTGATGCTTACGTTTGCAATCTTATTTCACAATTTTTGCCCTGTTATTCTTTAAGATTTTGTAATTAATGCTCGATGATATTAAGCGATATTTATATAATAATACTTGTACTTGTTATACCAATGGCAGAGTTAAATATTTTATTGTACTTTTCGTCAAAAAGAGAAAATAAAAGAAAAAGGAAATAAAGAAGAATTCACACTCCGATTAGAAATTGAAAAAAGCTTGAAAGGACTTCAGACTTGGATCGAAGATTAAGAAGACTAAAAACTGAACAACATTCGTTTCAAATATTTTCTCGCGCGAAAGAAACAATTTGTGAAGAGCAATTTAAAGCAATGAAACACTTTCCTCCTTTTTCATTTTCTCAGAGCGTATAACGACGTATCTAATGGAATAAAATATAAAGACAAACGCGATCAAGTTCAGCGAACAATTACGTACTTATGTGATCGATTAGAAGCCATTGCGTCAAGGAAACCGCCTCTAGGCCATAATAGAACTGGGATAGATATTTGAGCCACGCGATACCAGGCGCCAGATAGCTGAAAAATATTTATAAAGGAACGTATCGAACCTATAGACGCTCGTTTTAATTAATCTTATATCTATATATATTCTTTATCGCCGTGAGTGTATTTTTTCAAATATTTTAGGAACTTAGAAACAAGCTGTTTTAAACTACGTGTTGTTGAATGCGGAATTTAATCTTTTTCTCGCGAATGAGCGTTCAACCACGAGCGCGTTAAACTTAATCGAAGCTTGTAATCGTTCTCCTCACCCGAGATGCAAATAAATTCCGCAGAACATCAGGCCAAGGAAGTCCAACGGCACAGAAAATAGGGAGGCGGTGTTTACCGATTGGAACGACGCCGATAGAAATAAACCTGTCGAGAAATCAGATCGCTTTTGTGTCTTTCTACTCAAAATACTCACCTTCGCACGCTCGAACAAACCAATAAATTAAGTTGAGATAATTTAACAAAAAATGCAACACTCTCGTTGTTGAATAATTTCCGCAATTCTTCCACTCTACAGACTTTTTACCGTTCCATAGTTAATTTATAAAACTACAGCGAATCGAAGATTACCTTCGCCATACTTTTACGTAGAGTGCTGATTTTTATGTAATTTCATATATTTGCGAAGAAAAACTAAGAAATAGCGAGAAGGAAATGGAACCTACATAGAGATTAGTTTCACCCGTTAAAAATTATAGAGAGTATTCCGTTTTGAACATTTTATATATTTTTATACAGTATATGCAATTTGTAGAAAAAATTTCTTAAACCGTAGATGTATAAAAATCGGCGATCTACTTTCAAGGTATAATAAATAATAATTTTCTCTTTGTCTGTCTGTGTCCCTGGGACTTGCAACAATTTCAGTTACATTACTTTAGTAAGAAAAAATACATGGTATTCCTATGACAGTTGAGAATTTTTCTTTCCTTCTATTTTATCTTTTCTACTGGGAAGATCCTCACCAAGAGCAGAGGCTGAGACGGCGCAGACAACTACAGGCAGTGCAAAGTAAACGAATCCTAAAAGTCCACCCTTCAGCCCCGTGATTGCGAATATGAAAGCCGCGTACAGCAATGGCTGTATTATCGCCCCGGGTATCTGAAAATTTCCACGGAATCCACTATATCCGTACATTGAAATTGGAGATTGGATTTCGCCGCTATTCATCCAAAAATGTAATATCTCGAAAGCATGAAAGCCAGTATACAATTAAATAATAGCCGGAGCGCGATCACTCCGAAGTCTTATTTTCCTTGGATTAGAAAAATCTCTGACGATAATAAAACAAAATAAAAATTTCTTCTTGCCAATCTAATAATTCAATAAATATCTTGATATCAATGTTACTAATTGGCATGATTGTTAATTGGAATTTATTTCGAATTTTTAGTCATTTCTATTTGTTTAATCAATGAAAAGACTTTTATCAAAGGTTTTCCAATTAGAATAGCTATAAGGCAAAAGTTGGTGGACACGAAAGTTTCAATGTCCGCAAAAACCTCTCTAAATATTATTTCGTTAAATTTCATCGAGAATGTACTTTCGCCGAGCCACGTCCATCAACATTCTAATAATATCTAAGATTGCATACAATCTTAGGTACTGATAAAGGACTTATTAATAATCAATTTATCTCACCAGGACGATAACCTTGCTCATGTAATACGGCGTCGGGTCGTATAGTCCACTGGCGATGTCACGCAGTAGAAGCGGCAGTTCTCGCGGGAACGTGTAGAAAACGGCATAATTGAACGTGAACACGGTTTCGACGACCACTAAGTAGAGGAGACCTTGTATATTCTGTATGCCACCCTGATTCAACGCTTGTCCCATGACGTTCATATAGGGCAACGCTATCAGCAATCCTATAAACTTTAAACACGCGTTTGTCGATTTTTGCATTTTCTGGAGTTGCACGAAATTCGGAAAAATAGCCAGAGACACGGTGGAGTTGACGAGATCGTTGATTAGAGTAGAGTTTAGGATCGTTTTCATCAGGGAAATTTATTTAATTTGAGAATATTACATTTTTAAAATACCAGAAGGGATATTGAACTCTGCTTTTTTTGGGAGAATATTTAAAGGCTAGCGATCGATGCTAGATTGTAAAGTATCAGGCGAGAGACTCGGGGTCAAATGTTGGAAATCGAAAGTTACTGTAACTGTGACAAGAAAAAATACACTAGAATCGTGACTCAAGAAGTGTAAAAAATTATGGCGAACGAGGAGAAATCCAAGCACATAACTTTCACTCGAGGGAAGCAGACAGCCCGTGCAATATCACCGAACAATAAAACCGATGCAGTTAAGAACTTGGGAATGCGCTCGAGTAGGAGACTCGACTGCTCGAAAGCATCACGCTCGGGAAAAGGTAGAACAAATTAAAAACAAAAGAAGAAACATGGGATACCTAGCAGGAAGGATATTGCAATGCGGAAAACAAACTTCTAATCTACAAAGTAATTGTGAGACCAATCTGAACTTGTAGGATCGAGCTCTAGGGCATAGCAGCTAACAGCCGCATCAAGAAGATCGAAGCATTACGATCAACCACTCTACGGACAATGGTCAATGCCCCATGGTACGTTAGAAGCTAAAAGCTCAAAAAAGACCTGGAGATAGAATCGGTTTAGAAAGGAGGAAAGTTTCAGCGAAAATCAAGACAATTTAATTTACTTAGAAGGATACTAAATTACATGGGCTAGAGAGTGTTGTAAATTTCAATTTAGTAAAATTGTGCTTACATTCGTCGAGACGTAATAATTGTGAAAAGATTTAACTGAAAATAGGATTCAAGGAATCACAATAATCTATCTTGATGAAACGTTATAAAATTGCAGGATCTCACGGTGAAAGAGATATTGACGATAAAGAAAAAGAAAATGTATGATCAAATTCCTTCGAATTCCTTTTCATAAACCCAGTATCGAAAATCAAAATTCAATAATATTTTTACGTTGTCTGAATGCAACATTCGTCTCTAACTGTTCGAATTCGAAATATCTTATCTCGCAACTTCTCCCTTCAAATTTCCCGGCAACTTGGAATTTAATCCACTACCGTCTGAAACTCTGAAACGTATGAGACAATGACGATACGGGAGCTACGATACGGGAACGATTAAAGCACAAAGGCGGAGGAACAAGGCGAAAGGGGATCAGACAGCTTATCGTGGTCAAAGGAAAAGCTTGTTGTAGAGGCAGAGTCCGACGTCTCACCATATACGTTATGAATCGCAAGAGAAGAGGGGCTGAGTTCCTCTTGTAATCGACGTAGGTTCGCCACGTGAGCCAACGTAGCTGCGTCAGTGTACGCGCTTTTTTGAAATCTTTCGGAGACAAGGAGACCTGTGAGAATATCGCTGGTAGCTCGCTGGAATCCATGAAGCGGGAGTACTCGATCAGTTTCGACACTCTCTGGCTGTGTTTCGATTTCTCGTACTGATCGCAGATCCAATTTACCTATGCAGGAATATCTCGAGTTTGTCCAGAAAGTTTTTTTCCGTTTCTTTTTCCTTTGTTCTTTTTTTCTTTTGTTAACACGTTGACAAAATTTTACATGTTTAATACATTTAATATATATTTCGCCCTGAGAGCCACAAAGATTGAAATACACTGCGCCATGACATTTTTTTATTTTTTGCTAAATATTACGTTTGTCTAAATCATTCACGTCGTTGAAAGTTCTTCGAAAGATTTTGTTTACAGTACCTTTCTATAACTTTCAGCTTCCCTGCCACGAACGATGGATAGTTGAGAAACAAAGAACTCGGCGCTGTTGAAAGTTGGAGGACAACGTAGGTCCAAGCTGAAAGTTGCGTTCTATTTTTGTGAAATAGTGTGTGAACTATGTAACAATAGTATGTATTGGTTGAATGGTAAGAAATTTGAATTCTTTGGAACCACGTACGCACGAATCTAAATTTGTAAATCTTGTGTAAAAATATTATAGAACGATCGCTGTTTGCTACGCGCAGAGAAAACGCGTACGTTTCTAAACGAGTCACGTCATTTCAAAATAGCTGGATATCAATTTCTTCTGAAAGGTCTGGATACTTAAGTATATTTGACGCAAAAATCCTTTTACGAACACTCGGCTCCCATGTCGGCCAATATATAAAATTTTCGAAGCAAAAGTCATCTCTAAAAGTAGCCATAGCCAAATATATCGTTTGTAACATTCACGAATTATTTAAATTGTATCGTCGAATGACCGTAAATTTGATATAAAACAAATGAGAGAATACTGTTCTAAATACCAAATTTTCCATCAGAAATTGTGAGCTAATAACTCCGATTTAAATCAACTTTAAATTGATCTTAAGTCGAGTAAAGTTATCCTTGAATTTTTGAAAGAATACACGATTTTAATTGAAATAAACTTTCAACGAGTAATTCCTTATTTATCTAAAAATCTCATTAAAAACGAAATGAAGCGGTATCTAAATAAATAAATAATCGAACCTATCGAAGAATTTCATAGCGTCGGTAGAAGAACCTTGAAACGCGACCCTGCCGCTGGAGAGTAGCAAAACTTCATGAAAGATGTCCAACAAACCGGAAGCAGGTTGATGCAACGTGCATATGACTATCCTTCCGCTGGCCGCGACGTCCCTCAACGTCTTCACCACACTCATCGCCCCGTAACTATCCAACCCTGTGGTTGGCTCGTCGCAAAAGAGAATGCTGGGTTCGGTGAGTAACTAGAAAGATTTTCTACTCTATGCGTATCTCGTATTAAGGAAATTGCGGATCAAAATAGAAAAAAAGGACGACGAGATTTATCGGTATTTAAAATTTCAATCAAGTCAATGACCGAAAACATCTCTAATTAATGAATTATCGAAAATAGTTAAGAAGCTTGAAAAATTCATTTGTCCGTATATTCTTTTTATTTAACAAAAATGCTTCAAGATCTTACTTGAACAGCCAGAGTGACGCGTTTCCTTTCTCCGCCAGAAAGGGCAGATAATTTCGTGGTGATACATTTTCCTAGTCCAAGTTCACCAAGCAGCACCATTATGCGTTGTCTTCTGACGTTGGCCCTCAGTCTCCTGTCCATTTTCATGCACGCCTTGATCAAATCAAGAACAATCGCCAAGTTTTAATGGGTCCGGAACCCAATCATTCGACGTTTAAGCGAATTACACGACGCCGACGGTCAGATGAGCATTGGAAAAGCGTTTTCAGCGAAAGTTTGAAATGAGATTCGGTTTCGCTTGAACGCGAAATAAGCCTTTGAGGAGTAGTTCTTTGATGAAAGATACGAGATTGATTTTTAGGAGATTTCAGATTGAATGCTCGAAACTCGACATCGTATTTTTCCGGCGAAATTTGATAAATTATGATGGACATGGAAAGTATAATGTTTATCAAAATTACGAAGATCGTGAATAATATAGAGATCGCGAAAATTATAGTAAATTACAGTAAAATTAATACAATAAAAATCATAAAGATCACGCAGGTCGTAATAAGGATAAAAGTCACGTAAATCAGAAAACAGAGAAACATACACATTACGAAAACCATAAGAAACATAAAAATCGTGAAAATCGCAATACGATAGTAAAAATCAGAAATATCGTAAAGGACGTAAAAAATAAATATCACGAATGTCATAGTAGAAATACGAATCATGAGCATCGCGAAAGATACGAAAGTGACAAGAATCGTTTACGCGTAGATGAAAAATTGGAAATTTGAAAACTTGAATATTGGGTAGCTAAAAATATGAAATTACATAAACACGTGCAGTCTACTCGCACAATTTTCTGTTACATATTAAATAATATCTTTTCTAAATAATAATTAACAAAAAGTAATTTTTCTTACAGATTATGAAGAAATCAGATCTGAAAGTCTTAAATTACAATTTGATGTCCACCGACTATAAGCCATCCCCAATAAATATTTTCAATCAAACATCGGACAAAGGATAGAAACAGGTGTTTCGCAAAGAAATCACTGTTTCATTATGTTTAATTCGATTTAAGAATCGATCTATCGAAACACGTAACGCCTTCTGGTTACACAAGACAGATAATCCGTACTGATATCAGTCTGTTTATCTATCTCGATTACGAGCTTGGCAAACTGATGGCGAATAAAAGGTAATTATTTAAAACCGCCAACTGCCAATCGACGCGAGTTTATCGAACGATTATTCTGCTCACTGTACCGTGATCTGTCCCATAAACTTCTACTAGCTTCTGGGTAACCACTATTCGATCGGTGTTAGTCGGGATCGATTGCCGCCGTCCATTGAAACGAGTATGATTAATCCAGAACGATTCATGATATCAATCATCGACGATAAAATATATATCAAACAAATGCTTTCGACGACGTTACGATGGTTATAATATATCCACCACTTTTCGTTTCTTTTCTTGGTACTTTAATAAATTTCTTATAGCGAGGAAGATTGATATAATTTGAGGGAAACTAATGGAAAAACGTACTCTGCGTTTGTATATGTAAAATATCAAAAAATAAATTTGTTCTCTTAGCTGGTGGACGAATATGTATTTGTTATTAAGTCATATTAGACAAATTTTTTCTTAGATTCTAAAATTCTATAGTTTTGTGGTTGTATAATTCTGTGAGTCCATGATCTTTTAATTCTAAAGTACCGAAATCTCGTAACTTTGAAAATTGTTACTTATTAATATAGATACTAAGAAACATCGTAAAACTCAAAATTTTAGAAATTTTTTTTTGGGGAAGGGAAGGGAATTGAATTATAAAAAGATTGAAGTTAATTAGAGCAATGTAATTGAACGAACCATGAATTCCATGTGTTCTAAGATTGTCAGCGATTCGATGGCCAGGTCCATTTGTGGGACGAATCCAGATGTCCTTATCATCTTATCGGTATCGATAGGCTTGCCATTTAACAGAACGTCACCTGTCGCTTCTCCTATCGATTAAAAATGCACATTGGTCAGAGATCTGCTCGTTTTGATTTCAAAAATGATGAAAGAACGGAGTATATTTCTCTTTTTATTTCTATCTATACCAGCAAAAATATATTTGAATTTAAATCACCTGCGAACTGTTCAAACTATAATTTCAAAGAAAAGGGAGGAAGTTTTCTGCAATCAAGGCCTACACACTTTGCAATATTATATTATTGATTTTATTAATATATTTATTATAATATAGAAGAAATTTATTAGGTTTCTCTGATAAAGTTAGGAATCGGATTATGCAAAATTAAAGATAATATTAAAATAAATCAACATCTGATCAAATTAGATTCTTCTATTACCTTAATAAATTATTTTGTCAAAAATCTATTAAAATAAAGAAAATCACTGTTGCTATCGTTAATTATCAGACCATCTTGAACATTAACTTGAAAATTAACAGAAGACTCGTTCTAAGTATAACATACATTTATAGTGTCATATATAAGTACGCCGAAGAACATGATCTGAAACTTCTCCCATATTTTTTCATATAGGTACCTTTCATTTCGATCTTTTTTGCCACAAATTTCATTCGTTGGTAGTTTACCATTAACAATACCCTTTCGATCTAACCGCGGTGGATTAAATCGTGAAAAATGGAGGAAGATAAACTTATGAACCTTTCACACGACGGCTGATCGTCGCGAGCAACGTAGTTTTCCCAGCGCCGCTGCAAAAACGACAAGTTCTTTTCAGTGAGGGAGAAGAACGTTCCATCCCCACGTTGGAAACAATTAACCCCGGAATACTAAGCACTCGTAATTTTCGCCAACCATGCTCTGAACATCCAATTTTATTTCCGTCTCTGCCTTCCTCTTCACGGTGCACGCTGTAATATTAAACGCATCAGCAAACTGTTCTTCAAGCCGGGGATAAAGAGGGCAGGAACGAACGTTAAAATCTTAATACGGGAACGTTAACGGCAGCAAAGTTCTGTAATCCGTAAATTTTACATGTAAGGATATGCTGCTAACAACGAGGCGATTAAAAATTTAACGATCCGTAAGGTTTACTGATTATCACACAGTTAAGAGGCTGGTAAACAAGGTTTTTTATGGGGTTGGACATTTTATTGGGTTGCATAGGTTCGATAAAGATTCAGGTGAGTGCGTTAACACTAGAGCTAGCAATCTTTAATATACAGGGTGTATCGTAACGTGTGGTGTCCACTTCAACAATGGACAGAAGGTTCAAAAACGATGAAAGAAGTTCGTATGAACGTGTGTCCTGTGTAATTTTCTTTCAAATTTATAGCCATCTTTGCGTATCAATAATCCGCACAGTGCTTATCTTCGCAGAAGGTGTTACCCTCGGTTTGTATTCTTCGACATATACTTGACAGTTTTGAAAGATTGCGAGATTCTTTGATACGACGACAGCAAGCTTCTATGAAAGTTGGAATTAGGTTAAATTCTTGAGGTAACTTTGGAACAAGATATAGCACATGTTCGAGTGAACCTTTTTCAGTGCTTTTTGCGTCTGTCAACGCTTGAAGCAGGTCTCGCACGTTATGATACACCTGTATAAATATCTATATATTAATCGTAACAAATAACGAGATAATATCGATACATAATAATTTATTGGGTGACAAATTCGCATGGATTTGGGAAGATGTTATAGAAATTATTGGAACGTAAAGATACACCTATCTGAATGAAGATACGTACGTATCTGTAGAGTTACTTCTTAACTAGATACATCTTCTCACATTTATTTAACAAAACGTGAACAAACAAATTGTGACTCGACCTAATATATTATACATAGATACATTGTTAAAGCAGCGAAATGAAAATAAAAATAAGTATACGTAACTACGCAAACGGTGAAGTTAAAAAGGTGGATAAAGGCGAAGGAGAAGTCGAAAATGAAATGCAAATGTATATGACATTTCCATTTGAAACGATCTGCAGAACATGTGACGAGAATTGAATGGCCTGTGGATATGTCCTATGAGCATGTCTATAGTTATCTGTATATCTTATATTCGTCGTATATTGGTGCTTTCACGTAAATAAATAATTTGTAATTTGTTTAGTATTCCAGGGTTGGAAGAAATTTCACGATGATTACCTTGGTCCCATAATCGCCATCAACATTCCTGAATTAACTATACCACTGACTAGAAGTAGATCAGACAATTAATAATTTTTAGATTACAAAAACACCAGAGAATTTAGTTGCGGATTATATATTCAGCATTATTCCCTTGATCTTTTTAGTAGGAATTATACCTCCATCGAGCAGTCGAATGAACTCAGTGTGCTGCAGACCGAAAATTGCTCGAAGACTGCCGCCATTGACCTTCCTCTCAACCGTGTATGAAATGTTCCTCCAAGTCAGACACAAATCTTTTAGTATACTCGACTGCAACGTTGGATATGCCACGCTGCGAGTCATCTGGAAAAATATACCAATTCCAATCATGTTTATGTAATCAATATATATTCTTCTTCTTCTTCGAGTCTTTCCGTTTGTATCTGTTTGTATATCTTTATGTTTTCGATCATCAATGCGTTGCTGCGCTCATTTTCTACTAAGAATATAAATTCGCCCCGCTGAAAATCGATATGTTCGCTGTTCGTTGAAAGAAAAAATCGAAATATTAATAAAATCAAACGAATAAAAATACGAATAAGATCCGTTGTAATGGAAAGTTTTTCTCAAACGTTCCCCAAAAGATTTCCTAAATACACGAAAGCTACTTATTGATAGATCTGATATTCTTCTTTTTGCTTCAAAGAAAATTAATTTACGAAAATCGATACCAATATTTTCAGATGACCGTCTCGAATTGGAAACCACGAATCAAAAATTTGAAATCCTGAGCGTAGTTAGGAAAACCCAGGAAACCAGCAAAAACCGAACGAACGAAGGGATAGAAACGAAATCGATGTAACGTTCATTCAACTTCCAATGCGATTTTCGTGTTTAGAAAATGGATACCACTGGCGTGTTCCAAATGATCAATCGTAATTATTCGAAAAGTACGGCGAACAGAGGGTATGAAACGCGAGAAAATCGACGACGAAGAAGATATAAATAGTTTCTTAGAGTGATGAGCTTGTAGTTATTCAAGGACCGTCGTTTCAAGTAAAGAACCTTACCACTAACAGCGTCTCATTAAAGTGTATAGGTCAGATTCGATTACATAAAATACGAGTCCAGCTTGTGCGTCGCCATATCGAATCAACTAGCGTCATGCTGTTGTTTCTACTTATATAAGTTTGTACAATTGTACTTGTTGTTAGGTGTTTCTTTCGTAAATTCAGAAGAAACGTACATAAAGTAAGCCCGGCTATTACTTTCACAGGTAAAGAACAGATACAAATAGCCAGACTCGACGGTCTATCAGTCGTTCCAACATTAAACATTCGCTTCTTATCAAAAAACCAGACTCCTGCGTTAAGTTAAACTGAAGTAAGAAGTAAAATATACAGTGCCTCGCGAAGTGCAGTATAAAAAAAAAAGAATAAATTGAAAATGAAGAATAAAATGCATTTAAATAAAACAACTTGTTTTCACGAGATAATTGGCCCTGAAAGTGTATCGAGCGTGCGCGTATAATTTCGAATTGTAAGCAATAAATTGGTAGACCTTGGTAGCATCTCTCATTAATAAACATTTCCTCTTGTTCGCTGCTACTTCTGTTTACCTCGCATTGATAAGATAATAGATTCTACAGAAAGAGATGAAAGAGTAAAATCCGCTTGGATGTTTGGTACATTTCCGAAATTAATATTCTTGTAAGCGGAGCGTTATTTTAGAAAATCGTGTTCGTCGCGTCTGATTTATTTATGGAGAATCGCGTTCTAAGGGAAAGGATTAAATGGATTATGCACTGGATGGGGTAAGTAAATGTGTGAACAGTTTAACATGCCCCTGCATTGGTTAATCAAAGGACCTAACCCTTTGAGTGTTAACTGACGCTACTACCACCACGGTGATAACGTGAAAATTGTTCCCTGCATTTCTTTCACCGATAAAAAAATGGAAAAGAAAGAAGGAGACCGCTGTGTAAATAAATTTACGAACATTCCTGACCCTTTCCTTTTTTCAACTAAAATCCTTCGTCTTAAAAAGTTTCGCACTGCGAACGGTTTAATTAACTATCGCTTTGAACACATAAATCCTAGAACGAAGAAAAGAAGATATACGTATATGTACTCACTCTAACCGTATCGTAGAAAATCATCCCGCTGAATCACTATAATAAATAGATCCACAGGCATCCATCGATTCACTCACCAATTAACCACTATATGTATATTAACCAACAAACCCATAAAATACTCAAACCTAACGTAACCACGAAATTCTATCGACAATTCCAATTAGTTTAAACCTCGGGAGATTCTGAAAACCCATCGAAAGACACAAAACCACCGTTACATATCGCCTTCGCACAGACGGAAGCAATACAAGAATCACTCATCTTAAATAATCTCCTACTATCGTTGAAACGATATTACATACGACAAAACTTGAAATATTGTCGTCTTAATGCAAAGTAAAACGCTTATGTTTAAGTTCACTAGCAACGACGGTTACAAGTGTATGCTGGTTTTTATGGGAAGGTATGGGATACCGAGGAAGATGTACAGAGTAACGTGTATGTACGTGAGTTTGGTTATGGCGTTTCGGTTGACTGAAGAGAAGCTGGTTGGATTGTGGTAACCGGAGGCGAATGTTGTTCGCGACAACACGATACTACCGCGAGTGGTTTTGTGGAGGAATAGGCGAGCGTGTTGTCTTATATGCAACGGAAGGCCGTTACACAACGAGAACTATGATACGACGAACTCACTGGTGGAAACAGTGACAGGATTACGCGACGGAAAGGAGCTTTAACGCATTCCGCAGCGGATCGCCGGATCTTGCGTTGAGTTAAAAGCTGCTTTTCATGGGATGTAGTGGATGGTTAATAGCTCTATTATTTATACACGCTATTTTTTTTCTCTCTCTCATGTTCAGAAGATCGGTATAACGTGACGCTGTGTCGCGGCGAAAATTTCAAATGCTAGCGTGGCGTAGTACGTTTCATGTTCCTTTTTTCTGCAAATCAGAAATGGTAATTGTTAAGGTAGAAATAGGCTTTCTCGTGAATTAAAAATAGCTTTTCTTACAATTAGAAATAATAGCGAGTAAAATAATATTACTTCTTTTCTTGCAAATGATAATTGGCGAGGTAGAATTTTTTGTTGAATAGATTAATAGATAGTGGTTGGTGGGAATTTTTAAAAATTTGTTATCACAAGAGTTCTAGGTTTTTCAAAAATAAAAAAAATGATAATGGGTCGAATAGTGATGCTTTTTTTTGTAAATTAAAGATGAGTGTTGATTGTATGGTTCTACATACAAATTTACTTCTAGTGTAGTTTCAAATAAAAATCATAATTATTAATTACGTATAGTAGTAAGAAAATCATATCATCGATAAATAGATTAAGCTGATCTGTAATTTATCTACGTAAAGAAATGTCCCCGTAAACTGTGTTTATGAATATAAATTCATCAAGATCATTTTATATAGATAGTTATTATACATTTTGGACCACGAACGAATAAATTACAATAAGAAATAATTGAAAGCTTTCGCGTCGCTATTTTGTTATATTATAGAACATTTTCAATTTCCTCAACGTCGTTCATTGATTGTAATTCGAAACAAGACCTTATTCACCGTGGAACGATGTTATAATGGAAATGATAATTTATAGACAGCAGGCCTGAAAATGAGGAACGAGGTTGCATATTTAATGAAGCCACGTTGCAGTTTGTTTATTTATACACGTGAACCGGACATGTCGTTGTTTACATATTTACATGTGTATCTAAAAAGAGAAAAGTTTGCAAAAATGTTAAAATACACTGACCGGTTTAATGAAGCAATCTGTTGGACGAGTATTGATTCCATATCTGATAAACGTTTCAATTTTTAGTTGGTAAGAGCCCTCTCATTTGACTAGCGTGCACATATTTGATCTGCTTGCAAGCTACGCCGATCAAATTCATATATCGAAGATTGAAAAAATATGATTTTACAAATATCATATCATCTTTAAATTCATTTTGAAATTTATAATTATTCACACTCCACTTTGAAGTTTGCTTCGAGACGTGCGATTATTTACGTTATTTCTTTGTAATGAATACGAAAGCAAAATGAAAGCAAGTGGTTTGTTTCCTAAAAAGTTGAAAATAATCGTGCGAATTAAACAGTGAGAAAATTGAGAAATTTGCAAAGTTGTTCGACATTTTAAGAGACCTTCGTAAACGATTTTACGTATAGAATAAAAAAAGAATCAAAATATGAAGCGTATACATGCATAAACTAACGTTTAAGCTTCCTACAGAATGATGTATCTGTGTAGTAATAAAAAATATTTCAAATAAAACACTGTCATGGGGAAAAATCGTCCTGTCTGTGAAAACGTCTGTTAACATCTGCGTGATTAACAATTTCGAGTGCTATTTGGTTTCGTGATATCGAACGTCAAAGAAATCCTGAATTGCACACGTCAGTCGTGAATAGTTAACGAGAGAAGTTTCATAAGGGAAATAGTCATACCTTCCTCGTTTTTCGTTCGTTCGAGTCTGTCGTTTGTTTATTCCAACGAACGAACGAGCATCGATTCTTCTACTTAATAATTCTGCGACGCTTTCTTTTTTCTTTCGTAATATGATAATTCGCAGAATGTCTTGTTCTTTTATCTTTCCTAGTATTTGATTATTCCTATACGTTAAAAATGTTTGTGAATTAGTAATACCGTCTCCAAATAATATCGTATAAATATCAGTCTCTTCGCTCGTAACTCTGCCCCACGCAATAAGAATAATTATAAAATTTCAAACTATAAATCAGCCCTTTCAAACTTCTCTCGCGTTTCTCTTTAAAAAAGGAAAAGCAGAAGTAACACCGTCAATTGCGAAGATCGATCGAAATTATAAATCAACCCTTTCAGTTTCTTGTTCTTGCATGCTCGGTAATTTATCGTTTTCACGACTTAAATATCTCTATAAATCCGCAACAGTCACACAATAACCGCTGTTACTGAACATAACCACCCTGTCTCTCGCTGTTTCCTCTAAAAGAACAAAAAACAAAAAAAGAAAAAAACAAAAGTAACACCTTGGATTCCAAGAATCAATGAAAATTACGAACGAATCATCTCAAGCTTTTCTTCGGCCCTTCTATCGTTCTTCTCTTAAGAAAGATCGTTAAATCCTTTGTAAGAAGAAATTGTCGAAAAGAAGTAAACGAAAGTAATAGCCCGGATTCCAAGAATCTACCGAAATTACGAATCAATCTCTCGCAACCCCTTTCCATTCCTCCTCCTACATTTGTCCTCAAGAGAGGAAACAAAAGAAAGATACAACGCTCAGATCCCATGACCCGATGGAAACTACGAAGCAACTTCTCCAAATCTTTCTCACCAATTCTTTCGCCCCCTTCCTTAAAGCGAAGCAAGAGAAAGAAACACCATGGACCGCGAGGATCGATGGAATCAATGATCGCGCGATCGAAAAACGACAGGGCAGAAGCGTAAACGAAGCAAAGTTTAAAATCGACGGAGAAACGACCGCAATCGCAATAAAGCGATGGAAATATTGGAATCGGCGCAATATAATTCCGCAACGGATCGCCAAATGGAACGAAACAATGTTTGCGTTGCGCGGAACTCTCTTCCACCCTCTGTCATCCCCCGTCTCCCTTGCCCTTCCTATCCATCCCCTATTCGTTCCTGGCTCACCTTGTCTCGATCTCTCTTTCTCGTTCGCCGCTTTCACCCCGGCTGGGAATCGAGGATTTGTTAATATCGAGCGCCGAGCTAGTACCGTGCCAAAATGGCCGACGTTTAGTCGTCCCTTAGTTGCGATTTAACTGAACGTACGACCGTGTCGAGTAATTCTACGAAGGCGAAATTAATCATTAATTTTTTTGTATAATATGACAATTCGTTTGTCGTTTCGTTTGCCCTTTTTTGACGAAATCGTGTCGAAGGAGCAGGAATTTTTTTCACTTTTAGGCATCTCTTTCGGATTGCACGCAGCGCGTCGTAAATGTTCCAATCGCACGAATCGCGAATAGCGGTCGAAAGAAGAAATCTTTGAAGATCGCGGGTTCTGTAGCGTGATTCAGAGGTCGGTTAGTTGTAACGATCTTTGTGGGATATTTTGCTCTCGTTTACGATCTACCAAGGAGTCGGTATTCGGCTAATTTATTAGACTTTTCGAATTTTAAGCTTCGTAATGTGCAATACTTTAGTTTCCTTTGGATCCATGATATTTCGACACTATATTCGCGGTTATTGGATATTTGGAAGTCTGTAACGCGATGAAACTCGATTTATTAAGACAGTTTTGCTCAAAAAAATGTTTATTAGCTTATTTTGATCTAAGTCCTCTTTCCGATTGTTTTATCCTAAATCAGCATATTCTAGAGCAGGTAGAATTTACTTACGCGGAAAATAGATTTTTATTGGAGATAAATTAGTGTTAAATTAGTGTCAGAAAATTAATTAATTCGACCAACTGACACGGAACGAGCATCCAATTATCCGGATAAACGCAAACGATTGAAAATTTGAACACTTTACAAATTACCAAAACTATTATCCCCTTGCCATAAACATGTGCATACAAACTATTGAAAGAAATGGAAAATAAACAAGTAAATAAATAGAAAAGATAAAATATTAAAATATTACAATCTAACACTTGTCCGAAACCGTTATCATTATCGAGAAACAGTGTCCCTAGAAATATATCCTAAACGCTGAAAAAGCATAATATACAAGACTAATAAGCAGCGATCATAAACCTTCGAGTTTTGCATAAAATCGATAAAACGCAGTTATCGAAAAAATGTTATCCAAAAAATGAAAAGATCCACCGATGGAATCTGATAAGTAATAGTAAAATCTAATAGTAAAAAAGAACTTAACGTGTGACAATCACTCTTCACATAATATTCGCATCGACGTCGGTTAAACAACTGACTGTGTTAAACCAGCGCTTAAACAAGTAAACGAGCGAAACATCACCTAATCGCGAGGCGAGTTGGCAGACATGCGTTTCTCTATCGTGGAATTCGGTTGACATTCGTTAAGTCGCCTACTACTGAACGAGCAATTCATTTCCATTGGAAACTTCGACGCCAGCTATAAAGTCCAAATCAGACAAAGATGTGTTCGAATTCGACCACTATGCGCTTGAGGAAACGAGAGAGGACACAGAACTGGGCCCCGGAAGAAAAGGACGTTTTGTTCTCATTGATCAAGGCGCACATTAACGTGATCGAGAATAAGAAGACCGACGGCGCGACCTCCGCCATGAAAACTTCTGCTTGGCAACAGATCCACGCCGCTTTTCGTGCAAGATTCTCCACGGACAGGAATATCACCAGAATGAGAGAACAATGGAGGAGAATGAAAGTACAAGCCAGAATGGAGATGTGCACGTTTGCTGAGAAGGTTAATCGTTCGTGGAGTTTTATTCGTTTTATGGGTTTGATTAGAAATGGTGACAATCGATCGAACGTGTGAAAAAACGAATACACTTTTTCGAGCGTGCTTTTGGTATTAGAGGGTTTTAAGCGAAAGGCTATTTCATTTGTATTTAAATTCACGCGTGTAAGTAATATAGATACGTATCTTCATTTTAAGGTAAAATAAGACATAAGTCTAAATTAGCTTCGTTGAGTCAGAGATTATATTCTGCGTATATGTATCTTTGATACGCAAAGATCGTATTCAAAGATCCCTTGCATTTAAAACTATAATTTCATCTTCCGATCACGACTATAAAAATAAAATTCGAATTTAGTTGAAGAATATTGTCTGCTATTATACAAACGCAAAAACGAATATCTTTCTCACCAACTCTCGTGCCAAACTAACACGCAACTATAACACGTAAGCTAAGTTTAAATCTATAATAAAAGAGACAACTTTCTTATTTTAAAACGCGTTAATCTGCATTATTGGGAAAACACAGGAGAGAAAAAAATACAAATCTTTTCGCCATTCTCATATAAAACACGTAAAAATTGAAACACCTCAAAGCATCGTCTATCATACCCATACGATAAACATTTCTCCACAAAAATAACAAATAACAATCCAAATTAGGTGAAGGCTCTGGGTCCTAAAGAATCGTACAAATATCGTCCGTCGAGCCTGTCCATCGATATATGGGAATTAATCGAAAAAGAGAAGAAAGGAGAAGAGGATATGGATCGTTCCATCGACTACGAATCAGAAAACGATACATTGTATGCGATCATGGTCAACTTGCCGACTTCTACGCCAGAAGCAGCAGCGACGAACGAAATTGAGCTGGAGTCGGATAGTAGCGAGTACAACACGAAGGATAGAAGCAGCCAGAATGATATTTTCAAGAAGGGATCGAACGTTTCGCAGAGAAAGCGATCACAAATCTCTGAGGACGAACCTGTCGATCTGGTTGAACAGTGGATCGACCCCATAAATACCACGGCGCACAATGGTATCCGTTGAAACGTCAAAACTTAGATACATCGATCCAAAATCGAAATTGAATTTTAAAAGACAAATTCAACTATTGATAAAACAAAGTTTGAGAGAACAATGTTGGTTTTTACGATCAGTTAATTACATTTTTATTTTTTCGTGCCACGTTTTTCTTCTTGACGTTCTATTTTTTTTTTTTTTTTTAATGTGCGTGTGATGTTTCTCTTCGTCCAATTTAAAATATTTGGTCATCGCTTGAACTATTCAGAAGCTACCTTGGTCAAACGCAGAAAAGAGTAACGATGCTGCAAATACTGCTTTTTTTCTTTTTTTTTTTTAATTTGTATCAACTTCTTGCAATACGTAAACTTCTCGAGAATTGAACGTTAATTGTGCACTTACGTAGCGACATTTATAAATTGACAAACATTTCGTAACGGTCTGTGTAATGTAATTTCGCTTAAACGGTAAAAGAACAACGGGAAACTTGTAGTACTGCGAATATATCTTGAAAAGTGGAGAATGTTATATAGGACATGTTATTGGTATTTTATCATACATAAGGCAAACAGAAAGAAAAATATTAATTTAGTGTAATTTCGTCTGTTTTCGGACAGAAGATGTACCCTTTCCGAACGTGAAGAAAAGAAGCGATAGGGTTGGTGGTAATCAGGATGAGCTAAATCAGAAGGAACATGAGTTTAAGCTGAAGACATTGAATATCGAAGTAGAACGAGCGGAGTTACAAAAACAGACAGCGATTAACGAGTTGAAGGCTTCGGAGATCAAGAGGCAGTTGATCGAGGATCAAGCCGCTGAATATTACAGGTAATATAGTACTATAATTACTAATATATTATAACGTTTATAATCTGTCACCCGCATCGACAATTTGTATTTTTACGTTGGCGATTATGATAAAATAGGTAAATTACTTAATTCTATGGAAAAATTGAATTAATATTGCCGCCAAATAAGCGCCACAACAGCCATCTCGCGGAAATTTTACCGAAGCAGCACGACGTGATCTACTTCTCGCAGTAGTGTATGGTTTCCAATAGAATCTTCACCACTTGCTATACTTTGAAATTTTCACACAGAACAATGCAACGAGTTATTACTACGTTTTCTCGAAATATGGCTTCAGTGAGGTACAAAAGAATGTTTTCCGTAGGGATGGTTAATGTTAATTATATAGATTTTCGTTTTCTGCGTAGCTTAAATCTATCCCGGCTTCTGTATAGTATTTGCACACAACGTAGTTAAGGGCAACGTACGTTGCATTTTAATTTTTTTTTTAACATATCTACAATAATCGAAATAGATCATTTATTCAGTTAATTCAGATATATATTTTTGGTAAAGTATAACAAGCTTGTAGAGAATTATGACTTTTTGGTATATGTACTTAACTTATGTAATAGTCTGTAATAGGTTGTGTTCTTATAAAAAATCGTTTGTAATATTTTATTAATATTGTTTTCATTGTTTTGTATTTATTTTGATCTATAGTATTTGTGATTGAAGCGTAGAATGGTCTGAATCGATGTTCTTTATTAAGCTGTTTAATTGTGTTGATGATATAAATGGACAATGTGTATTTTTAACACTTTCTGCTATGTCACAGCTTTTTTTGGCACTGTCAACCATTAGGAGACTAATTAAGATTCAATTATTCGATAATTGCAGCCAAGTAAGAATGATTGGTGAACGTGGATCTGGAGCTGGTAGAGGAGGTGGTGGTGGTGGAAGTATCCGTGAAGCTGGTGGAGCTTTTGGAAAAATGGAAGCAGCTCACGAAGATCAATATTTCTATAATTTGGTTAGTTTCTCCTATTTCTCTGTACTAATTGAATTCTTATGGTGTTCTAACATGTTTCTATATATCATAACCTGTAATGATTTACTTAGAAATGTTGATATTTTGATTCTAGCAAAAGCAACAAATTCAAAAACTCAAAGAGGATCTTCACGACGAAATCTCTTTCCACGAGGAACAAATCAAACGCCATCAAGAAGCCATAAACCGTCACAAAAAAAGAATCACAGACATGAATGATAAAAACAATTAATTCATCTTACATCGATATATCTACATACTTTCTAAGAGTGATGTTGCTCCTTTTAATGATGTAACTGTTATATTATTACTAATAGCAATTATAGTAGACATTTATGTCTGTATTTTTTTTTTTTTTAATATAAAATATTATACACAAATATAATATAGAATAATATATACATATGTATTGAATAAAAGCTGTATACTAATTATTATTTTCTTGTATTTACGCAATAGCTCTTATTTATATGTCTCGAGATAAATTAACATCAATACGATTATATCGATCATTTTTCGATAACGTTTGTATTCAAATGTTTTATTGTTCGTGACAGAAAGTCGCAAAATTTCCGTTTCAATTTTATGAAAGAATTTTTTTTTTTTTTTTCGAAAAATTGATGACATTAAAAATTATCGAAGACAATGTTTCGATATATTTTACAAAGATTATCGCCTGAAAGCTGGTAAGTATGACATTTAAAAATTGTGTGTAATATTAAACCCTCTCGATTATTTTTATTGGTTATATTAATTTTTTCGAAATCATACGACAGTTTTAATAGTTCCAGATATTTCACAAGGAGATACTGTGATTCCAATAAAAACAAAACTTCGAACGACGATATTGCATACGAAGCTGAATATTATTACAGACAGGTAATAATTTTCAGTATATCAGGCAATCACGATAAAGAATTATTTGCTTACTTTCCAGGATAAAGAATTGTTAGATATGTTAAAACAAAAAATGCAGGAGGAAGTGAAATGCATGCAAGACGAGGTGACATCAATGCGTAATAAAATTGAAGAATATAATCGTACTATCAACGAAAATCTTCGATTTTTAAAAGGTCTTGAGAAAGATTTATCGGCTAGCGATAAGAAATAACTTTATTTTTATACTTCTCTCCGGAAATGTAAAACACATTGTAATTAGTTGCTAATGATACTTATTAAAGTTGAAAATACATATTCATGAAGCAAGAAGGTTTAATGCAAGTTTAAATTTGTATATTTTATGATTAAAAGTGGTCGGATGACAAATACGATAGTTATTTCTTGAATCTATATTTTAAGAATTACTACTATTACGTGAAACGAATATGAACTCGTTTAAAGATGGAACTCACCATTATGGCGTTCTCGAGCAATTTTCCCGCTCATCATTTTTTCGTCTTCATCGTTATTTTTTACTCCTTATGCCAGTTTAGCTAAACACGAGGAACGAAAAAAGGTTAGAGATTAAATTTTACCATCTTTGTTAATTCTACCTTATCTTTAATTTTGAACTACGTATGGGTTAAATTTTGCAATAAGTTTATTTAGCTTTCAGTATTATATTATAAAAATGTTACGTATATTAAACGCAGTGGACGAACACATGACAAGTAATACGAATAGTATTCGAGTAATTAATTGAAAGAATTTAAAGATACACATATCGAAATTTTTAAATAAAAGAACAAAAAACTAACTCAATTCACTTACCAAGAATAATATGGCGGATTGGAAATTATAATAGTGCAAGTCAACATTTTTGCAATTTAGATTTACTCGCGTAACTTTAATTCTTAAAAGTGTCATCTCGTTAGTTTCGTAATTAAACAATAACTTTATTCTCTAACGCGATGCATTTTCATAATGTGAAAAAACAATACATTTCTCATAACGATAAACACAGAACATTATTTTCTGAAAACTATCAATGACTGACACCGTTATGCTTTTCAGCCTTCCATATGTAGAAAAAGATTACACATATCATTGACTAAATATCATATCCTGTATAAAAATACAAATTTATTAGATAACACAACATACTAATCAATCTACTTAACACTGCACGTTTTATTTCTCCTCTATTAAAATTCCTACTTAATTACTACAAACGAATTTAAACGGTTTTAAGATTCAAACAGTTCGCGCATTGTCGTAAAATCGCCGAAGAGAAACTTCCGATATCAGTCACTATGAGGCGCTCGCGTTCATTTCAAAATGGCGGCAGCTCGGCGGTGGAAGTGACCGATCGACGCGCCCTCAGTGTCTCGCGGTTCATCGATCAGTGTGGTGTGTGTCGCGTTGTTGCTCCGGTGGATTTTTGGTGGTTTCTTCCTGGCTGGGACGTACGCGTAATTTTTTTCGTTTGGTTTCGTAGAACCGACGCGGTGATCGGTCAGGGGGCTCTTGAACGGGCCCAGCGGCAATTACAAAGGGAAAGATGCAACCGAGGATATACTGGATCCTGATCAGTACGGCCGTCATTCTCGCGGGATGCAACGCCGCTACCGAGGTGAGTACTTGCTTTCGTAGCCTTGTTTCTCCCTTCTGTCACTCCTTCGACGAACGTTCGTTCCCCTTTTCCTTCGTATCTTGTCATCACCCAACAACGTTCGTCTTAGAAAAATATTTCATCCGAGTTCTTAGCACGTTATAAGTGGTGCTGTAGACAGTACCTAAGCCAGCAAATTATCTCATAACATTGTATTCTGATTATACCGGTAACTTAATAAAATAAAATAAAATAAATTAATAAATTCGTTGAACGTACGTTTCAGCTAGTTCTAAAAAGAAACATGCTGCGCCTTTGACCTTCCCTTTTGTGTTTGTCTTGTGTTTTCATCGAGCGAGTCTGTTTCTTGGAAATAATTTCATTTAAGGGATTTCTATCCTGAATATGTACTTGAATGCGTCATATAATCGATGTGTCGCGTTCTTACGTGACATTCAAATCCTAAACAGACGCCGCACGACGCGACTCGGGCAGCGGTTGTTTACGCTCCATTACCAATTGCACGAATTTGTTTACTCGTTTCGACGTAGCGTGTTCGTGTAGACAAAACTCGGTTTTGCTTCGATACTAGGACGATTTAACCTTGCTTTGTTTTTTCGGTCATTGTCGATCTAACGTACTCTTATAATGTTGAAGAGTATCTCAAATTTGTGCAAAATATGGACAAATTGTCGTAACAGGCTACGGACGTTTATGCAATTAGGGAATATTTGAAAACAGAAAAATTCGTAGAATGCATTTAATATGAAAAAATATGTAAAATATCCAGAGCGATGCACACATTATAATATTTAGTAGGCGAAACAAATCTTTATTTAGATTTCATTTTTTACATCGTGTTGATAAAACTATGAATTCGCATAAACTTCGGCAGTCTGGTTACCACTTTATGCGTGTTTTCTCGTTTCAATTTTATATGAAACGTTCTATTAAATTATTAGAAGCTCGTTTTGTTTCGTAAAACAAGCAAGATTAAAATATAAAAATTCGACGAGTTTTATTTGTAGTCGAAGCAAATTGCTCATTTATAGGTCCATTGCATACTAGTGACTTGCTTAGTATCCGTTTCCAATAGGTTAACTCTTGCAGAACTAGATGTTTTTTGGATTTTTGAAAATAATTTTTGTTGTTTTAGGTATTGACAGTAAATATACGTATTTTCTGATCTTTATGAACAAGAGACATAGTGGTGTACTAAAATTGGGAATAGCTTTATCGATTATAGATACGTTTATCGTTTAGTTAGTGACATTTTGAAATACAGTGCTGCTACATAACGTTACCGATTTCGGCCATTTTTCATTCGCTTTTAGCCCTTTCGTAAAAAATTCGTGTTTTGTATTAGTTAGTTGGTTATTAGAATATTAGAAAAAAAGAAAAATACATGTCTCTTTTTAAAATATTATTTTAATTACTACATATATACATAGTTTATCATTATATGAATACACACATCTATACAATAATTTCGTCTAGTACCAACTTTAGCTCTCTAAAAAATTAAAGCAGGAAATAAATCGATAAAAAATTGATTTTGGGATTCGAAAAGACCCACGACGGGTGGTACGTGTGTTAACTTTAATAGTTCGTTCTAAATTGGTTCTCGGAAGGCGCGGTGCCTTACAAGGCATTTTTACCTGGCGTAATTACATAATATGGTAAATCACGGGATATTACACGCCCCTACGCGGTGCGTGCCGCGAATCTATTATTTCGAAACTTTTACTGTATCATGGGTGGCGAGGTGTCTCTTTTCTTCGATAGCCTACGTTACGACAGGATAGAAGACAGGAATTCTTCTACACGCTCGTTATATGGTCGATCATTATAGTAGCTATGAAAGTATACGAACGCTTGTAGAAATTTTTTATAAATATTTTAGGTATGTGCGTTATATGAAACATTTTGTAATTTATTAGCACTATAATGAAACGCGATTATCACGATTACATTTAATGTTTAAAGAAATTTGAAAATAAAACGTCAAATATTAAGGGAATCTGAATATATCGAGAAATTATAAGGAACTTAATACGAGTATATATTTTGCAGAGATGTCGGCAATATTTTTAAACATTCAATTATCCATTATATTAATAAATCTCGGTGCTCTCGGGATTGTTTTTAACGTTCATCGTGCGTTTAAGATGATGTTTGCAGAGCTTCTATATACAGCGAAAGACAAAAACATTCGTACAGTTGAAACGTAGAAATAAAAAAAAAGAAATTTTCTATATTATTAAATACATTCAAATATTTATACAAATAACAAATATACACTGTAATTATATGTTATAACAGACGTTTATATAAATAATGCAATTGTGTAATAAATATACAGAAATATTGACGGTATTATTAATGTTTCCATATAATGCGTGACAATATGTATTTAATAATATAGGAAATATTGACCCTTTTATTTCTACATTCCCAACTGTGCGAATACTTTCGTCCCTTACTTTATGTATTTCCAGATTCGATTCGTAATTGTACGAATATAATCGTGACAATCGTGTGTCTCACTCGCTGGACTATATATTTATTATAAATAAAATAGGATTTATTATAAAAGTTTCGTGACAAATGAATTTTGAATTTATAATAAAAATAAAAATTATGTAATGTGATAAGATATAGAAAACGTTCAAGGTGCTTTCTATAATACTCGTTAGCTAAACCAATTGTCCATCGAGGTTCTACATTTTTAATTATATTTACAAAAATATAAATTTCTATAAAACTCTCCAGTCTACTCGTTATATATGTATATTACATATTATATAATATACGATATATAAAAATTTCCTCTGGTAAGTGTTCAAATACTTCCGTGGGCAATTGCACCATGTTTTTTTTTTTCTCTCGCATCATCATCGGCCGGGACCGTTGTTTATACTCTCGTCTCGCACGGTGGACGAGGTATCGGACCACGAGGCGCAAAACCGTGAGACCAGAAATATTCTGTCCGATGCTGACGAGTAATTCGAAACTTTGCCAACACCATCAGGCCTGTATACATTATTCTTTTTTGCTTGCTTTTCGCAAAGTCCCTCGACTATCGTTCGGGTGATCGTAGCAACGTTGGCGTAGTGGTGGACGAAGCCCTTCGACGTAGTATTTATCGACGGTAGAGTAGTTTTTACTCTGTTTTGGATTTAAGCATATTTTTTCATACTCTTTAATGTTTTGAAAGTGTATAGTACTCGCTATAAAATATTGGGAATATCAAAGTATCGTTGGTCACTAATTATATCGTTATAGGTAAATATATATTTTTGGTCTGTAAAATTTACACTCCCTGCCTACTTTTAATGAGACATCTTTCTATATCTTTCTCATTAATATCTAAATTAATAAGGATGTCTTAATAGACATATAATAAAGTCTCAATTAAGACGGACATCGTTAGACCTAACAGATGTTGGTTTTCGATTATGTCCCATTAAAATTGTCTTGTTCGATGATAAGATAACATCAGAATTAGAAAACGAACAAAAATATGCCTATCGTGCCTTTCTCCGGCGATTTGAAAATTCCAAGTGCTTCTCATCTTCCAAAATTCTTCTCAAGCGTTTTCTCTCGACTAAACTTGATATCCTACAAGACTGGCGATCTCGTTTATCGTTCTGTATTTGCAAATATACGATATTTCATATAAAAAAAAAAACGTGCCTCTGTTTGGTTATTAAGCGAAGTAAAAATGAGAAATCAACAAAAATGGACTCGTTATATTTGTTCGTGGTCTTTAATTGCAAACGGGGCTTAGGACGAAATGAATGTATCGTCGATGGAAAAACTGATGACGGTACACATGTTTTGATTTACGACGGGACGGGAACGCGGCTATTAATTGGATTCATTTTAGTTAATTATTGCGTGTAAACAACGAAAAGCCCCTGGTCGGTTCCCCAGTCATCGTCCAAACGAAAGTTTCGACCCTTTTGCTCTTGCGATTCGTTGGAATCAGAAGCACGCACACATGCGCTCCTATAATTCGCTGAAATTAATAAAGCCCTTTATTTACGCAACGTTACGTGTATTATTACTTAAAGGTATTGCTGCATTGTGGAGAAGCAATGCGTTACTGACTGAAAATCTCGTTGGTGCCGATAAATCCGCCGATATATTCTATTTGTTTGCTCCATCCGTTAATTTTTCAAAGCGAAAATTTACGCGTAAACATTACTTTTATTACCCTCGTGTTATTGCGTGTAATTCGTTCGATATTTATAATAAATAATTCGCGAATAATTCATTTCGATATTTGATACTGAATTTTAACGCGTAACACGATACATAGCTTAGTTTAAATTTGCTTCGTTTATAATTCTTCGAACGGAGTATAAGCATTCTTTTTATTTTTTTCCTGCCGTCGTGTGTAATTTATTCGATATGGCGTTAAAAACATTGAAACTAAATACGTTATTTGATACATTGCTAGATTAGTTTAAGCTCGCTTCTTTAATCATTTTCGAAGGCAGGATTTATGCGTAAACGTTATTTGTATTATTTTTGCGCCATCGTGTACGATTCGTTCGATGTTTAAGCGAACGTATTCTATCATAGATTTATAATATTATATCGCATCGGAGATATTAAATTTAGATACGTTATACGATACGCAGTTAGGTCGGTCCAAGCTGTTCCTCTGAACCGCTTTAAGCGTACGTTAGGAAAGATTTAGACACGGATTCTCGTTGTAAGTATAAGGTTTACGTTTATTTTATGTTAGTTCGTTAAGAATTGTTATAGAACTTGGGTATACGTTAAGCACACGTAGGTGGTTTTTATCGTTGAAGATAACTTTTTCATGAAAATGGCCCGCAGAGTATATCGAAGTAGTGTCAGGTCAGTGAACTGGAAGGTCGTGAACTTCTTCATTCCTCGATATTCTATAGGTTTTGTGCTTTTCAGTGGACAGTTTCTTTTTTCGATTTAAAACTATACAAACTCTCCCAATGTTAGGTAAAATAGATACATTACTCCATAAAATATTTAATACGAAATCGTTTCACCCTCCCATCGATAACACATCAAGCGTGTTTTACATTATTTAATCCTTCAATAACATTTCAAATTATATCGTAAATATAATTATTGACAACAGGAAAGAATAATAATAGTATTTAGCAAGAGATTAGAAATGCAACAAGCTATATTACTTAACAGAAGATTGTATTTAAATAATATTATTTAGAAATTTATACCAAAGAAGAAAATGATATTTCGGTGACCATAGTAGTAGTCGGTTATTTAATTCTTTTGCCAAAAGGCCTAAGTATAACAGAACGAAACAAAAACGTACGTATCGCAAAAATTCCCCCGTATCGTAGTGCTTGAACGCTTTTATTCGAACGTGAAGTCGTTTTTACGCGAAAGAAACATAGAAATCGGACCTGGAAATGGACACGGAAGAACGATGTCCCTGCAGTTCCGTTCGTTGGCCATTTCGCAAGGCCGTAACCCGTAGCACTTGTACGCTCGCTGTTCAGCAAGATCCACTCGAACTTGGTCCACAGCGAAATCCCATCGATGGTTCAGGCTGTTACATCGGCGACCAACGAATCAGATTTCCCCGAGCTATCGTTATGTCATGGTAAACCTTACGTTGCTCTGTTCCCCTCTCTATCTCCCTCTTTCTCTTTCTTGCTCTACGCGCTTGCAACTTTAGTAATAGCCACATGTTAGTCGATTGTAATCTTATCTGATCCTTAGGAGGTTGATGTTCTTTAGAATAATCAAAGGATTATGTCGTTAGGAGAACTCTCTTTGAAACTTTGAAGGGGAATATTGGTGTTTGGAACAAACGCGCGTTGTGATCGCTAAAATGTTGGTTCAACGAGATTATCAAGTATCACGGAAATTGAACAACGTCAGATTGAATTGTTTGACGTAGAAAATTGAAGCCAGTGCAACCATAATCGTCATATTTTGCTGGAATGCACGGTTACTTGCATTTTTTGTTCGTTAGAACGACGTCCAACCGTGGAATCTTCCAGCCTCTAAGAACCTCCGACACGCCACACTGAGTCCTTCTCCATGAATCAAGCTTGTAAAACGCGACGAAACAACGAATATATCAGGGTCGTTGATCGATGATCGAACGTATAATGCGATCGATGTACATTGTACGGGCGAGACGCGATGGCAAGAAGCCCTAAAAGCTCTCGCCTGGGTCATTTTCCATTGTCCTGCCAGGCATTGTCCTACCGCGTCGGCATTCGAGATCGGCCGATACAGAAAACGGACCCCAGAGCCACCTTTGGCTATTTCAGTCAGTTTTTTGGTCAGATTATCAGATACGAATTATTTTCATGCTTCATCGTATTTTCGTTTCACCCGATTTCCATCTCATATCCAATCAAATCATCGAACACGTTGTATAAAAATCGCCATCGAATCTATCTTCAGTCAATCGCTATCGTATCGCTATTACCGTATCGATAAAATTTCTAGTTAATGCAACGACTATTACACAAATATCGTAATGTATCGACAATATTTCTAGTTAACTGCTATATTCTATAATATACCTCAAGCATAACTATAGTATTCTTCGAACGTAATTCATCCTCGCCACTCCATGGATAGATACAACAGTCTATTCTCATTATTATCAATTAGTTACATGCATTATAGTCTTTCACGAACACGGTATAACACCATTATTACTGTATCTATGATACTTCTAATTAATTATAAATCTTACAATACTCCATAGATACGATACATTCCTACCGCCATTCCATCCGCGATTTTAATTAACTAACTAACTATTAAAAAAAAGAAGAAAAAAGACAATACTACGGTATCTGTGCATAATACCATGAATTAAATGGAATAAAAAATATTTCCGCCAACACGTGATATCTCCTTTTTTTCCCCATTAATGCGTAAGTTTGCGTACAACTTGCCAAGGTACGTGATACGTAGATTAATTTTTAAATTTTACACGCACACATTTATTTCCGCTTGTGTCGTCCGGATGAGTAATTTTCCTGTGAAAATTGCTGTCTACATTACTGCGTGGTATTATTATTATTATTATTATTATTATTATTATTATTGCTGTTGTCGTTGTTGCTATTATTGTCATTCTTATTGTTATTTAGCATCATTATCATCATCATCGTCGTCATCAGATGTATCAAATGTGTGTATGTGTGCAAAATCTATAGGGTGTCTTTCTTGTTTTTGAGTGTTCTTGGAATTTCTATGGTATATAGCGTAATGTAGTAATGTCTCGTCGAAGAGCAAAACCAGGTCCTGGAGGGTACAATGACCCGGTTCCTTGGTTTCGATCCGATTCGTAAAATTCGTGAGTCATGTCGGTCGTGAAACAGCCCTGCTTAGGCCCCAGGCTGCTCTCGAAGGGCGGGGGACGCTTTGGCTCGTTAGGGGGGACTTTTGCTCGTTAGGGGGCTGCGAAAGCCACATGGCGACGTTTCTACGACAATGTAACCTACCCTTGTCTGCGTTCCCTCGCCGATATCCACTAGCGAGCGTAGTTTAAACGAGAATTGGTCTGATGAACCACATATTCACCCCTGGTATCGCGTTTTCGGGGTGGTTTCCAATGTTTTCTTTCAGGCGTTTCTTCCGTTGCTTCTCTTGTACATTCCAGTTTCCGACGTTTTGAGTTTATGAAAAAAGATGGCTGGTATTAACCACTTCTACGAAGATCGGTTACTTTACGCTTTGTGTTAGGTATTCGTATAGCGTTTTTATTAAGATATAAAATATTTGAGGCAGGTTGTGGCATTTTGCAACTCTTGCACTCTGGCGGTAGAACTTTTGCAAGTTTTTTTCGGCTTTACGAGTCTGTGCGACTTTTTCGCCGTAGAGATACTTTAACGACTTTTACTTTTTCGAAGATTCGCGTGTTAATAATAAAGAGAAAAAAAAAAGGAGCATGGAGATGAAAAAATTCGTTCTACGTTATAAAATCGAAGCTTCTTAATGATACTTAGAGAAATTCTCTTTCGTTCTCTCTAAAGATCTCCGGCGATAGATATACAAGCGATAAAAGGTGCAAGAGAGGTTTCGAAAGAAGAAACGAAAGGATTCTTTTTTTTTTTTTTCTTATAATATCGAAGCTTCCCAAGAATAATTGGAGAAGTTAATTACAAGATGTAAGTGGTAGAGGAAAAGCGATTGAAACGGAGAGAAACGGGCCCCGGTGGTCGTCATAAATCGGTTCAGAGGACGTCGACCAACATCGAGTCGCGTTTTCCAATTGCCAGCCAATCCTTAATTTAATCGGCGGCAACGAGAAAGCTTTAAAAGGTTTGTGGGTGTTAGGCTCGCCGCGTGAAGTATCACCGATGATAATGACGCTGTCTTCCCGCGTGGAAAACGCGAGTTGCTCGTGCTGTGTCGGCCATTTGGCGTAACAGGGAAGGGGGACGGCTTATAAATATTCGTATCGTATGGTATCGCCGCGCATTCTCGTTGCGTAACCGCTTCCAAGAAGAAAAAGAAATCTCTTCTGGTTGCTGTAATCTCGAGATCGAGTCGCAATCTTGTTTTCGTTGGCGTATTAAATTCACCGATACGCGCAATGCTCTACGATTCATCCACGAGTTTGCCTGCATTTGCAATCTGTCCGTTTGTTGGGCTGTGTCGTGTCATCCTGTGGCCGTTTCGACGATAATTTTTTTCATTTGTCATCTCTTTAATTTTTTTTCGATCACGGAGGTTACTCGATATACAAAAGTTCATCTTCTTCGAGATGATGTTGCATTGCTTAAACATTTTTTTTTTTTTTGCCGATACGTCGATCGAATTATAGCAGTTGGTTACTTTCGCGTATAGAATTATTTTCGTTTCGTAGATGTGCTTTTCTTTCGGATCTAGATACGTTACATCGTCTTCTATTTATTTATTTACATTCGATTGCAACGTTACGACGTTTCTAAAGTTTTCAACCGTGTCTCCGTCTTTCGTCATTTTTGCAGTTTTCCGCAGAATTCTTGTAATATCTCTTTTTCGAACGAAATAAAAGGAAAGTTCTATGCGAAGTACGAAATATACGTATTTTAGTCTCATAAACGGAGCGTAAAGATCTTGTCATCGTATCATTTATCGAAATAACAATTAGTAATTACAACTAGAATTTCCCTTCGTCGTAATCGGTCGGTAAATTAAATCGCTCACCGAGCCAGTTTTACTCGCAATAAGCAAACTTATGCAATTAAATAATTCGTCTTTTGAGAATTAAACGAAACTTGATCTGACCGTTGATGGTGTTTGCTTAAACGAATAATTCTTTCTCGTTGATTCTCTCTACCAGAACTATTCTTTATTTCTCTAATTTAGTTATCCCTTGCTATTGTATTCGAGCATCGGAACGGTACACATAGTAACCGGTGTTTGAACAATTTTCATATTCCGTCCCTCTATTTACCTTACTTTGTTGCATGGAAATTGAGTATCGAAGTTATTCTGCTCGATAATTCTTCTCTATGACGCGTGAATATCGAACCGTGTAGTCATTTGACAATTTATTCGTTTTTCGTTTGCATCGTTTCATTCTATTTTGTATTTTCCTCCCCGAGTGTATAACCGGACACGAATTCTTGATTAAAATTGTTAATTTTTTTATTCGCTTTTTCCTTGTTGCCTTGGATTATTGTTGAACGCGCGTTGCATCGTATCGCGTTCAAATCTTTTGTTTAAACTCTATATACGTTTAATATTCCATCGTTGCGAAACACCACGCGAAAACTGATGCTTTCGTTTTTTTTGTTTTTTTTTTGTTATTTTTTGCTTTTTTGTTTTTTTTTTTTTTCAAATTTAATCCCCTGCCTTATGATATTCAATTATGTATATTGGCCGGGATTTTGGGAATGAAATTTAACGACCGTACTTTCGAACAAAATTTAATTTTCAACTGTGACTTTTATTCTGCATTACGTAGAAACGCGCGCAAATTGTATAGAATATTTTTGTCCTCGTTCGGTTCTTACATTTTCCATTCCATTTTGTTCCCTAGTTTCAAACTGGCAGAGATCGATACGAAATTGAAAAATCGTAACGAATGGATAAAGTACTTTGTTCGAGATAGTAAAATGAAATTTCTGTATTTTTAGGCGCCAACAATGCGTTCGTTCGAAATTCCCTTCGAAATTAATACCATCGAAACCAGGCGTGTATTAAAATCGAAATTGTTGGAACTATTTCTTCTGGCGAGGATCGACGCGCAAGATGGATAAAAATTTGTCAAACGTCTCTCTCGTCGTTTGTCAAAAATCACCGAGCTTCGTTCCCATTAAATTCGCAGAAGCATTGTTTACGGTCGATTCTTTAATGGGGCATCGTTTAATTGGATCGTTTAATACATAGCCATTGGATAAATTGGACACGTTATTAGCTTCTAACTAGAGAGTTAATCAAGCTCGAACAACCTTTGGATTAATCGCAAACCTTCCAACAGGAATAATAATCAACGCCGTGTTACCCTGATCGTTTCGTTAATTATTTGCACTTGGCGTAATTAAATCTGATCGATCCGTTTCAAGTTAACTTCTCCCGTATTTTTCAATTATTCCCCAACAATACCTAACTCTAAACTGTAGTCTATATTATTCAACTTCTTGATTTTATCCCGTACTTTTATTCAAAATTACACGGATTTCTCTTAAATTTTACCGTTGAAGCAAAAAAATAAAAAAAAAGATTCTTAGATAACCCTCGTGTTTGCTCACGAGTTACTTATTTCCCAACAATACCTAACTCTAAACTGTAGTCTATATTATCCAACTTCTTGATTTTATCCCGATACTTTTATTCAAAATTACACGGATTTCTCTTAAATTTTACCGTTGAAGCAAAAAAATAAAAAAAAAGATTCTTAGATAACCCTCGTGTTTGCTCATGGGTTACTTTAATATTTATTGTTAACAAGGATGGTACGTACCGTGAAACGGATGACTGTTTATTACGAATTTTAAGCGTAAGGTAATTTTCAGTTGACTAACGCTATACGCGTGCTCCTAATTCATAAAGGGACGTGATTGAATTATGTACCCTCCTTTTCTAGCTTCATTATCTAACAGTTTGCCTCTACCAGAGGATAATCCATTGTTGTCAAGCTTTTAGCTTGCATGAATCAGCAAATGTAAATCAAAGACACTGTTTGTTACTCATAGACACTGTTTGTTACTCATAGACATTATCGTTTTAAATACCTTTAAATCATCCGCAAACTACAGAAATACCTACGTACGCACAGTACATGTTATCATTCGTTGTCAATCTGGGATTTCTTATTTTTCGTACGAAACGATATTTTCAGATTTTGTATTTCTTACACGGAACTGGACAAAGTTCTAAAATTTAAGCGTATTAATATCAAGAAGATGTACGTGAATTACGTTTAAAAAATTATCAGCGTGTTTAATTCTTGGTATTAATTTACAATTCTTCAAATGTCTGTCACATTCCATTCTAGGAATCTCATTCTATTAATTTATTCGTTATTTGTAATTAATTCGTAGTGTATTTATTCGTTATTGACGAATGCTTGGAGCCTTGTATCTTTTCGACATCTTCAAACGTAACCATCGATCCTTAAAAAATTTCTCTCAAATAATTTTGTAAAAACCATTTCGAAAATAGGAATTTGCGCAGCCAAGTATCGTGTTATTAATTGCGCAGGATTTATTGTTTAAACAATAAAATACATCGAGTACAAAATCTGTTCGATTTAGTTGTACTTATCTACTATGAGTTTAATTGTAAACGATACAAGTGTTAAAATTAACAAATACATTTTTCATTAATATTCCGATTATCCTATTTATAAAAATTGCAAAATTCCTCCCATTTCGCTTCTCCTATCAAAGTTCCTCTTTTAATCAACAAATACGATTCCTGTCATTCCTATATCCGTGATTTATTCTAATCTCGTATTAATGTTTATTCATAATGTCGGTGAATACTCGAGCACGGTATATTTCCTAAGGTGGTAATAGTGTCGAACTACAATGGGTCATTGTCTCGAAATTTACAATGGAATACATTAGAAACGCGGTGTAGTAACACTTGCCATTGATGCCCAATGTCATTGAAAATTCTATATAGTCGGCGTGTTCACAGGGAGAGAACGATTTACATTCTAATTACCAAACGAGTCGTCTCGAGCTTTCCACTCGAGTTCCTTCTTTTAGTCGATTGCTTCTTTGACCAGGAAGAATCTCGATGAGAATCGTTTGCATTCGCCACGGTTGTTTCTTTCCATGCTACGCAAATTGTAGAAAATAATAGATCGAAACGTTGACACGTTACACGTATATCATAGGATTACAGAGTTGGACAATTCTTGCGATTATCGATCGGAAATTCGTATTTCTCTAATCAAGAATTAAAATAAGTATCATGGTGAAATGACGATGAAAGTGCAACAAGTAGATTATAAATGATAATTGTAAACATCTAATACACCACACCGTAGAAAGCGAATAGAAAAATAGCAAATCTTTATCTTTATATTAGTCAGAAAGTAATCCATTCTTTAATTGAAAATTAAGATAGATATTATCGTCGTGAAATTCTATCAGGTTGTCCCGAAAGTTTCTTTCCTCTCCTTAAGGAAATAATACACGCACAACCTCCTCTTTTCCTTTTATATTATTTTATTCGATCATCTACGATCCATTCTGTTCTATTTCTATTATTACGATGGTACACGATTCGATAAAAATAATAGAAAACAGAGAATGCGGTGGTGCATTCGTTATTTCTTTGCAAGACGAAAGAAACTTTTCGGACAACCTAATAGAAACGTTTTGATTGGAACTCCGAGCGGGAATAAATTTTTGGTGAAAAAGACGGACAACGCCCGAATTTGTCAATCAATCTGGAGGATTCGCGTGACCTTGTCTGCCGAATAGCGAGATGGCGTGCTATAGTAGACTCGTTTAGTGTCGAAATGGCACCAATTCACCGCGACGAATATTAAACGACGGACGTTAATGGCCTTTTACGACGACTCGTTTGAGCAAGCTTAGGTCAGGTTGGGGCAACGTACTTTTGCGCTGGATAATAGGTACATGTAGATAGACTCTCGGCTATGCTATCGCAAAATATCATACAACTATGCTCTTTCGTCCGTGTATCGCGCTAAAGGAGTTTCTAAAAAAATTGGAAAATTTCAGTGCAAGTTATGGTAATGCAATTCTATCGAAACGACGATAGGTAGTGAATATTTAGAAGAAATTAGTGTATATAATTATGTTTCGTTTAATATTTATAACGTAGGTTAAAGATAGCGAATATTTGCATATCGAATATTTTATTCGTATGGAGAAACGAATACGCGTTTTAATTGTCACAGAAATTGGAAAAAGAAATGGAGAAATTCTGTTGACGAGTATTTTCGAAAACAACCAGGCTTACTTGTATCTCAAATTAAAAGCGTAGAAAATTAACGAATCTCTTTTTATCTTACGAATTGTATTTGATTATTCGCACTCCCTTTAGTGTCTTTAGTATAATTTCGAATATTTGCAAATTTGATATTTTAATCGTACGGAGAAATGAACACACGTTTTAACCGAAAATGACAAAAGAAAGACACTCGTTGATAAGTACGTTCGAAAGGAAACCAAGCTCATCCATATCTCGAACGAAAAACCAAAGATTGACCAAAGCTAACAAAGCATTCTTAGACTGAACGTAGAACGAAATGTCTTAAATTAGGAGACTTGGCGAGAGAATTCTTACGGAAATATCGTAGAGCGCGAAAGGAATTTTTCCTCCGACTCTCAAAGAATCGTTGCTCCAATTTCTCAAGGAATTGTGGGAAAGATCGATCGAGTTTCCCTCAAAAGGAAGTACGTATAAGACGTATTACGAAAAAATTCGTGTCGACGCGGTTTCGTCGAACGCGGTCGGTTGATTTAAGATTCTTGGGGCGCGAGCAACGCGACCATATAAGGCGAGTTCTTAAACGACGAACAACAGTCGCCCAATCGGCGTCCCACGAGTCACGCGGCTGCATCGAACGCGGAGGAATTAATTATCCAGGCGTTGCCGTCGCTGCTAACGTTGTAATAAACTTTAATCGCGAGAAAATCATTCCAAAAGTAACGTTAATCCTGACGCGGTTCTCGATTCACGGATTCGAGCTTTTCCAGACGAAGGTGGCCCTTGTACGTAAAATTCGTTCGTCTTAATTCGATTTTTCCATCCAAAGGATCGAGGAAATGTAAAGCCTTCTATTCGAACCACCCGATACATTTTATTGCAGTTATTTACTTGCAGCGAGCGGTAACCGTATCGAATATCGAACGCTGCGAAATCTCGGCGAGCAAATAACAAAATTAGTCGATAACGTAGAATATTTCGTTAGAAGCAAGAGACAAACGTATTTCGTATTTGAGCTTCGCTTGGAAATCTGTCGTCGAATATAATCGATCGTTGTGTTTTAAAGCGTTATGAAAACGCGTTGGAGGAGGCCAATTAAATAGCGGCATTTTTTAGCGGAGACAAGTTGGCAAATACTCGTATCAGTTTTGCATGATTTATTGTTAAACGTATTTGCTTTCTTCGTATAATTATTGTCTTTCCGTTGAAATACGATATGCAACGTGTCGAGTGTATATAACGTGGAACGTTTTAACGATGCTGCTACACTTAACGATGACGACGACGATATAGAATTATATTCATTTTCTGCTGGCAAATTACGAATGAGACAGTAATAACGAACAATGGGTCCAGTGTACCTCGTCGTTTCCATTGGGATTACGGAGGATGCGCTTCGGGCGCGTCATTCTCGTGTTAGAAAGATAATCGATACGATATTAGTTTAAAAGATGGCAGATATTTGTTTACCAGCTCTTTCCCTCCATATCCGATATTCATTTCTCACAGCAAAAGTACATTTTTTCCTAGGTTTATAAATAAATACAAACTTCTTAGGCGTTTCGTTTCCCCCATTTTTCCAATTCGCCGTATTCGACTCCTTTTTGCAATCCCTGTCATGATCTCAAGACGCCTAAACTTTTAACCATCGACGTACGAACATCTGTTGATTCTCTTTCAACGTTAGCTTTCACGTCGCACCTCAACGCCAGTTTCATCGGAAAGCGAATGCAGTTTCTCTTTTCGGGAAGCTTTCAAAATCGGATGTTGCGCGCTAGGTTTTAACAAAGAAAGGGAAACGGACGAGGAGAAAACAATTCGAAGAAGGAACGAAGCAAGCTTAGATCTATTTCGATTTGCAGAGGTTTCTACGCAGGTTCAGACGCAATGGAACGAACAAACTTGTAATTTTGTGGAGGTCTTCGAATCGTAGACGCGTCGTAGACGGTTACCGAGGCTCTATCGTGCCTTCTTTAAATATTTATTCTATACACGCAATATATTTTCCATACATACGATGCTAATACTAATAATATATTCTATACGTACAATGCTAATACTAATAATATATTCTATACATACAATAACCTGCGCGCAGACAGAGAAACGTTCGATCGTTTCGCGGGCTTTTTATATTTTAAAACGGGCAATCCCGGCTAAGTTGCCGATTAAATTAGACGAGCCGCGCGAGAATTCGATTGGCAGGGTTCAATTTAATCTACGGATCGCCGAATCAGGAGCGGCGGATTTAACAGGATTATACTTTTCCCTCCGCTTTCAATAACGGTCCATAGGCGAACGCCGATGAATTCGAACGACGCGATAAATTCTTCCTTTATCCCGACGACGAATTACCTTCGCACGCGAGCAGCCAAACTCGCAGCCGGAAGACCAAACTATCCTCCAATAACTTCCATTGAATTTCATTATTTCCACAGGATCTCAGAATTTCCTATTTCTCCCCGTTTCTTTTGCCTTTTCCTTTTCCTTTTCCTTTCTTCTCATCGAAAGATTCCTTTAATTTCTTTGCCCTTCCCTTCCCTCCCCTTTTCCTTTTTTCTCTCCAGGCAGCATTCTAAGGTAAAAGACGTATTTTTCGATCGTCCATGGTCCTGACTGTTCCACCTGTCTAACGTAAATGAGCTCAAGGCGATTCTTAATCTTCGTCTGCAAGCTTATTTTTACCGACGTATGCCCGTCCGTGTAGCGGTTCGTTTAAATCCACGCGGTATTTCTCTTTAGGTTGTTGCCTCTTGAAGAAGCCAGAAATGTTCTTGAATACTCTTGCAAGTTTGCGGAATACCAACCGATGATAGTTTCTATCGCTAGAGCGTGTTGCCTTACTTTTTTTTTTATTTTCTTACGCGCGAGGAGAACGAATAATTACTTAACATTACCGATCGAAAACGATCCATCGCGCAGGCGAAAGGTTAATCGGAACGAGTTTGGTCGAAGAAGGTCGGTAGCTAGTCAAAAGAACGGCGGCACTGTGAATAATCATCGACTTTTTACGCGTTGCTTTAATTTTAGGCGGCTTAAAAGAATAGAAAAGAGAGTGGCTGAGTCTAAGCTAATTCAGGCTTCGGTGTTACGTACGCCGCAGGTAGGCAGAAAATTTTCAGTCGATTGGCCGACTGGATTTTAGGACGCCGCGTTAAAAGAGCGAAGCATAGGTCCGAGAGAAACGTGCTTAAAGTTTTGCACCTACCGATAACGGTTATTCGTCTAAAAACCTTTGGAGCAATCGTAAATTTGCTAGTTTTAGGTATTCAGGTTTTTACACGCGCGTGTATATATTCCTGAAATTATTATTTCACGTTCTCTAAGAGAATGTAACGAACCAATCGATCCTACGATATCTCCGCAAGTACAAAGATCGAAGAACGTTTGTAACGCAATCTTTGCAACCATGATCGACGCTTTCTCTCGATAAAATTTCATTCGCCGATCAAACAGCCAGAACAGTCGGTGGAGAAACGTTTTCAACGCGATCTTCGCAGCGACGATAGACACTGCGTATCGATAAACTCGATTCGTGGCGAATAATCTGTACGTATACGTTCAAGTTGCAAAACTTGGAAACGAACAGTCAGGAAACAATTTCAACGTATTCTTCGCGTCGATATAATAGACACTCGGTGCGAACGCTTGTTTCAAAACTCGCTGGCGATCGCCTGAATTTCCATGCTTCTTTTCTACTCGCAAATGTAAACTTTCAATTCCCAACGCGCATTACGCTCGCCTCTCGAACGTTTCACCCCGTGAACGCTAATCCAACTGAAACTCGAAAGGCGTCCCTTGGGAAAAACGAGAAGATCGATTAACGCGATATGGCGGAAGACAGAGCAGAGCAGCAGCGAAACGTAGGATCCGCAACGTTCGATACGCAACGATACGCAACGATACGCAAAATGCGATCCCGCCATTTTATGGCGTATAAATATGCGTTAAGCGAGAAGGCCTGGTCCCAGACTTTTTCTTTTTCTTTTTTCCCTCCCTCTTCTTCGTTTGCCCTCTATCCAGCGGAATTATTTGTAGCCGAGAGCGGTCGCGGATTGTTTCGCTTGCCGATGGGGTCCTGATTTAAATCGACCATCGAATCAGATAAATCCTCGCCGACTATTGATTCAATGGCGACCGGCCGTTGCATTCTAATTACGTCTGGCCCCCGCGTATTGTTCTCCCGATTCGCCCGACGATTCTCTGCAAAGCGGAGAGGGACGATTGGAAATTTCGTTTTTGGAAATTTCCACGATGCTCTGTTTCTCGCTTTGCTGTTTAATGCGTTGGTGGCGACGCGCGTCGACGAACCTTGTAGAATGAAATAGATATAATGAAATAGAACCTCGTAGAACGATGGAAATAAGACGGATTGCGCGGACCGGCAAAGTTTCAGCAGTGCGAATGATTTAGATGGCGAGACTGTTGGAGGAAAGTAGGCGAACGCGATACGAGATATTTCGTAAGGATCGATCGAAATAAACCGGAAAACTGCGAGGCCTTGATCTTAACAAACAGGCGCGAAGTCTGTCGATAAACGCTTTTTTAGAGATATTGTACGCGCGAAATAGGCAACGCGTTTTCCATTACAGCGCATAGAAGCTGACTGCGTGTTGTTACTGCGTCGGCGTAGTTACACGATTCGTTTTTTATCACGCGATAACAATCCCGTGTCGTTGACAGTTAGGTAATATAATAGGAATGTAATAAAAAAAAATGATTAGCCGGAAAGTGTTTTTAATTGCTCGTTTCTAAACGGTCGTGCGTTCGAGTTCGGATACGAGCTCGACTCCGGCGAGAAACGAAATTAATTGCGTTACGTAGTCGCGAAGAATTTTTCTGGCTTTCGATAACCGCTTGATTGCCAATGACTCGTTGCCCGTTTCACAGGCTATCTACGATATTCGTTACGCAGCTCCGTAACAAAGCGTTTATTCGCAAACTTCGCCTAACATTTCCCTCTTCCTTTTTTCCTGCTGCTGGGTTAAGCCGTCGCAGTTTAGTCGCTTAAGCCTCGGACACCCTGTATATTCAACTGTGCCACTCAACGCGCTAATCTCTTAACGCTGGGCTCTGTACGTTGCAGAGAACGCGCGCGTTCATGCCAAGTAGCAGAAATCGAGAAGTTGGATTTAAACGATCGAGGCATCGAAATGTTTGGCCCGTTATTTCATTTACGCCAGCAGAGTAACAGCTTGTCCTCTTATCGATCGTTGCAATGACTTTCCCTTTGAAATAAAATTCTTCCGTCGTTGGGACTGGCTGTTAATTCGCGCGTGAGACGCGACTCTGCTCAAACTCTGGCGCAATTCTGCTCTAATTTCACGAAGGGTCTGTCGCGAAACTATACCCGGTTCATACGCGACTGCGCTACGATCATACGCTTTCTTCGTTATTCTCTCTTATTCGCGCGATTCTTCCACGATCCCGACGACAATTGGTCGCGTTTGTTTTAATTTCGCGCGAGATCGACCGACAGAATCGGCCCGAATTCGCAGCAGCAGCAGCATGAAACGTAAGAAAAATTTCCGCGAGTCCCTTCTGGTGCGGACAGGGTTGTACGACGATGGGGAAAGTGGCAGAACGGTGAAGTACGACGAGAAAAGTTGTCGCCCGTGGGACGAGCCCGGTAAGACGGATGAAAGTTTTTCCAAGCCTGTGGGATTCGGTGCGAAAACTCGAAAATAACGAGCCAATTTCCAGGGGACGTTCACGCCCTTCTCGAAGCTTTCTAACGTTCATAAAATCGCTGGGACAATGGTCAAACGACGAATTCTTTGATAACTTGCTCGAGCAGGATGGCAGCAAACGGTGCGAGTCTTCAGCAAAAACATTTACAGCGCGTCGTTCTGTAGGCCTCGTGGAATAAAAGAATAATAATTTCTTATGTATATATATATCAATATTTATCGAGAAAAAGTGGCTTTGGATCTTTGAAATTTCCTCCAACTGTAATCAACTATATCTCTTTTCCGATTTTCTCACCACATCCGCGGTAAGAATTTGTGCTTTCGTAATTCCTTGGAATTTATATCAGGTTGTCCCGAAAGTTTCTTTCCTTGTGTAAGGAAATAATAGATGCACAACCTTTTCTCGTTTTATTTTATCGAATCATCCACTGTCCATTTCCTTCTATCTCTATCATTATGATCAAACACGATTCGACAAAAATAATAGAAAACAGCGAATGTCGTGCAAGCGTTATTTCCTTAGAATGGGAAAGAAACTTTTCGGACGACCCGATAGAACGACGTCCTACGAATACTTTTGGTACCTGAGCTACGAAAAAATTGGCCGCTCTCTGCCATTCTTCTCTGTTGACATAATTCGATATGATCTGAAATTGTGACTATGCTACGGGACAAAGTTTGCGCAGTTTCGAACACGAAAATTTACGCGTCGATAGATGGGAAAGAAAATGTGTGGCTATCGTGTCTGTAACTAACGAAGTACGTGAAAAAAGTTTGAAGTATATCTATACAGTGGCAAATTCGAAGTTTTTCTCTGTTTACGCTTTTACTATCGACAAGCTGATAATAAGTTTGATACATTCGTCAACAAGCACGTCGATAAGATATCAATAATCGACACGATGGTTTTTCTTTACACGACATCGATTAAACATTCGCCGTTCGATACGGTCGAGCTTTCCTATAAAACTTAAATAATCGAATACGTCATTCTTATCGCGGCTTTTTCTCAAATTCGCAAACACGAGTTTCTGTTTCTCTCTTTTCTTTTTCTCTCTCGTTTTATCGATACGATTTCTAGAGAGTAAAAACGAATCGAAAGGAGACACCACCATCGAGATTGTTCACACGACTAAAGAGGATCAAACGAAAACAAACATCTCGTATTTATAGAAGACGAAGAAAAAATGCAAGAACGTATACGTGGAAAGTTGAGATCGAAGAATTTAATCGGTCTTCGATTTCGTTCGTTTTTTCTTCTTCTTCAGAAACATATACTTGTGTCTGCTCGTGTCTCTCAAAATATTTTTCTAATTTTTGAAAAACTACAAATTACTCGATGCATACATCGATCGATGTATCAGGCTGTCCCGAAAGTTTCTTTCCTTTTGTAAGGAAATAATAGATAAATTAATAAATAAATTTTATATTATTTTATCGAATCATGTACGATTCATTTCGTTCTATTTCTATTATCACGATCGTACACGATTCGACGAAAGTACTAGAAAACAGAGAACGTGGTGCATCCGTTATTTCCTTACAAAACGAAAGAAACTTTTCGGACGACCTAATAGTACGATCGAAAGGAGAGACTACGAGATCGAAACGAGACAAATATTTCACGCGTACGCGAGAAAGAAATAGCGGAAGAGAGAAGCAAAATGTCGAATCGAAAGAATCTAATCGATTTGCAAACTGTTTTTCTTTTCAAGGGCCATCGATTTTGGTTTGCAGGTCGATCGCGTCAAACGCAATGAATCGGGTAAAAGCGAAAGAAAAAGCTAGGGAAGTGCAAAGTAACGCGTCGGAGTAGCAGTTTAGCTCTAAGCAAGCTTAACTACTGTTCGTGACAGATAATTATTCGCTGGCAGTATTTTCGCCGATCCAAATCGTTCGTCGAGCGTCGCTCCAATTTTCCTCGTCACACGACTCACAGAGGACAAGCAATTTATTTTCTACTTTGTCCTTTGACGAATAAAAGGATCCCTCGAACGAGACTAAGAAAGAGAAGAGAAAGGAATAAAAATCATGAATTTTCTCAGGATTAACCTCGCTGCACGGTTCTCCCGTCGTTTGCAATCTAATCGTGTTTTCTGCCCTCTTTTGGAAGAATACGAAGAGGCGAGGTTATTAAAAAATTAGAACACAAAAAAAAAAAAGAAAAACATACGCGCAATCAAATCCGCAAAATATTTTATACGAAAAATTTGCTTCTTCCGATTACTTCAATTAGATACGTTGCTTTCAATTATATTTCTGCTGTGCAAAATATATCGCCGAAGATTCATTTTCCTTCTACGTAAAAAATGCTCTTTGAGAAAGAAATACGTAGTCCAATTGGGGGAAGTTGTCCGCGCTAAAAGCTCCCTTCTTTTAATTAAACATTTATCGTCCGCCGCTGCTATACAAAATAATCCGCAAAGACTACACTCTCTTTTATGCAAAGTAATATCTCTGCACATTTTCAACATCGCAGATCTTCAATTCCACCGCGACACTCTTCCATGCTCTTCCTACTCGTCCAGATCGGCGAAACAATTTTTACCGTATTTAACATAAAGACGAGCGGCGCACTTCGCGTACACTTGGATGTACGATTTTCTTCGAACAAGAAACACGCGGAAGAAGAACGATGCAGATTTTCTAAATCGCTCGGCCTTGCGCTTCCGCGACACCCGAGCCAACGGATTTCATAATGATTTGTTACAGCCGAGGAAAGCGGTGTAACGTGCGATAGAGAGGAAATTGTAAAAGTATAACTCGAGTGCATTTACTTAGATAAGATAGTGGCAGAAAGCTAGGCAAGGTGTAGTAAAACTTGGCACGGGCAAGGTAACGACAAGTGGAAATGCGACGCGAGTCGCTGTGTCGTAAGGCAATCAACGATAAATCACGACAAATGAGAGATCGCAACGAATGAGAAATATGCGAAGAAAGCCGCGCGGTTGAAGATGAAAACGCGCGTGCAAATAGGTTTCCAACGAAAGATGGCAAGTGGGTCGATTTGTATCGCGAATAATCGTGGTTGGCGCGGCACGCGATAAGGAAAGGAAAGGAACGTAGAATAGGAAAATAGAGAGAGAGAGAGAGAGAGAGAGAGAGGGAGGGAGCTGGCGCAAGAGGGAAAGGGTGGTATCGGCGTTGGAGGGTAATTTTCGGACGAAATTGAAGTATTCCGCGAGCGATGCGTCGTTAAACGTCCTGCAACCAGGTTGGCCGACGTGGAATCGAGCTTTTTCAGAACATTGAAATTTCATGGAAACCGTTCAACGCGAATCGGCCTTAATAAGCAGCCGTCGCGACGCCCCTCCCCCCTCTCGTTAGCCGGTGAGTTTTCCACGTTGAATACGCGCCTTCGTGCTTGATACGTTATGAATTGCTCATGTTTCAGCTTCTTTTTCTTCTTTTCTTTTCCCCCGCTTCTTCTGCCTCTATTTTCCTCCTTCTTTCGCCTTCTCCCTCGACCGCGACGGTTCAATCGTAACGCGTATTATAGCGAGACCGTAAGAGGAGACTTTTTGAAACGCGTAGACCCAATTTTCTTTCGAATAACGATAAATTGAAGATTTCTTTTTTTTTTTTAAATATCGTTACGAGATACTAAGGATTTTTGCAATGGTTATTTGGGTTAGGTTTGTATAATTTATCGTAATATTATGCCACGCGGTGAGGAATCCTTCTACAATAATAGTCGTCCTCTTTTCTTTCCTTTTCTCTTTCTCTCTCTCTCTCTCTTTCTTTCTCCTCTGTTTTATAGTTTGTATATTTGGAAAATAGTTTGTGTCGTTCGTAGAAGGTAGTTACTTTTCGATAGAATTTTTTGAACGTTTCCAGTTCTACTTCGAAGAGGAGATAATAATTGGCGGTAGAACGGAACTTTGAACTCTCTTTTCGTCGCGATCTTTTTCTGTCTTTCTTCTTGTGCGTTGTATTTTTTTTTTTTCTATTGCTACCTCCGTGCGAAACGGCGCATAACATCGCCGTAACGTCGAGGCGGAGCCGATTAAGAGAAGTAATCTCGTCCGAGGCGCGCCGAAGAAATCTTTTCTCCTTTCCTTGGCGCGAGTCACAGCTACTTCTAATTCACGAAATTGAAACAATCCGCGGGCGAAACAAATTGCCAACCAGCGATTCGTCCGCGTACAGGTTGGCCTCTCTTCTCACCGCCGTCCTTTCCAACCATAAAAATCACCAATCGAAAACAATTACAAGGAGGATCGTAGGGAACGTTCGAAAGAACGAACTGCCATATATGGCGGAGGAATTATCGAGGTGAAAGGCGAATCGTCGTCGCCTTGCAACGAGAAATTTTTCGCCGTATTACGGCCGTATGAACTTGAAGGTATTCCCGATCGGCGTGGCACGCGTACGAAATAGAGATGAAAGGGTAGAAAGTCGAGAGAAGATTGCAGGCAGCCAGTTCTGATACGCGTATCGATTCGTTCGCGCCTCTGGCACTCGTGTCGGAAGTTAACGAGAGAAATGAAAGGTTCGTTCGTAGGTGTATCTCGCCTACGAGGAATTTCCTCCGAGGAAATCCCACGAATCCTTACCTTTGACGAGGAGTAAAAAGGCAGAGAAAAAGGAGAACGCAAGGGAGAGAAGAAGGAAGATATATCGGGCTGTTGCATCGTCAACGGCTGTTTATCGAGAATTATCTTTACCTTTACCGAGAGTCGTCATGGAAGATTTCGGCATAAAGATTTCGTTTCTTCTCCTCTTCCTTTTTGTTCCTTTTCTTTTCTTTTTTTTTTTCTTAGTAGTTTTCCGAAGGAATTTTCGATCGATAGAACTCGTGCCTCTGTTTGTCCGATTGTTCTTCTGTATTTCAAAATCAATTACATGCGAAGAATCAGCGTGATTTCCTCTTGAAATTATTTGTAGGTCTGTATCAAATCGTGTCGATACGTTGGACTATGCCGAATTACGTTCTTCTTCTTCTTCTTCTTCGAATCGTATTCTCGGACCGTGTTCCTATCGATCGAATTACGTTCGTGCCCGAAACCGCGTCGAGTCCATGGCGATCCCTAGTCCTCTTTGCAGTGCCGCAAACAAACATATTTCAAACCGACAACTTCCATCGTCATTCTCGCTGCAATTTTCTTTCTCTCGGCATGGCGACTTCGACTCGACGGCGAATTGAAGAAAAACACGGAACAGCCGTTTTAATGGTTCTTTGTGTACACGTGTCGAGAACCATATTAATGTGATTTATCGTCCGAACGTTCTCCGGTAAAAATTCTCCTCCAACATTAAAACGTTTCTTTCCGGTTGGAACTATACCGAGATTAAGACATAAAAAATTCGAGGGTCATTAAGAGGAAGGAACGGAGAGAGGAAACAGAGAGAGAGAGGAAAAAAGACAGAAGAGAAAGGAACGGGGACGAGCACTTTGGTCACGCGAAATTAAATTGCAAACAAATCTTCGTCTTCTCGTTTCTTCCGCGCGGTCGTCGCGGTTATTACTTTATCAGCGTTAAACGAGCTCGATAGCGACCCCTGCTCCAAGACAAAGTCGAAGTCGTTGCGCGGGGTTAATTAATTCCGGTTTCTCGTCGCGTATCGCGAGCACCGCCAGAGCATTTGCATAATGGGAAATTAGAGGAGGCGCGGCACCAGGACGTGGCGGAACCGTGTCTCGCGTATTATTTCAAACTGCCTTAAATTATCCTGTAACATAGAGCTGGTGTGGTGTACGCGAACCTTCGGACTTTGTGAAATCTTCTCTCGAGATGAGCGAGCGAGCGAAGAAGATCGGTCCGCGATTTGTTGGCCGAGTTTGAAATTGAATTCTTTTGTACGCGCAGGACGAGTCGGTAGGAATTGACCTGAGCATGGAAAATGATAAAAAATCGTAAATGATAAAAATTATCGTATTCGAAGAGTCTGATATCAGGTTTGTAATGGGTTAGGTAATAGGTCCCTAATAACGACAGTAAAAAGAAAGGAAAAAAAGAAAAGGTAAATAATAAAATGACAGTTGGTGGTCAGGTAATATAAAGTTCGATCTTCTTGGCGTACTTTGTATTTTCTGAGATGTTCAGACGATCTTGCGTGTTTTAAGTGCAAGCGTTACGCTGCGTCTTTTTCAAGCGATCTTCCTTCTCCTCTTCGTTCGATACGCGCGTTTGTAGATCGGTAGAATCTTATATGTGACTTAAAAGAAAAAAGAAAAAAAAAAGAAAGAAGAAATTAAATTATTGTCGTTTCTCGAAGCTTGAAATTCTTTTCGATTCTCGCGTATCTTTTATCGACTCGTCGCGTTTGCGAATTTTCCTAATTTCAATGTAACTGGCGCTGGGCGAAATTTTACACAGTCAGCGTCCCTCGATCGACTCTCGAAGGACGCGGCCAATCTTTCGTAGACTTGTCGACGTTTGCGAGCGCGATTTTTCTAATAGTTCGCAGTACGATAGGATTTTCGTGTATCGCGTGGATATTTTGTGGCGGTTACGCGACTCGATAAATAATTGCCCTTCATTTTTTAGGAAACTTTGTTGTCCCAATTGTTTTTTTTTTTTTTTTTCAATTTGACGTACCGTTGAAATTTTACACGCCGCGAGATTTCCGGCGTTTTTCGAAATATTTTTCGTTACATTTTAAACCTTTCAACCATTTTAAAACGTATGTAAAACGACAATAGCCCCCGATGTTCCCTCCATTCTGTTTACATTTGTAGCGAAACAACAGAATCGTAGTAATGTAAAAATATTTTTAAGTGGACATTTTCCCCTGTGAAGCTTCGGATCGTCAACAGAGAGAGAAAGAGAGAAAATATAAAATATTTCGTACTTGAGCGAAGAATCAGCCTATTAACCGAAAGCGAGCGATGCATGGAATGTTGCGCGTGCTTCGCAAAACGAACAATCGATGCTCGTTATTTCCCCTTACGCCCTTCCGTTCTGTATAAATCTTTTTCCTGCCTCTTCGTCTCTTTCCTTCCTTACCTTTTTCATTCATAAGCGAGCCGCTGTACATTCTTTTTGAGAAAGTTTCGAGCGTCGTAAAAGTTATTATAGGAAATCTTGGAAGGCCGACGACCGGTTACAAAGAGTTTCCGCGTACTTGGAAACGAGCCTCGTTCGTTGGCTAACAGGATCCCTTTCAACGAGAAGAACGCGGCGAACGTAAAACTATTTTCGATGTATAATTTCCCAGCATGCTGCTGGCGTCTTACGTGTAATCCGACAAAGTACGCGTTCCACATGCCCATTTTCACATTTTAATCTTCTCCTTTATGAAAATTCGTGGAAATGGAGATATCGTTTTCTCGTCGGACTAAAAGGTATTCTCAAAGCGCGATCGTCTGTTCGTTTCATCGTTCCTTCGTTGTTACGCTAGATCGCTGTGTTTGTGGTTTTTTTCCATTAGTATTTCTACGCTGATTAATCGTTTTGCGTATGAAACAAATCGGGCAGGCCTTTCGTAGGAAAATCGATGGAAAAGATCAGTTTCGTGCAACTGTAACATTTCCCTTTATTTTCTACGAATAACAGTCGGAAGAAACGAAAAGAAAATAGCACGGGAATGAGTTGGTCTCTGCTTGGTCTAAATATTATCGAGGAAGAAGAAAAAGGTAAATTCTGCGGTTTCGGTTTCGTTCTACAATTGTTCGTAAATTTCGTAGAATCGATTTCTCATACTCGTTAGTACTATCTTTTCGAATTTTTAAACAGCGCACGCTCTTATACAAATTCTGGCAAAACTCTTCGTACGACGAAGAGCTTCACTCGCGTTCCCTGAAACTTTTAAACAAAGAAGCTTCTCTAAAAGGTTAAAAAAAAAAAAAACGGAAAAAAAAGAAGAGCAGGACAAAGTAGCTGCTATTATTTATGGAATTTTAAAGAACCAATTATTTCCCATATAAATATCGCAACGAAATTTATTCGCACGCGTATAGATGGCCAGAGGCAATTTCTCTTCATTTTCTCCTTCTCTCTAATCAGTGTTTTCCGCAAGATAAGCAAACCACCACCGTCTACTCTCGCATCTAAGCACAACACCCGTTTTCTTTGTTTCTCCATCAAAGTTCCAGGTAGATGAGCGCCTCGCGCCGTACCATTTTCTCTCCGTTTATTATTTCTTCCTTTTTTCTTTTTTTATCAAAATTCCATAGCAAAGTAGCAACGAGGAATCCTCGTCCGACGCAGCACTTCTCCGCCAAAAATTTCCCCTATACCTAAGATCCAAATGACCTCGCTTCATCTTGCTCTTTTACTTTTTTTTTTTTTTTTTTTTTTTTATCAAAAATTCGCAGACGAAACGCTCTCCGTTGTTCGTTTCCACCGGCCGGAGAAGAAAGAATGAAAAATATCGAGCAGAGAAAAACCGTCTCCTTGCAGGATAATTCTCCAATTATTATAGAGTATAATATTAGTATAATATTGGTATTATAATGTAGTACAGTTACAGTGTAGTATCTAAATATAGGAATAATAAGAATTTCATTCAATAAGTCATTATTGTTTTTGCAAATTCGTTCGACGTCTGAATAGTAAGAATCGATCCTTGGAATCAGTCGCAGTAATAATTTCACTTGTAACGATTAATCTCTAATCGAGAATTATAGTCGCGTCGGTGATGGTAATAGTAAAGATACAGTAGTGATATCAATAATAATAATATTTTAATATTACCGTATACGATAGAACGCATTAACTGTAACATCGCTGTATTACTACGTTTCTAGTTACTAATACATCGCTGCAATATCAGTGGGATCGGTGACGCTGCTTCGATTATTATCGACTGGAATATCGTTCCGTGTGTATTGGAATTTTCGAGGAGATCTCGTTTTGCTTTATCGGCCGCCATTTCGCAATACAGCGCGCAACGTTTATCGATCGATCACGGCCGAAATGATCGCTGTTTAATCCGCGGCGAATCTGAATATAATCCCGACGAAGTTGATCCGAGCGATCGAGGACAAGCTGACGAGCAATCCGTCGCAAGTTTCTTTTCCGTTTCGCCGATCCTTCGCTGTTCAATTGCATAGGGTAAATCGCGCTGGTGCGATACACGTCGCGCTCGCTGAAGCCGCTAAAAATGGACATTGCCAGCTTCTTCCCTTTGCGCCTCGATCCCTTAAAAACGTTTTAAAAGTCCGTTTAGACGTCCACCGGCAACCAGAGCCCGGGCATAAAGGCGAAAGGGAAGAAAAACGAGGCGGGCCGAAAGGAGCGAGGAAAACCGCGCAAAGAAACAATGGAGGAGGAAGGCGGAGGCGGAGGTACAAAAGGGAGGAAGCAATTAAACGGGGAGAATCGAGCAGAAAGGTGGAGCGAAAGTGGAGAAGAGGAAGACGCGCCGTGGATGTGAAACTGGGGCGACGAGGATGGAGGAAAGTGGCGGGGTACGTGGAAGGGGTTGGAAAGGGGCCAGGGCGACGGAAAGGTGGTTGGAAAGACGAGGAAAGAGGGTGAACCGTAACGGTAAGACAGACAGGAAACGGCATGGAAAAGCGGGGAAGTGAAGCGCGGGCAGAACATGCGAGAGACAGTCTCGTTAGTCTCTCGTCAAAACAAATCGCGCCGGCTTAAAATCCCGCGAGCTCTACCTACCACTTTCTCATTCTCTCTCCCTCTCCCTCTCCCTCCTTCCAGCCCTTTAAAACGCCCGTGGAAATTCCTCCGGAGGAAAACGATGGCGCAGGAATACCGCTGGTTTTAAGGTATTTCTGCGAGTACAGCCGCTCGCAAAAGCGTAGCGCGCCAAAGCGTGAGAGAGAGAGAGAGAGAGAGAGCACGTGTCAGCAGGTAAGCGTATGCCGAAGGGAAAGAAACGTTCTTGGAAAAACTGAACAAGCTGGCCCTCGCCCCTTAAGCCGGATTTGCATTAGTCCAGTCGCTGGACCGGACGGCGATTACGTTGCAGCCGTTTGACTAGAAATTGGTCGATGTACGCGTTCTTTCTCAGCGTGTTTCGATAGCGTGGAAGGTGCTGGATCGCGGTGGCAACGGACAGACTGTACCACCGACTTGAGCCAGCGCTGGATATTGAGCCGTTTGTATGATCACAGTAACGCTGCAATGTTGTGTTCTGGATGGTAATAAACAGTGGATCGAGAAGTAGTAGGATCGCTTACTGGAATGGCGACGCTACACTGGAATGGCCGCGTTGTTTATGTTATCGCAGTTAGGATACAGCGCTGCAATGGACCGACGTAAAGCCGGCTTTACGTAGACACGCGTGACACCGTTATATCTGTGCACGCGCGTGCTTTACATTCGCGCAGAACCTTCAGAACAATTAATGGAAAAGTCATTTCTCCAACGACTTGTTGCGGTGATTAAAAAACTACTAACTTGGACGACGAATATCTCCGTTTTGATAAGAAATTGATCTCTGCAAATGGAAACGTGTGTAGCATGAATACGCCGAATAATGGTGAGAATTTGAAAGAGATAGTAAGAAAATCAATTTTACGCTCGCAAGTTAGCTTGATGCTTGGCGTGGCGGCTTCCTACGAAATGTATCGTTGCCAAGATACGCGAAACGAGTATCGCGATACCGCGTCTCGCGAGAATCGTCGCGCGAACGTTTCCATTGGCGTACATTTATATTCAGTATCACACGCGTGAAACCGCTCTCACCGAAGTCAAATCGAGCCGCGTCTGGCTCAAGAGCCTCTCGATGCCACCGACGGTTGCTTTTTCCTTTCTTTCTGCTTCTTATAATTGGATTCTGATACGAAATATCAAAGACAGGAAGCTCGAGACCACCGTCAGCCACGGAGAATTTTAATTCTCCGCCGTGGACGATTAATACGTTTCGTACAGAACAAACGAGAACAGAGCAAGGTCGATATCTTCTTGCGTCGCGTTTCTAACTCGTTTACCTCGTGATCGAATGAAATCGATCGTTCGGCAGCATCAACAACGAGGATTAATTAGGCGGCTGCGGCACTGACACCAGCTAAACGCGAATATTTGTACAATTGAACAATTGTTATCGTCGGATCGTACGAGCGTGGATAATTTTTAGGTATTTGGTTCTTTTCTTATCCAGCAGGTACATTCGCGTTTTAGTACTTTTTTTTTTGTATTCTGAAATCTTCGCGAACAGGGCGTTTGAAAATTGCGAGAGAAGCTGTATAAAGCGATGCTTCATGACGATACAAACGCGAACGGGATTAAAATCATCTAATATTCTAGCGTTGAAATTCAGACACACGCAGGGAGAAGTGTTTTTTTTTTTTTTTTATTATTATAATTGAATTATGGTACGAAATATGAATTGCAAAGAGCTTGAGACCACCGTCAGCCACGGTGAATTTTAATTCTCGTGGAGTAGAAGCGAAGTAGACTCGGGCTTCTCTCTACTCGCTTCGCTATCGGTTCGTACTTCTTCGCGTTCGTAACTCGTTTATCGAGTAATTGAATGAAATCGGTTGCTTCAGCTCCTGTGAACACGAGCATCTTCTTCACCCAGTTATTTTCCTTGTATTAATAGGATCATCGAGCTAAAACGAAGGTTTTATTAATTCACTGTACGTTATCAAAATATGAATAGCATTTAAATATTTGGTTTTATTTCATTCAGCGGGTATATCCACGTTTTATGTAGTTTTTAGATATTCCACACCCTTCAGGGTAGTTTTAGAGTATTTGGTTTTATTTTATCAATATAGCCGTATTTTTTAACTTCTTTTTTTTCTATTCCACGCCATCCATGAATAAAAAGCGCTTCGAATTTCCGAAAGGAAATATTTGATAACGATACAAGAGCAAACGGGATTAATAAAATCATCTAAAATTTTAGCGCTAAAATTCGGACACGCTTGGGAGAAGAATTTCTCTTGGTAGCGCAAACGGTTCTTTTTACAATGGAATCGCGTAACGTTATCTTAATGGAAAAGTAAAAACAGCGTAAAATTTCTGAACGGGAAACGAAGGCATCGTCCATTATTAATGATAATAGAAGACCGCGTTGCGTCGGAACTGGCTTTAAGGTGTCGTAATTGATCTCGCGCCTAAACGATCGTATTCAATTTCGTTGCTTCGTTTCGCCACGGAAACGTTGGACGAATCTCGAAATCGTAACAAAGTGCGTAACAATCGAGTGCCAGCAATGGAAAACGTCCGCGTCTCGGGACTCGCGAATAAATATTAAACGTCTTATTATTATTTAACAACGCATTATGCCGCGTTCGATTCGCGTATTTTTCGAAAAATTCGAATGCTTGACAGTGAATGTTTGACGGTAAAAATTGGCGGCAAATACGAAGGAAAAATGGAGGAGGCGAGGAGAAGGGGAGCAAAGAGAAATTAAAATAGGAAACGTCGGCGGATAAATTGAAGCTGAAGAAAATGGAATACGCCAATTACAAGGACAAACGAGAGGGATGAATTTGAAATACCGTGGCAACCGAGAGACGAGGATCGCGGATAGAATACACGGACGCGATACGAAAACACAGTGGCGGAAGGTTTTCTACGAAAAAACGAGTGGACGTCGAAAACAAGGCAAACAGCAGACGGTATAAAATTGTTGAAAAATATGGCGCGTTAGTTGGCGAGGGAAAGGAACGCGGTTAAAGAGGTGAAGAAGATTTACAGTTTAAACAATTAAACGAGGAAAATCGAGAGAAGCAAGGATGTAAGCGAGTAAGATCGACCAACGGGAGAAACACAAAGGGAAAGGGAGACGAGAAATGTTTTGACGAAACGCGGAAATGAGAATAGGTGGGAAAAAATGCGGAACATTTTGCAGTATGAATGTCGACAGTTGGAAGATAGAATAGAATGAAAATGCGCACGGAGGTAGAAATGAAAATAGGGTAAAAAAAGGAGTCTTTTTGCCGGGGAAAAAACGCAGAACAAGTAGAATTGAGAAACAGATAATAGTAGACTATTCGAAAAGGGAAAAAACGAAAGTAAAATGGAACGAAAGGAAAGGACACTGAGTAGACGGTTCTTACTGAAGAACGAGCTAAATGGATGGAACAAGTGGAATTCAATTTTAACGAACTAATACTATTTTACATTATGGAGATTGGATTTACCAAAAAAAAAAAAAAAAAAAAAAAAAAAAAAAAAAAAAAAAAAAAAAAAAAAAAAAAAAAAAAAAAAAAAAAAAAAGAAAAAAAGAGAGACGAGAAATAAAATTGTGAAAATGTTTCAAACGATATAAACGATAAATCTGTGGGAAGAAGGGGAGCGAGAATTTTTTCTCTGGGTTCGGAACTGAATGAAATTTTATTCTCAAGATTTGTTCATTCGAGATGTAGCTTAGGTTTATTCAGTGGTCACGCTGTACAGCTAGCTTTATTTTGAATTCCAATGTCAGTCAAGTTAGATGCACTACCAGATCTACTTGAGAGCTAGCAGGAGCTATTACAGGGTACAAGCTAGAGCTTCTAGACAGAAAGATAACAGTATACGAATTAGACTCGGTGCTCTTGACTCGAGAGACCATTTTCAGACGATATTGGACGAATCTTAATTTCTTCTCGCAGGAAGAGAACGCCGTAGCGGCCCCGCAGCTTTTATCTTTTGATTAAAAATCTTATCGTCGCAATACGTTGCTTCTCTCCGCTACAATATTCAGAAATGTATGTGCGAGCAATTTCGAAGTGTACAAGAACGCCGAGAGAACGATACGCGTTGACTAAATTGCCGCATTTTCTTGGAATTCAATCTGGAATCTTCTTAAAGCTGCGATATCGGTATTCCGAAGAAGAATTCGTATCGCAATTCGTCTAGTTACTCCGAGGATGATCCAGATGACTGTGCTTAAGTGAAAAGTGATTTCAGGCAAGTTGAACGAGGCGCGACGTCACAAGCTACTCAAGTACTTCCGCCCACGGTATATATTCAAAATGTCAAGTTCTATGTATTTGCGTAGTAGACATTTTCCAATCACGTAATTGTCCCGTTTTAGTGCTGCGCACGTAGCCACGAGTCACTAACGTATATTTCCTGTCATTGTTGCAACATTCTTATCGGTATAACTCATACTTTAATTCTCTTATGCGCGTATATGTCTTACGTATACACAAATGAGTCTCAACTTTCATTAAAATAACAACACGAGCATGTACGCCTATTTAATTTCCTTGTATTACTTCGAAGAGAACCAGTCGCACAAATGTTTCGTCCGAACGAATATTTCGTTTCATATTAGACGTTATTTATTTCCATACGCGTGGTGTCTGAGAACTGGCAGTGTAACAGGCCGGAGGATGATCTTAGGCGAAAAAAATAAGCGCAAAAGAAGGAGTAAGTTTTGTTCATTCGAGGCGTGGTTATCGAGAAAATCAAGTTTGAAGATCTGTTGGGCACGCGTGCAGCGAACAACCGGGTATCAACTCGGTGGATTTCACCGTAGCATCAGGTTCCTAATAATAGTTAACGATTTCAGACGAGCAGAATGACGACGGCATGGACGAAGAGAAAGTGCTTACTCTTGAGGGATTTTATTAACTCGAAAACCGTTGAAAATGACGTCCGTACTTTTGCATACGTAATTACGCTCTTCTAATTAAGTCTCTACGGACTGGCGGTCCGGCGGTCTTGGCAATGGTCTTCAAGAGCAAACACAGCCTACAGTGAAATTCACCGGAATCGAGACTCGGCGGAGCGCGCGTGTAACGAAAAGATTATGCAACTTGATCTTGCGAAGAAAGAAGCTATCTAAAGCAATACTTTATGACCACGTACGATCGCGAACAGGATGGAAAACGTTAAAAATTGCAAGAATTTCAAAACAAGTTGCAATTGCCGACGATGTACGCGACTCGTTTGCCCAAGCGAAATTTATCAAACGCCCACGCTTCTTCGGCTACGAAATGTCAGTTGCAAAAAACTTGAGACTCCCTTCAGCCACTCGAGTTTCATCATGCACCATGGACGAGCCTCGTAAATTCACAGCGTGTCGCCAGCTGTTTCCCTCGCCCCGTTACGCTTCTGTTCTCGGCTCCCGTTTCTTCCGCCTCCGTGACCAACGTATTCCCCCGTTTTATCCGTCTATCCTACCCTTTCTTTCTCCGTTTCTGCGTTTCCCCTTTCTCTCTTATCCGCGACCCTTTCTCGCCCTTTGTCGCTTTGTCGGATATAATTAATTCCGGTGTATCTGGCGCGTGTGATGGGAAACGGGGCCAGCAGAGGCATTGTTCCTTGACTCTTTTACCCTCTGTCGTTTGACGGCGAAGCTGCCAACATCGTCGAATGAAAGCCAACCCCGCGAAAAGGATCCGTCTACGAAAGAACGCACTCGCGTATTGCGAATTTCTTGGTTTAATTGATCGACTTTGAGCTTGGTTTGGTTTGGTTTGGTTTGGTTAGGTTAGGTTCTCTCATGGCGTATGATCCCGTTTGAAAGGTTAAAACTTTGTAGGTTAGAAACGTTAGGTGGGTAGTTTTTATCGCGTTCGATTTGGATTAGGTTTGGCCCGAGTTAGCAGACCGTGGAGCTTTCGGTACTTAAGGATAGTTGAAAAGTTGGAAAAGATGGGCTTGCGTTTTATCGGGTTTGCTTTAGGTTGGACAAGCAGGTTAGGAACATTAAACGGTAGTTTTTATTAGGTTCGATTTGGCTCAGGTTTGACTCGAGTAAGTAGATCGTGTAGAGTCTTAGGGATTTATGGAAAACCGAAAGAGATTTTAACAAATTGATTTGGCTTAGGTTTTATTAGGTATGATTTGGGATTAGATGAGTAGATGGTCGATTTTTACACAACTAATGGGAAATGAAACGGTTTAGGGAAATTGATTTCGGTTGGCTTTTATCGGACCCGGTTTGATTGTAAGTAGATTGCGAATTTTTAGATATTTGTAGGGTATTAAAAGAACGCAGAAGTGTGTAATGTAAAAAAAATGTATCACGTAAGAAGGTAGCATAAATAATCGTAAACTTGGCATAGATTTTCAAACATACGTGCGTAGCGGCTACTAGCGAGCGATAATCTGTCGTAAATTAATCCTCGGAATAAACGGGTGAAAAGGAATAACGAGGATAATTGTAATACTTCAAGAATAAGCTCGTGGACGTCAGATGCACGTAAAACGAACGACGTCTCTTTTTTGAATCAGAGAAGCAGAAGTCGCATCTTGAACTTAATGAATGGTATCTTGGTCCGTGGTTATCGCGAGGATTTTATTACAGTCGTCTCGTTTCTGACTGCAATTTGGCCTCTGTTTCATTTCATCAGTCTTTTCCGCAAGATTTAATGACTGAAACGTCTAACAAACTAGCGTTTCGGTGTCCGGAAACAACGATCTCGTTCACGGATCTCGTTGGCCTTCGAGTGGGAAGAAACTTTGCTGGTTGCTTCGTGTTTCTCTATATTATAACCACTTGGTTTCGTATTTAATCGACAACTGCGTAAAATGACCATCTCTTCTCTCCTCGGAAGAATATAATTATATATATATATAAAAGTAGATACTTATTTATTTGTTTTCTTGAAACAGTCATTCTGTCAATTTCATTATTTTCTCAAATTATGTATTCGAATATTATGTATCGTCATGGCTATACATTTACGAGTATACTATATTCTTCGTCATCGCTTAGCTTCGTGTTTAATCGATTTTACAACGTAAAATGACTATCTCTTCTTTTCAAAACGACCTAGTCACATCTAATAATCTATTACCTTAACGCGATACGTTACACGTTTAATTATATAATTATCTGGCGAATTCCTTCCTTTTCTCAAATTATGTGTTCAAACGTGACAGCTACATACACGAGTACGCTATAATCTTCATCGTCGCTTGGTTTCAGATTTAATTCAGATTTAATCGATCACCGCGTAAAATGACTATCCCTTCCTTTAATAATGACGTGGCTGTTTGTAAAGTATTATTTAGCGCGACTTAGCCTTATGTAACTAAACGTACAATTATTTGTTTGTTTGTTTGTTTGTTTCTTTTCTTCGGGCAATCGTTTTATCAATTTTCTACTTTTCTTAATTTATTCGTTCAAACATGGTTTCTATACTTACCAATACGTTATAATCTTCATTATCATATCATATTTCCAACGCCAGCAGAACGTCAAGATAATATTCCACGTTTCTCGTTTCTAACCTCGGCAGACCAGACTCTGAAAACGTCTGTTTGAACAGTAAAGACGTTTCGCGTTCCTATTTAGAAACATCAAATAATAAAGATATATATCGTTTCGTTTCTCTGCTATTGGCGTTATTTAAAATAACACGTATCAACAGATAATCTGTAAAGTAGATCCTGAGAGAGTGATTAATAAGCCAAGTAACCCAATATGTACTAACTTAAACCTAACTTATTAGGCAAACCTAGTCCAATGTAGTGAAATTTAAGCCAAACTCAAGCTTATTTACCGTTCTCCACGGTTACAGGAAGTTTAACCGATTACTCAAAATGTTAGGTTTGCTTGGATGTTTAATAACCTGTTAAATATATGTACGCATAGGCAAAGTTTGTCGGATACCTCCATCCAGTATCCCATTTATTACGCTAAATCAACGTCTTTTCTTCGTCGATGAATCCACGACGAATGAATCTACAGATACGAAGGGATCAAGCTCGACGACTAACGCGGAAAACGATAGAAGAACGAAAAAACGAGGAAATCATGGCGCTTGGTACCGAGCTTAGTGACACTGAGAATTTCGCCAAACGTGGAATCGACTAAGTACCTTCGGAGAGTTGTGCAGTTTCGTAAGAGAGCAAAATCTCGTTTCGAGGAAAATGCGAATTTCAATTAGAATCGGGGTTCCTCGAGTTTGTTCGTTGCTCGAAGATGACGCAAATAACCAAAGAAAACAAAATCCAAGATAAATTTACAAAATAGCGTTCGCAACATGATCACATTCTTGTGCACACCCGTGCTTATCCGCGAGTCATCGTCGTCCTCCAAGCCCTTCGAACATTCCAATTCACCCTTCGCCAAATAACCTCCGCAGCAAAGAAAAAAAGGAAAGGGGTAAGAGAAGATAAAAAAAAAAAGGAAAAAGAAGAATCTCAATGGACGCGAAATTCTCTTCGATTACACGGGAGCACTCGATCGTCTGGAGTGTACCGCTCGAGATAATTACGAAACTCAGCGGCAAGAGGAAGCGGAAGAGGGACAGACGTAGGAACAACCGGGTAGAATCGTCGTGGAAGCCAATGGCGGCCGCGTAGCCGGCCGAGATATCGATAGAAGCGGGCGTGCAGTTATTAGGTGAACGTGCCTCTCGATATTGCAGTCTATAATCGAACGCCATTGCCACGTCAACGGAAATAGAATAGAAATTGGTATGGAAATGGCCGCGAGAACAGCTGCCTCTGTTGGCTTATACTACTTTCGTTTTCTCGCGCGTCCTCCACATTTCCACGCCGGTCCAATCGCCGATCGATTCGACGACCGCCGTGTGGCATTGTTCGTCCCTTGACGTGCGATTTAACGATCTAACCGAGGCTAGACGAGGCTGTACACGTCGAATTCGGTTAACTGATTAATATTCGCGTGGTCTGTATGGGAACTGTATCCCGAACAACCATGGTCGCGCGAGTCATTAACGCTTCGAGTCGTGTTGCTCGGATTCGGACCACTCGTCCAGTACGACGCAGTGTTTTATAAGTCGTGGTCGGTCGAATCCAAACGATTCGATCGATCCGTCCGTAAGACTTTTCATCCGAGTCGCTCAGATACGATTGGCTTAACTCCATTTTAAGAGGAACGCGGCTATGTACACGACATACTTGCTTAACTCGACATATTTCCTCCGATCTGTAAGTTCGTCGTTAGATTTCGTTCAAATTAATGGGAATCTCTGTGCCTTGTTCGACTTGAACTCGTGGAAACTTCGACTCGGGTGACACTTGGAGTTTCGTCGAAATTGACTTCAACTTATTATTTGTTGGATTGAAACTCGAGGTAACTCGAGGTTCGGCTGACTTGATCGTTCCACGCGAGCATTCTGTTCTGACGTTTTTTCCACCAGATTCGTCAGCCTGTCTCTCGTTTTCATCGAATAGCTTCTTTTTTTCTTTTCTGTCTTCGCTCTTCGCTGTACTTAGGCAAGTACAGGGGAAGAGGCGAGGCCATTGTTGGCACGAGCAAGGATTTAATTTCCACGAGCCGGTCGTTGTTTAATCCCTGGCTCGTGGCTGGATTAGCCTCTATCGAGGCGATCCCGACGATAGAAGTTGCTACCTTCTAGGATTTTCGGCTGATCGAAGACTTTAGCGTACTTTCTTCCTCCCTCTGGGCGACTCGTTGTTTCCAAACTTTCCGCGGTTTGTCGCTGATTTGAATCGTTGGACGAACTTACGCGCTGTTGCGCTAGAATAACGGAAATTTCTGTTAACGATCTATAGAGTATGTATAGTGCGTATATTTCCGAGTGTAAAATTCTTTAGCCACTTGATGCACGTGTTTGTGACATGTAAATACTCGTCAAAGTAAACTGGTTTTATTGGTTTAATTTAATCGATTGTTTTAGCACGATTCTGTAACATCGACGTTCATGGATTCGCGATTACGATGTTTTGTGTAATAAAATATTTGGATCCTATACACGTGTATATTACTGTGTATTAATATCGTAATATATTCATTAATATTCGTATAATACGATATATATTAATATTTATAATATTTATAATATCGCAAACAATATGACGTGTATCGCTGTGCTTCGTTATTTGCTCTTTATTGTAAAGAAACTCGATCGGTTTCGGTAATAAATGGAGGAAAAATTAATAAGTTAAGGAGCAAAGCGTCGATTAAAATAATTCGCGATAGAATTGGCAATTTCCACGTTTATCTCGCTCGATCCGAATAGCTCGCGTTAAATGTTACGACTTCCGTCGTAAGTAACACGATAATTCGCAATTAAATTAAATTTAAACACGAAGATGTTTGATATCTCGAACAGATTGCAAATTACATTTTTTCCTGTTGCAGGTATGTGTCAGACGATCTATGGTGGAACTTGGGTCGGAAGGAGCGTGAGTAAAAAATCGTTTATCGGGTATTCGTACGAAACTTCGAATTGGGAAAATCCTAGGTTTCTTCTTGACTTTGAAATTAATAAATCACGTATTATTGATCCCTGATCATTTTTAATTTTACGATCGAAACTGTACACGCAGATTTAACGGTTACAGGCTATTATAGTTTAACCCTCGACTAGCTCTACGCAAATTCGAATCGCACATTTACGTAGATTATTTCATTTTTATCCGAAACAATTTAACGTAATCGTATCAATTTCTGCATTGCATAACTCGTGCATGGAAAATGCAATTTTACGATCGCTCGCAAATTGTTTTGGTTGCTTTTTACCCGATACAAATCGACAGTTAATATAACACGGTATAGCCAACAATTTGTAATTATTAATTACACTTAATCTCGATACACGATATATAATTCGCAGTGCATAGTAATTTGTATCATGGTCGCTATCAGTCGATGGTTAAAATAATACGGTATAATTTAGAATAATTTATAACGTATAATGTGCTACAATATGCAATTCGTATCCCATCCAAATATGACCCAACTCGACGTTCGAATTCGCAATTAAGCGCGATACAGATCAACGATTCCTTCTCAAGATACGATTTCTACCATACAGATTACAATTTCCTAGAAAACTTGAATTATATCTTCGACTTTTTAGCAACCATTCGAGAACACGAATTTTATATACGTATATTATTCGAAGATCTCGCATCTGACACAGTGTCAGATCGGCGATAGCAACGAATCGTCGAATTGTCTGAAAGATCGCAAACCAAGGAGTTAAATTACGAACAATTTACCATATACGAATTACATACAAGTATAGGTGCAACGATTCATAATATGCGGTGGCAGATAAAGGAAAGTCTGAGATCGATACGCTACGAATTTCAGCAACTTTTACACCAAAGATCTTTCGTCGTACCAGTAACAGTCATCTATTCTGCGGTAAATGTCGTATTTATTCGGTCGCAGAGTCTTTTCGCGTCTCTTACTTTACGAACTTTCTTTCGTTCGCCACTCTAATGTACGATTTATATTCAGCGCAAGTATAACCCGTATCAAGGGTAAAAATCTAAATTCACCTAAATCGCAAAAATACCGCGATTACCTAACCCAAATCTATCGACTCCCTGAAGTATCTAAGTAGAGGAAGCTTCTTCGCGCGATCTTCTTCCGACGATCGTGCATCGGCCAGTCGAGCAAAAACCGACCAACCAATTCCGTTAACTAATCGAATACGGTCCCAAAGGGTTAAAATCCCAGCCGTTTTCACCGACGCCATAAAGTATTTTCATTCTACCATTGCAGCACCAACTATTCGTTCATATTTCACCTGGTTGGCTGGTTCTCTTCCTCGAACTCGGAACTTCCCTTAATCGGATCCCAGTGGCTGGTTTCCAGCAAAATTTTCCTCGTAACCGGACCGAGGCGAAGTCTCCGGCAATTGTCTTCTCTCTCTCTCTCTCTCTCTCTCTCTCTCTCTCTCTCTCGCTCTCGCTCGCTCGTTTCGAGGAACATTCTCGCGGAAATAAAGCGGTTCTTCAATGTGTAGACACAGTTGTCGATGGTAATCTTGGAAACGTTGCGCTAAGGGCTGGAACATTTTTCAGATTCTGCAGTCTTCCTTTTTCTTTTTCTTTTTCTTTTTCTTCTTCTTTTTTTTAAGGAATTAGTCGATCTTCTCTGTCTCTGTCTCTCTTTGTTACTTTCTCTTAGGATTTCGGCAGTTTTAACGATCATTTGCTTCCGTTTTAGTGAACGGTCGAATGGAACGACGATTATCTCGCGTTTTATTTCGTTTCTTTCGAGCGTACGGTACATTTGACGAAATTGGCAGAGTTTGCTTCTCGCGAGAGTAGGAGGTCGTTTTTTAAAGGACGTGTTATTTTCCGTAAGGGTGGAATCTTTTTCTCCGGCTTAAGAAACGCTAGAGAAACCCGTCGATCGTTCTAATTGCATTCCTTCTTCTCTTTTGGAACTGTTTTCAATGCCAACTGATATTTTTCTCCGTCCAATCGTCCAATCAGTCCTAATCAGTTCTAATCGGTTGTTCAATCGAATCGACGATCGTTTCGTGCACAGCCTTTGCACGGTTAAGTGTATAATCTCTGCTGTATCGCGCTTTTGCTATGTAAAAGCTGTCGTTTATTTCTCCAATCGTCTAGTATCCGAATATCTTCTGAAACGTTTATTCGATCGACCGCGACAAACGTAATATCGTGATGTAGTGTCGCAAGTACGTGTGACGTAGGTACGAGCGATATACGAAAATAATTGTGCAGTAAGAATGCGGTTTATCTTTGACATAATGGAACTTTGAACTCCTCGGTGAACGTGACACAGTTATTAGGAGACAGCGGATTAAAAAGTTCATCTGGGACAAAGGTCAATCTCGGAGGAAAGTTTCGACGTTGTTTGTTTCAATCGTCTCTGACTTGATTCTTAATCGGATTAAGTCACGTTTGGCCGTCTCTCGTGTTTTCGTAATTCCGCCACGAAGAATTCAGACCGAGCGACTTAGAAAACAATTATTTCCTTATTCCGAAGATTTCTCGCTTTTCCGACGTCCGATGAGAAACACGAGTACTCTGAACGTTTCAGTGTGTGTCTCGCGGTAACTCGTGCTAATTAATTACACGACACGCGTACAATTTAGCGCGTTTAACCTTTCGAATTTCAATTCGTTATACGCGGCGTGGAATTTTTAAAAATCGTCATTCTTTAACGTTGTTTAAATTTTCAATCTTTAAAGGTTTGTTATCCGCAGCGTTCCATTCTGTCGATAATATTCGTGGTATACGCGTTACATATGGCGGCCCTTCTGCTACACCGTGAAAGAACCGAGGAAAACTGTTTCGATCGACTGGATCTAGGGTGAAAACCGTGGAAACGCGCTCCAAGCGGAAACAAATTATAACTTGACTTACGATCGTAACGTAACGAAAGTTTCGTATAAAAAGTCGTCGCGCGAACTCGATGCATTGAAATTTACTTCTCGTTCTTACGACGTTAGAGATGGCGACGGTCCAGTGAGAACCGCTGCCGGTTTTACGACTCGCCCCGATTCCCGCTCATTCTCTGCCCGTTCTTTCCACGGAACGTTTCATGGAATTAACTCGCCTTGGGCCACGGCTATATTTCAGCCCTTTTATACCGGTCCTCGGAACGTATTTGCTCTCCAACGGGGCCACCAGATACGGGGTCGCGCGTTTAAGGGAGAACGGTGAATTTTAATTCCCGATGCCGAAGAAGGAACAGGTCTTTCTCTACTCGTTTTACCGTCGGTCCACTGCTTCTTCGCCTTCGTAACTCGTTTACCAGAGTAATTCTGATGGGATCGGTCGCTTTTGCTGCTACTCGTCGACACAGCGAAGCTCGCCGCAGCAAGTGTCGCGAACTATCGTCGACGATACAAACAGCTCGTTTGATTTTACGACTTTAGGCCTTGCAAGAAGTTGAGAAACCCTGGTACAGTACGAAAACTCTCGGTACAGTCGTCCGGTTAGGCCTTACGTGGGTCAATGTAGCGAAATTTCGTCGCACGAAAGCTCCTTCCTCGGCGTTTATCCGAAAGTAAATCGATCTTTTAATTCGACGAAACTTGCACGATTATTTTGGAAGCTCGCTAACGGACATGTGCAATCGATGCTTCACGAAGGCTCGTACGAACAGAGTAAAAGATATTGTTGAAAGAAGCGCTGCTAATTTCGTCTCCTTAGCTTTGGCGAGAAAACGAACGTCGGGGATAATGGCGTATTAGGAGGGAATAATAAATAATTAAGAAATAACGTAGTGCACCGTGGAAACGACGAGTTCCTTCCGCTTCTCGCTGTCGCTTAACTAGCGGCATTTCTATTCTAAATTGCCTCTTACGGGCTGCAGCACTCGACGACAAAGATTGATCAGCGGGACGATAGATACGCAACGCGAGAAGCCTGAAATTTCCTTCTATCGAATAAAAGATGCGCGCTACGTTTCAATTTTTATCGCGTCAAACGATAAACTCGTAATTCTATCGGTCTTGCCTCGGAGCGTAAAATTATTATACTTTGGCCGCTATCGAGTCGACTATGGTTTAACCAACGAACGTACGTTTGCTGTTCGGTACGTTTCGCGACGGTGCAAGTGGAAGGTTGCACCGTTTTCACCAACGGTGGCATATCTCGCGCGTTATGTCAGTCTTACGATGTCGGTACGAGCCACGAAGATTTCTTTGTAAATTTCACAAAGCCTCTACTCTACGATGTACACCGTTGTTTGAGTTATGCCGCTATAAACGTCAAGCAGCGATATATAGTCCTCGCGTTACGCCAAATACGTTCAGGTTGTTGAAAGATCGCAACATAAATTGCTGCGTTTCGTATCACGTTCCATAGGCTGGTGGCATATTCGCAGTTACGATCACGGCTACGACGCCGTGCGCTCCATAGACTCGACGTCGCAACGCTCGTTCGACCACCACCGGAGAAAGCTAGCTGACATTTTATCGCTTGTCAAAATTATAAATAACTCAGTCGTCGTCCGTAGCTCGCTGCCACGGCTAATTAGTTTTAATGCACGAACACGTTCTTTATGCAACGCTACTGCTTGTACCGTGTCGAACTTTTTAACGGCTCGGATTCATCCACTACGACTTATCATCGATTCGTGTGTAATCGAACATGCGATTACGCGAATAATATCGCTCATCGAGTTGATCTCTTCTCTGGATAAATCAATGAACGCGGACGAGCGATTATAACACTGACCCTTTTCTTTTCTCTGTCTCTTCTATTTGGTCGTCCGAAAAGTTTCTTTCGCCTTGTAAGGAAATAACGGATGCACGACATTCGATGTTTTCTATTATTTTTGTCGAATCGCGTATGATCGTAATAATAGAAATAGAACGGAATGGATCGTAGATGATGGAATAAAATAATGTAAAACGAGAAAAGGTCGTGCACCGATTATTTCCTTACAAAAGGAAAGAAACTTTCGGGACAACCTAATACATTTATATCTGCATCTTCTTTTCGATTAATTCTCTCCTTTTCCTCGTTCGTCTTGTATCGACGGCACTCTGGTCCGTTAACTGCATCGACAAATAAATGAATAAATAAATAAGTAGCCTGCGTTCGACGAAAAATTCGACGAAAGAAAGAGAAGATAGAAAGTAGAAGAATCTCGATTTGCGTTTTTCGGCCGCGATTATACAGAGAGCGTCGACCGGCGAAGCAAGTGACGACGAAGCGGCAAAAGGCGCGTATTAGGCGCGTATTAGGCGCGTTGCTGCCAACAGTACGCTCCCATACAGCGGTCATTGTAAAGTAACGCGCACCTGTGCACCTGTCGACGAAACAACAACGGGCCGTTTTCGTCGCGACGACTGGCTCTAACAACGTCAGCAGCGAGCCATACGTTGCAACCGTAAACGAATATATGCAGCGTGAAAGCGTCTTTCTCGTCGCTCTTCGTTTCAACGACGAGATGCTGCTTGTATACGCTTCGTAGACCGAACACCGGAGTAGACGTATATCGTCGCATCTAATAAACCACGTTTAAGCTTGCACGAGGACAGCTGGCCGTAGATTTATATGAAACAGACCATCGAGCTGACACTGTTACCGAGCAGCCACACGGCGACCGATCTCTGTCGCTCTCCGCTCCATTATCGTGCCTTTTGTTTCACTAGGTATACAAGCTGCGAATAAAGCTCGTAACGACGAATACGGAGCGTCGTTTCGATAACGAATCTTTAATAATCGCGGTGCAGCGCAGGCCGATTTTACGGCAAGACGATCGTACGGATAACTCTCGCGACAGTGAAATCGATTTCTATAGTTATTCTCGTGTCTCCTTCCTCCGTGAAGCGGAAGCGTTTGGTTTCTCTGTTCTTCCAACAACGTCGCAACCACATCGACCTTCGCGGAAAAGCCACGGAATAGAGAAGATTCCCCGTAGAAGCGATTTCCACGGTTCAACTGGAAGAGAAGAGACGGGGAGACGCGAGTCGACCGCGTTTCCGCTCTCTCAGGGACCGAACAGCACGCTACGACGACGTTCCTTCTCTCGCAAGAGGAAGGATAATCGCGTTGCGTGGCTGCTGTCTCGAGATATCGAATGCAACGGGGCTGCAACGCGGCGGCCACTTGCGCCCTTTCCTCCCTCGTCGATGGAAACGTTTACGACGCCGGCCGGTAAACTCTTGTCAAGCACTTCGCTACAACGATTTTACGACTGCCGCAGCAACGTATATACGAGTATATAGGAAGGGGAAAGAGTTGAACGGGTTGAAGAGAAGTGGAAGATCGTCGGAGGGCGGAAGACTAACAGAGGAACTGTTCCTTGGCTGGGTTCGGTCGAATGGTCAACTTGGTTTATTACGGTCCGTGGAATTGTCGGAGAATTTTTCTTGATACACGGATTCTTTTTGTTATTTATTCTCCGCGGCATTCTCCGCCAACTTTTTACCCATTTTATGCACGACAGTTTCCTCGACTGGATAGAGTAGACGGATTCTCCTTAATATCTGTTCTTTTTACGGTTCTTGGGAAAGTTTCCTTCTTCGGTGATTTTATATGCAAGAGTTGCCTCTCGTCGGATGATATTAAAAAATACAAAATCAAACGGTATTAGAAAATATTAGTGTTTGGAAATGATTCTGTTTGCTTCGTATCGGCGATCTTTATCGTGGACCGTAGTTGTAGAGAAAGTTTGCTTCTTCCATGGAAGCAGATGGATCGCTTTCGATGTTTATTCCTCTTACACTTCTTGGAAAAGTTCTTTTTTAACGGTTTTATGCGCGAGAGCTTGCTCGTCAGGTGGCGCGTCCTTCGATACCCGCGTTTTAGTATTTGGGGATGATCTTCTTTGTTTTACATCGATAACTTTTATCGACGACTAGTTACAGAGAAACTTCTCTCGACGGATTACGGGGTAGATGGTCTTCCTTCGACGTTTATTCTTTTTACAGTTCTTGGGTGGTTGCCTTTGCCAGCTGCCTTTTTTTTTTCTTTTTTAATATTATTTCTGCTTTGCGATATTCGAGCCCGATCTTGTTTCGTATTGGAAACTTCTACCGAGCACTATTTCTAGAGGCAGTTTTCTCGATAGGTTACGGCGGATCCGCCCTAAATTACTCTTTATAGCGGAGTTTCTGTTAACATAATCGAAAGATTGGCGGTTACGACGTTACACGTGGATTGTTTATTTAAAGAACGTATGGAATCGGCGATCGCCGGTAGACATCCAATGAAATCACGTTTCGCGCTATCGAGTTATTTCGAGCAGCGAATTATTTCGGCGCACTTGGTATCGTTAATCCGTAAGATATTATCAATTAATTAACGTGGCTGCGCGAGCGGAAGGGAATCAATGATCGAAATCGCGTATTTCCCGCGGACGTTAAAAAATACCAAGGGATACCGAATTTAATTGGTTTTTCGGTTTACCCTGCGCTCCAGTTTCGTTTCGCAAAAATACTTTTACGGATTGATGTTCATTTTTCGCTCGATTGATTGTGAAAATGAAACTCAATACGGTCCAACAGAGGACAAAACAAAAATGGACAAAAGAAGAGAAAAATTCTTTACATTGCAAATAAAAGGAATATTTTATGCGATACGATATACTATTGCGCGCGTACTTTGTATAATACGATATAGTATCGCGGATGGAAACTAAAATCAGAAGCTGAAATTTCTCTTTGACGATATATGTGGGAGCCAAAATTTTGCCATCGTTCGAATACGTTCCGTAGGACGTGTCGCTCTACGAGAAAATACAATATCAATATAGGATTTCGCTAAACAAACAACGCGTATCAGCTTTTTATCAAACGATTAATTTCCGAATGAAATTACAAATTTTCCATTCCGAGATTTTTTGCCCAGGTATTTTGTATCTTTTCTACAAAAATTGAAAATCACGCGTTCCGTCGAAACCTCGTCTCGCGTGCTCCGGATTTCCGCTTTGGACAGTTTCTTACATTTCTCCCGAAACTCGTACCAACTTCTTCCTGCCAGCAAAATTATTTCAAACGATTGTAAAAATCGCGAACGGCCGATATCGACGTAAACGCCCGAAACGATTAACTTTCTTCCGATTTTTTGCTCATGTGTCTCCTGCATCCGAGATCCGCGAGTTTTCCGCGCAAAGCTGAAACTCTATTCCCGTTTATCTGCTTTCGCGTAAGTTTCGTTAGATCCTGCAAGCAGAATGAACGCGCCGAATCAAAGCTACCGCGGGACACGTAAAGAGCAACCCTTAACGATGGCATCGGATCATTTCCACGGTCCCGCGTTGCACACACGTTGCGTCGCAGTGGAGTGGAAGTTGGAAAGTTTCTCGGTGTCCCAAAAGTAGCGCGTGGATCGATATTGCAAACGGAAATCGGCCTGTTGTCGCGCAAGTGGAGGAGCGTTCTAACGTCCCTCGGGCTAGGCTTGACCCAGATTGCTCGGCGAGCCGCGAGATATTATCAATTAATTAACCAACGAGCGAGCGACGAATAGGAAGTTTGGCCGTTTGCGTGGACTCTTGCTCTTGGATGTTCTTCCGTTTAGTAGCCTCCGTTGATTTGAAACTATCTAGCGATCGACGAGAATAAGACAAATGATCGATGAAGCGATACGCTTTGGCTTTTTCGATTCCTTTCCGGTGGAATTTTAATTATGCGAATAACGAATGTAGTAACGAACGTAGTGGCGAATGCAGGGAGATAGTATGCAGTTGCATAAACACACTGTAGTTTGAGAAGAGTCGTTGGGACGCTGAAAAAGTTTATGGAATTTTTCATCCACTCGGCAAGTTTTATAAAAATCCGTAGGTAATATTCCGGTGTCATTCTGTGGTAGTTTTATAAGAGCTCTGTAAAATTGTTGTATCGCTGCGGTGATTCCGGTGCCAAGAAATTTCCAGAGACGACAGTCGGAGCGACGCTAGAAGAAGCCAGGCCAAAAGACCAGGACACGGTTCTCGATACTTGCTTCGCCATGTTGGAACGTTGCTCGACAACGTACAAAGCTTACACGCGTGATCGACCCAGCAGATTGCTGAAAAAAATACTCGATCGACTTTCTTCGCTGACTACGCGTTCAATTAAATCGCTACAAATCCCACGATGTATAATTAACATAATCGCACTAACGAGATTGAAGCTGACGTGTTTCTACTGGGATAAACGTCCACGCGTTACGCGAATCTACGCCAATGAACCAATTTACCGAATGTCCTCGCTTGGGCAAATTTGTCCGTTCATTTATTCGTCAAGATTTATGAAACAAGTTGGCGGGTAGAAGGAAGTAGAAAATGTGCTATTTAGAAAAATTTTCCTTAAGAAGGAAAGCTTTATGCGAAGCGTAAGTATCATTAAACGTGGAGGGAGGCGTGATCGCAAGAATTCATACAGTTTTCGGTATTTCCAGATTGTCACAGGATCTGTTTGCTAAATTAATTCGCGCCTCGTGTTTGAACACGTGCGCGGATAAATCCGTTTCTGTAATATATTATTACATATGTGTAAAAAATCCATACTTGCAGAGGATTTCCGAGGAAACTACGCGAGGGACTAACGTACCTTCGTAAAATATAAAACTCTTTTTATCGCCAGTCAACAGGTCTTTGAAATATCGAAATGAAAATATCGTAAATTCGTATAAAGCGGTATAACGCGTATAACAAACAAGCGCTGTTACGTTTTGTCAATGGATAACATTTTGGCGAACGAAACACTGCTCCTCGCAAAACTTTAGTTTCGGCACTTAGAGTCTCGTTTATCTGCATTCTGCAAATGCGAGCTTTCGTCTGAAAAAAGAAAAAAAGAAAGAGAAGAACGAATGATATTCGCATTATTCGTAATCTAGCTAAGGTATAAGAGAGAGCTGCTGTCGTAGCCGTCGTTATTCTCCGAAAACCTCGAAGACCGACCGCAGACCGCAAGAACCTCATCCCGTGGCTACGAGTAGAGCATTAATTAGAATCGCGCGAGACATTCTCGCGAAATATCGTCGGGGTCAATTAAAGATCGTCCCAGGCGGATTCCAGAGGAATTCCTGGCCCGAGGATCGATCGATCGATATATTAAACCCGCTTCGATTCCAACGTCTCGTGGTTCGCCCTCGTTCCTAACTGGAATTAATGCACTTCTGTATACGGTGTTCTAGATATACATGGTATGGACGTAACTAATGTAACTATGTGTAACAGGTACACACGTAACACGACTATATACTGCACGGCCATGATTTTCAATCTTTGTCTCTCGAGGATCTTTAAAACACGCCGTAACTTACTCGAACCTAACCTAAAATTCACGTTGAATTTCGTCGTTTTTTTTACTGAGAAATTCGTTTAGTGGGCGAGCAAATGGCACCATCGATGTTTGAAAAGATAAGATAATATCATTATGAAAGGTGTCGCAAACAATTCTAAGTACCTGTAATTGAATATCAAAACTGAAGCTAGACCTAACCTAAAGCTCGCGTTGAATTTTGTCCTTTTCGTTTAGCGGGAAATTCATTTAATGCGCAAGCAAGTGCCACTGTCGATGTTTGAAAAAGTAAAATATCAATGAGAGAAGCTGTTGTAAACTGTTCCGAGTACTTTTAACTTAAAATTTAAATGAAACGTAAACCTAACCTGAAACTCATGTTCAACTTTGAGATTCATTTTCGAAAAACTATGGAGCGCAGGCAACGAACTAGATACCGATAGCGAGCCAGACGACTACCGAGTCCCATTTTTTTTAATTTATTCCCTATTCGTTACTTTGTCCTATTCCAATTTACCACTAATGAACATAAAATCAAACTTTTCTTTTCTGTCGCTCGACGTGCGTTTATCATAGTTAGCTTTAGGCGACACCTAGGTTTACGTTTACTTTCTTTAATAAAAAATACTTACAATTGATTGCAACATTTCTTAAGGTAACGTCTATTAGCTTCTTAAACAGCCCTTTTCGCTATATCGAAGTTTGAAGAAAAATCGAGTATACCGACCAAATTGCAAAGTCTCGTCAAGAAAAAGTCCTCTTACGTTCGCATAATCGAACGTTCGGCTAAAATGTTTTCGAAGAATCGAAGTTCGCATAAAAGGTACGAACGTTTAAAAAATCGTGCCTCCATCGCGATAAACAGAAGCGGCAAAATCATTTCGAACACGATTCATTCTGCGGAGTATGGCAGCGATATGGCGCGGTCGTGGGTTTCAGTAATATAATAACGAGAAAGGGCTGCCGGTTATGAATCGACGATTACTTTCCATTCACAAAAGGCCTTCGTCGGCTAACACGGGCGGACGTTGCTCGTTCATTTATCGCGCCACTCATTTAATTACGGCGAAACGTTGAACTTGAGCGTAATTAAAGAGCGCTTTTCGACTTCGCCATTCTCAACCAACCCCCTTCCCTCCCCCCCACACACACACAATTCTACCATACTATCGTTCTCCGGATTTTCTCTTTCGTTCGCGGATAGTCTCTTGGCTTTTCACCGATGTTTCCTTGCTTTTTCTGGCTAGTTTCGTCTCCCGTTTTCATCCTCGTTTTTACTTTCGTTCAACCATCATGCTTTCCATCCACGATCTTCAGTTTCGTTATTCCGTTTCTGCTCTTTGTCGAAGAATCGCGGTTTTTTTAACACCGCCACTTTCTTCCTCCGGTCCTCTTGGTCAACTTTGTTCAATCGTTCCTTGTGGTTCCTTTCGGACAATTCCTGCTCCTTAAATCGCCAACGTTTTGTCCATGTTACGTTCTGCGTTGAAAACGACAACGAACACGCGAATAAATGCCAAGAATGACGTCGATTTCTACGTAAAGTTCACGTAGTTAGGCTGAAAATCTCCTTTGAGTAGAAATTGTAGGTAAAAGTACAGAAATATAACATAACGTTTCCTGAAATTATTACATATCATTACACATTACATATTTAATTTATTTATTTAGAATCGAATCCAACTCTGACGTTTATTAACGACTACACTCGCGCGCTATTGTATTTCGTACGCTTGTACGATATTGTGTTATACCAGCAGGTTGTTGTTTAGTCGTAAATGTGTACGATGTGTTCGTGTCGCATTAATGGACACACTTGTACACCTATAACACGTGTCAGTCGCAACGAACGTCGTTATTTTTCTGCGACCAGTGTGCGATCAGTTGGAAAAGCTTCGTGCCTTTTAGGAACGGTAAAAGCCGTTTTATTTCCTTTCTTTTTTTTCTTTTTTTTTTTCTTTCGTTTTGAACATTTGTACATCGTATATTATATTATCATAATGTTTGAAAAGAGACAAGGAAAATACAAATAGAACGAACCTCGTCATTGTCATGTAAAAGTCTATTTTCCAATACGCATTCCACGTCCGCCTCGGTAGGGTTAATCGCTAAGTCGTAGCTTCCTGTTTATTCGTTCAGCGTGACAAGTTCAAAGTTTTGATCCCAAGATCAATGGAATTGGATACTTGTTTCGTTATTGTGTTTTTGCTCTTTGTCGAAAATTTCTCCGTTTCTGAACGCCATCGCTTCTTCCTTCGGTTCTTTTTTATCTTGCCTTTTCGATAGAATTCCAGCGTTAATTATCCTTTTTCTTCCCCTTCGTTTATTTAGCGAGGCGAGCATTGATTGGAAACTTTGAAATTAGAGTTGTTTGGTTATCCTGCTTTTGTTGCTCGTTAGAGAATTCTCCGTTTTTCAATACTATCACTTTCTTTTTTCTGCAGTTCTTTCCTTTTTTCTTTTTTTTACTTTCGAAATGGTATTGTCAGAGAACTCTTGCGTTAATTGCTTTTTTGAATTTTTCAATCGTCTAGTAGTCTAGCGAGCTTTCGTTCAAAACCCTGTGGTTAGGGTTGTTTCGTATCCTGTTACTCTCGTTACTGGTTTTCCGATTGGATTTTCAGGTGTTTCGTTTCAGTTAAAAATCTGATTCCTCGATATTTCTCACTGTTGTTAAAACAATCCTTCATTTTCTTCCAATCATCTACTTTAATTTTCCATTCGCCCAGTTTGCATTTGCCCGTTTCGCGATCCTCAGATATCGTTCAATTTCTATAAGCCTTTTTCTGCTTCCCCGTTCCTTACGTCTTCCTTTCTTTCTTTTTTTCTTTTTTCTTTTCATTACTAAACTTTCCTCCCTTTTTTCATCCAGAACACGTTCTTCGACGTGTTCGCTCTTCTTCGACACTAAATTTCTCGATACATTCGTCGCTGCGTTATTTTATCAATTTTTCATTCTCATTTCGTTGCTCCCGTACATTCGTTTTATCCTACTCGCCAATTTTCTTCCTTTTATCTTGCAGCGTACTCTCCGCCATCTTTCGCTCGTTCCTCCCAACCTTTCCACCTTTACTGTCGCGCACATTTCGTTCTGTCATTCTATTTTACATATAATATATGTGACATCGTTGCGTCCCCTCTTTATTTCTCCTATTCTTCCCTTCCTCGTTTTTTCTTTTTTTTTTTGCAAATGCCTCCCCTCCACGTTTTTCTGTTATCGTATATATACGTCTCTCTTTCTCTATTCCACATCGTCCGTGCTATTTCTGCGTGAAATATATAACGTACCATCGCAGTGGAACTTCTGCTCGAGCCAACGGCGGAATAATCTCGATGCAAATTCACGACCGGGCACACCCTCGTCTGAATCTCATCTCCGTGAATCCGATCCGTGAAGGGAGCCGAGAAGTCGAAAGTCAAACGACGACGCCAGGCTTCGTGCGCTTCTCTGTTGTTCCGTTCGAAAACCTGTATTACCCTCTCCAAATCTTCCTTTAATTCTAATGTTCATAGATTTCCATTCTAATTATGTTATCAGAATGTCGTAGTTGTCGAACGCGAAGAATCAAGGGAATTGTACTCCTCTGCGCTGTTGAAAATTATTCTTTACTCCGTCGGAGCTGTAAACATGCTTCTCAAATCTAGATGGTACAGAATTGAAAGATTGCGTCGAATGGCGTATAAAAAGATATATAATGTTCCCATTTGGAAAAGCAACGATCCCGCTTCCATCCGAAACGTTTTCTTTCTTTTTCGCCTTTCTGACACAATAATCGCGCGTATTTTCCAAACGCGAAATCAGCTGAGCGAAACCATTCGTTCGTCAATTTATTATTCCTCGACTTCGATAGGAAAAATGCGAGTATAAAACGGGGGAAACTCGCAACGCGAGAAACGTTCCGCGAGGCCGTTTCACGGCGAGCTATTTCTGTCGAGGAAAACATCCTACCAAAAATGATTTTCTTTCTTTTTTTTTCTTCCGTAGGGAAAAGCATGACGCTCGCCAACTGGCGGTACGATACGACGATACGCGAAAACGCGCTTAAAAACACCGGCTTAAACCAGCCGGATGTTTATCCGCGGCGGAATATTTCGATGAAACGCTCTTTTATCCGAATATCTGGCTGGTTACCGGGTTTGTTACGGATTTGAATTCCGACATCGGCGAATGGAATGGCGCGTTGCGAATCGGCCTTTCGGCTGGAAAATTGTCGTTCGTTTTCCCCTCGCGTTGATTGCTTTCCTTCCTTCCTTTTCCTCCTCCTCCTCCTCCTCCTCCTCTATGTTTTAATTCGATGAAAAAAAGGGAGGGGGAAAAATAAAGAACCGATAGATAGGATATAGTTTATTTAAAAATTCCATCGATCTCGAGAGTTTTTCGTCGCTTTCGCAGAACTTTCCAGCCAAGTTTTGCAAGCAGGATTTTTGGTTTTAGCTTTTGGAAATCTACCTGGAAGTTGGCAGCTCGTTTCGTTTCGTTTCGTTTCGTTTTACCGCGTTTAGAAGTCTACGCGAAACTTATCGTTGAGATTGGATTTTTTATGTCTCCATCTAATTGTCGTCTTAACGAGAGAAAAGATATTCGATCGTCGCTGCACATGGTACGCTAGGGACTGAAATTCGTCGAGTCGCAGAACTGATTGCTCCTGTTAATCGAGAACGACGAAACCTTATAGATACATGTATGAACGCGTAGTTTATAAATTCATCGTAAAGCGCATCGAAACGCGTGGAGATTGCTTTGACCAAATACATGACGTTTCGTAGAAACCACGCGCGATTAAATTCATGACTGTGATTACGAATCTGCAATAACGAAATTGTAATAATTAATCATCGCGAGATTGCATTGAATCACATCGGCGTTGCTTCGACGAAATATATCTGTATCTATCTATGTGTGTATATACATATATATATATATATATATATATATATATATATATATATATATTGTATATATATATATATATATATATATATATATATATATATTGTATGTATATATATATATATATATATATATATATATATATACATACAATCTTATAGAAACAACATTTGAGAAAAGATTTTCATTTGAAACACTCTGTGTATCCTAACCTATAATATCATGTAACAGCGTTTCTTGGAAGATCGGTCGAACCAGAGTATCGCGATTGTCGAGCGTCGTTTTCATTCTCCGATATAATGCAACGTCGGAAATTAATCCGCCGCGTAGAAAGAGAAAGCACGAAACATACTTTTACGAAATGGCAAGGAGAAAATTTCGATAAGAGACGGGGATCAGTGGCGTAATTGTTACGAAATGGAGGTTAACGTGCAATTAAGTGGATGATTCGAGTGATCGATGAACGTTAATTGGACCGCAATTGGAGGTTCTATTGAGCGGATCGACGATACGTCTTATCTGCATATTATTATTTTCGCAACGTCGTTCGTTATATTTAGAAGTCGCATATCGATTTGTGGCCTGGCGGCGCTAGTGTCGCGTGATTAATTTTGCCGACGATAAGTAAGTAAATAAGCCGTAAACGAGAAGGGCGAGCAATGAAAATTACGCGTGTCATATGTTAATTATTATTATTGTATGATAATCGTAAGATTGACGCGACGGCATTCCAGTTCATTTGATCGGGTCGCGCGTGCATCGAAACTCGATGATTGAAAATGGAAGAGCCGCGAATGACGCACGCCATCTAATCGTAGAGCGTAATTGAAAATTCACGATTACAAGATTGCCTTCGCTCGATTCAAGAGCGAACAAGGGATTTCGCTTATTCTTATTTCACGTTATCTATGTTAGTAGCGGAGAACGGCTGGCAGAATTTACGTAGCGCAAGCTTCTCTAACCTAGGCTATCGATCGCTTATCGTTAATTATAGCGGTTTAAACTGTATCATTGCATCAGGAATAGATATGTCGTAAGCAAAGTAAAATTTGAAGGTTATGTCGAAGAGCTTGGTATTTAGGTTGGAATTCTCTCTTGGAGATCGCGAATCTTGGGAACAGATAGTTATTATTCACTTGTATTGCTCGTCATTCATTCGTAATGTTATTATTGTATTGTCTGTTGTAATATCGTTTTAATAAATAAATATATATATATATGTATATATTATTTCCTCCTTCAATTTTTTAATTGCTTGTTACATATTTATCACTTGTCCCGTATTACGCGTTAATATATTTAGAATTAAAAAATTCCACGTTACGTTAATTCGATACGAATTGTTATCGCAGTTTTATTCGCAGTATTGTTCGTTCTTCCTAAATTTTTTCCCCGTCGACTCTAATAAAAGTTCTTTCACGAGAGAATGCATAATTCATCGAGTCCGAGAAGAAAGGTAACTGAAAATTTCGTAAAAAGGACCTTGCCCAATAGAGACTTACTATTTAGTATATATATATTTATGTATTCTGAAAACCATTCTTCGCGAAATAACATTAACCAGTTCGCGGAAAGGTCACAAAGAATCCTCAGCTCCATAAATCAACAATTTCGAGGAAAGGAGAAGTAGCTGAAAATTTCGTAAATGATAGAAACCTACGTATATATTCTGAAAAAAAAAAAAAAAAAAAAAAAAAAAAAAAAAAAAAAAAAAAAAAAAAAAAAAAAAAAAAAAAAAAAAAAAAAAAAAAAAAAAAAAAAAATATTCTTCGCGAGACAGCATCGACCAGTTCACAGAGAAATCGCAAGAAAATCCTCGGATCTGTCGGTCGTGTAGATCGCCGAGCCTACCAAGGAAAAGAATAGCGTGCCCAACTCTAGCTACTCGAAGAGAAGCGCGATGGCTGGCTAACAACCGATAACAGAGAGGAGTAAGAGAAATAATTACGGCGAAACAAACAAAGATATAAAATATTCTGGATGAGTTATCGTCGGCATAAATTTCAGGAGCGCGCGTGACACGTTACAGCGCCATGCGACGCATAAACGCGCGCACACCGAGGCGGAAATGGCGCATTGTGCGGTATCCCTATGGCGAGATATCTGCGATTCTGGGTTGGAAGGTATTCGACGCTACGTATGCAGGTGATTGCGTTCGCCAGTGCAATGCGACTCGAACCAGGATCCAGGCATTTCGATATTAGAATAGCAATGAGTTAATAAAGGCGGGTCGACGGTGGTGCTGGCGCGACAAGATTGGAAATTGCGCTCACCGTTTCGATTTTTATTCCTAAAATATCGCGCGATTTAACCCCGCAATGTGTACGCATATGTGTAAATAGGTACTCTTCATCGTGGTAGAGATTATCACGATAATTTGTCGATCATGCGCTGTATATATCGCTCGGCTGGTTACGTTCCCTTTTATCTTACTTTTTTTCGTTTTCTAGCCTCGTAGACTACTTAGCTTAATTTCATACGGTTAATTAAGTTTATATTTATTTTTACGCCGAATCTTACACCCACTCGATCAAATTTATTCGCGAAACGCTAGTTTACTTGCTTGCTACCAGAGGTTCGCTCTTTGCATTTATTAGAAACACGATAACCCGTTTGTATTGACCTTTATAATCCGTGGCTTAGCTTTTGCAGCTATTTTGTGTTACGCGTATGCGCGCTTGAGCAAAGCCGTGTTCTGTGTAGTTCCGTGTCTCTGAGTTCGTTTCTCGCCAAGGCTCTTATCTTCATTGTCTCTCGCATGTGGCAAAATAGTCTTCAGTTTGTCCGCCGTTTCTCTTCCCTTCGAGCGCGATGTTTAACCGGAAACAGATTTTTCTTTAATTCTTACTTAAGCTCTGTCTTAATTTTTATTCCACGTTGAATGTCACAGATTCGCAGGGGTTTTATAATCCTATTATTAATTCTAACTTTACGCTGGAACCTCGCTGGAATATTTTAGCTATTTTCTTCTTAATTCGTACTTACGTCGAATACCATAAGTTGGGAGGATTTTTAATAATCCTACCATTAACCCTAATTTAGCCGAGAATCCTTGGGAATGTTCTAACCACTTTGTTCGTAATTTCTCTTCTTAATTTCTATTCGCGTCGAACGTCGTAAATTGGTGGAATTTGTATCATTTTCGCGGTTGCGCGCATCGAATTATACTTATCACGGGAAACCGTAAGGATCTAGGGTTAAATGTTACATTACTTAATTTCGAAAGCTTTAACTTAAGCTAATTTTATTCGTCGATCTAAGTTAATCCCTACCATTGAGACAGTTTTAAGATACAAGATAATTATTACAATCGTCTGTAAGCCAACGATTCTCTTCCTACCAGTTTCGATATTGGCATTTAACTGTAGGCGTTCCAACTGTTTCTTCTTACACACGTGCAACTCGTTTTGAATAAAAATGAACGATTTCGCGCATCGATATTCTCGTTATCAGATTAAGCGTTTATACGTCTTAGGAAACTACGCTTGTTCGCGATCTTGACAATAGAGGCTCGGCATTCGCATAAACGAGGTTCTATCGCGACCAGAAATGACTGCAACTGAGAAACAATCTCAAGTAGGAAAACGCGTTTCCAGCAGGTCTTCCCTCGTTGTTTTAGTCGATCGCTCTTCCATCGCTGAAACAAGCGTCACATATCGCGGAACACTCCGTACACGATCCGTCGTAGAAACAATGGAACTGCTTCAAAATAGCGAAACACGGGCGTTTTATCGAGAGAAACGTCTCATTTTATCGGTGGTGGATTCCTGTCGCGACGATACAACGATTTTCACGGCCAGCCGATGCGTCAACCTCGATGGTCGCGTGTCTTTCCGTGGAATTCCTCCGAGGATGCTGGCCACAGACTTCCGCGTGTCTTGAGTGTTGTCACAACGTCTCCCCTTGGTTGTTATTTTAAGCCGCGGAGACAAAAAGAAAAAAAAAGGTAATGGCACGGTGCTAAATTTGGCGAGTGGAGCGGCTGGTGCACAACGTCTTAATCCATTTGTCTTGGACAGAAGCTGCTACGGCCGCCGTACGATGCATCACCGTGCGACGAAAGCGGATCCTTTCGCACACGCGAACCATCTCTACTCCGATGATGTGAAATCGTTAGATGTAACTTGACTTCGAACCATTCAACGGTCATCGAAAGTTTGCGCGATTACGCGATAACGAACGGTGTACTTTCACGTGGCGCACGATTTCCTATCGATGTCGCCACTGGCCGTTTCCTAATCTTAAGAAGCCCGGTTATTTTTGCGGCGGATCGTGTTATATTGCTTGGGAGGAAAATGGGTCGAACGTGAGCGCGTCCCGTAAAGGGAGCCACTCTCCGGGTCAGTAATAATTCGGGACGTACGTGCGCTCGCGTGACCCAGTCTCACGGTGCACGCTGCTGCACACGATGCATTTTTCCCGGCGACTTCCGGCGACTTCCGGCCAGCCTCCACCCCCGGGAGTCAGCCAAGCTAACCGTCGCGATGCTTACCAGAATTTACCGGGCCGTGCCTGGGAATTATCTCGTGTGTGGGGAGGGGGAAGTTTCCAACGTACTGCGCTGCAAACCAACCTTTATACGCGTATTATATATGTGTATATGTATATGTACTTGTACATGGTCCTCCACATTGAGTCTGCCTTTGACGAATTTCATACTTATTGCAATTTTGTTCATTCAATTAGTTGGCAGAAATTTAGACACGTTTTCGGAACATTTTTTTTTGCGTTAAGAGTTTTATATATATATATACATTTATTTATATATATTATTATATATTTATTATATATTATATATATATATATATTTATTTTATATATATATATATATATATATATAAAACTCTCCGTGTCATCGTACAAATGTTTCGTAATGCACGTGTCGTAATATACACGCGCACGCTACACATTCGTAGTATATATCGCTTTATTTGTTTCGTTTCGCTCTATTTCGTCTATGTACGTATTTCATTAGTCTATGTTAGCACGAAGGGCTTGAGCGCGAGAGGATGAAAAGGAAACTTGGTTGATCCACGTCGAGCTTTCCTTTCGCGAGTTTCGTATTTGTTGCGATATTTTGTTGGTGCAATTAGTTGGCAGAAATTTAGACACGTTTCAGCGACGGTGATTTATTTGTTACAGTTCTCAGTTAACACTAGGAACGATACATATATTTGTTTTGTAACGCTTTATTTATTCGATTCCACGTGCTTACGTTACGAATGGGCGAACTTGAGCGCAAGGCGATGGAAAGAAATCTTCGCTGGTTCACGTCGAGTTTCCCTTTCGCGAACTTCATATTTGTCGCAGCTTTGTTCGTTCAGTCAGTTCGCAGAAATTCACACGCGCTTCGGAGACATTTATTTCTTGCAGTTCCGGGGTAACATTACGAACAACATATTTAGTTTATATTTATTTATTGTCTTATTCTATAGATTCTATAACGTGCATTATAATGCGCATATATTATACGTTCATGGTATACATTGCTTCGTTTATTCTTTTTTATCCTATTTTATATACATCAATATTTATCTTCCCTATATTACGAAGTTTCGTTGCTCGACGCCAAACTTCCCTTTGACGAATTTCATATTTATTGCAGTTTTGCTCATTCAGCCAGTTTGTCGAAATTTAAACACGTTTCGGAGACACTTATTTTTCTCTCTTTCTCTCTCTCTCTCTCTCTCTCTCTCTCCTGCAATTCCCAGTTAGCATCAAGAGCGACATATTTATTTTATACTCTATTGCTCTGTACATTTTACGTAATATATGCGTAGTATAATATATAGATATTATACATTCACAGCGTATATTGCTTTATTTATTCTGTTTTATTCTATTTTATTTATATACATGTGCCGCTTCTGTATGGTACAAAGAGGCGGGTTGAGCGCGACGGGTTGGGAAGAAAGCTTCGTTGCTCGACGCCGAGCTTCCCTTTCACGAACTCCACATTTATTGCAATATTTTTCTCACTATGTTTCGTCAATTCATGGCAGACATTACGCGGTAAAATATTTAACAGAAATATTTTTACTTGAGGAAATATTCAACGACCGAGTACTTGGACTAAATTCGTGATCAATTTCACGAACGATAACGAAATCGATGACTGACGATCTAATTAGAAAAATTAACAAATTCTCTTTTGTCGCGATTGGAAGAAGAAAGTCGGTAGCGTTGCCACGTAAATCCATAATAATATCTTTCCCTGTTCGTCGTAACATCTTGATTCTCATTTTATTCGTAAAAAGTGTTCGTTATGTTGTAATATCCCTTAAAAAAAAAAAAAAAAAGAAAGAAACATTCGTTGCAACACTCGTTCCTTTCAGAACTTTTTCCCGGTAGAAACAGGCTCCGGTAGAATTCTGAAAAAAATCTTTGTAGAACAAACTTGGTCACAGTAAGGTTGAAGGATTATTAATTCCGCTTCCGTGTTCCCTATCCTTCGACTTATTTCAAGCTGTTACCATTCGTCCAGCGAACGCGGCTCTTTGCTTCCCTTAAAAACCGATAAACGTGTTTGCTTGGTAGCTGCGGGGCCGCTGATCGCGGATACGTCGATTTATTGGATTATCGTTGCAGTTGGCTCCGGAAGCGGTTAAGAACTGCGACGATATTCTTTTTTTCTTCTTTCTTCGGGCGTATATGTAGAAGCGAGAGTAGAGGAAAATCGTTTCCCTCGTTACATCGAGAGAGAGAGAGAGAGAGAGAGAGAGAGAAAGAAAAAAGAAATTTGCGGACCGGATGACGCGGAAGTTGCAAAGTCTTTGTTTCGGTATCCGTCGTTGAACCCGTTGTTTGTCTTTGATCGCTGTTTTATTCTCTTATGGTCGATGCCTTTGCGCACACAAAATAAATGTCCTTCGATTTCCTCTCTTTGTCGTACTTTCTTTATCGTATTTTATATTTACACGGAGAATTTGTTTTATAATCAGATCGCACGGTATTTATGCAAAACGATATTTTCCAAACACGATTCCTTTAACGCCAGCTAAACGAAGATGCGTTTCACCTATCAAATATTACAACGAATACTCCATCTCGCGCATTGAAATTTCCTGCCAATGCCTATTGTTCAAACGTTCCCGTAAATAAAACGTAAACAACGAAACATAAAAATCTACGATCAGCGTTTTATTACTTCGTATTTTATATTCATCGATTTATTATTTTACACGACTTTTATCCCGCTGGATGGCAGGTTGCTCTATATGCAAGCGTATTTAATGCGCTGGGTGTAATCCACGTGGATCACCTTCCTACTTTTTGTCCATTACGTCGCAAAATGCGTACACTTCTCGCGCGCGCAACAGAAAGTAAAAAAGATTTCCGTGGACGAAAATCCTGGACGCTTCGCTTGTCGATAAATGGTCGCGCCAAAATCGTAAACGAACATTGGAAATATCCGACCAAGCGAAGTCAAATTCGGGCAACGTTCGTCACCTACGGAATCTCGGATGAAAGAGCAGAAAACTCGGGTCAAACCGCTGTAGTCGCACTCCGACTTTAATAAGCACGAACAATCCACAGGGCAAGTTATAGGGGCGATGTTGGTTGACGCGCGTACTCTCTACCTTTTAACTGCTTGTACCACTTTTACCTGCGCCGTAAAAGCTGGCCATTAAACTAAGAACCGTGAAAATAATTTTACCTTAATTGACACACGCTCTTGGATCGCTTGAATTCGCGAGACTACGATGACTGGCCGCGGTTCGTTAACTATGCTGCTGGCTTTTCGTAATTTTATCGGTGTAACGACGATGGCGGCAGGGTTGGAACGGCGGAATGGAGGTCGAAGGAAAAAGGGAAGAAAGGACGCGTCACCCTTGAGCGACTGGCTGGAGCCAGTGAAAGAGGGCCGATATAAAAAGCTCCATTAGTAATATCTGCTTCTGAAGGGTTGTCTCGGTATTTATACTGTTCTTTCGCCGTTTCTTTGAACGATTGCTCGCTTCCGGTTCTCGATGCCTTTCCCTCGGATGGAACTTTCAACCATATTTCTTCCGGAGAAACGGACGACGAAAAATTTGTTACGAGCCGTGTTCCAGCTTTGGAAAATCTTCACTCGTGCTTCCGAGTTCGGAGGTTTCGAACGAATGCCGTGAAATATGCAAAACGACGCTGCGAGAAGAATGTGACAAACGTAATGAAGGGAGGATGGGGACAGCGTGTGTAGCAGAACATCCGAACCTGGCAGAAGCCCTTCGTACGGATCGACAGGGCAGATCAGCGACAGTCGCGATGTGACGAAATAGAGAGAGAGAGAGAGAGGAAGCTGTGAGAAGAAATACAGGGAATTAAGGGAGGAAAGAAGAGATACGGAGAAAAGGCTCGATAGCTTGATGTAGTTGGGTAGAAGATGAGGAAAAAACCAAACGGTATTGCTTTGTCCACGACACGTCCACGTTTGTCCACTCAGAATTTTCGTTTGTCCGCCCTTCGAACAAAGCTTGTCGGTTACTTGACATTTTTCACGCGGCGATAACTGTTTTTTATTTCTTCTTCTTCTTCTTCTTTTTGAGGATCAGTAGGCGAGAAAATTTTGGAGGAACGTGGACCAATCGTAGCTAGGCTGGACGACTACGAAACGAAATTCGGCTTCTTCGAACGTTCAGTTGGATCAGTCGACGATGATAACGAGATTCTGCATAATAGTCGTGTAGACAGAATAAAAAGATTGGAACGAAATCAGCGATGACACGGAGGGATGACAAGCTTTGTTAATTTTCAGGTTAAAAACATTTGCAACGGATTATGAAAGAATGGAAAAACGTATAATAAATCGCAAAGTGATTAAAAATTTGTAATATACGATAGGGCGGACGTGTAACATTCGTAACAAATCGTTGAAATAATAAATGTACAGTAAATTTATAGGGGCGGTAAACAATTTATAATAAATCGTAAATATAATGAATCGCGTGGTGGGATGAAAAAGTTATAACGAATCGTAGGATGTTGACAAATTTGTAATGAATCATAGAGGGATTAAAAACTTGTATCGAATCGTGTGACAGATGAAATAATTTATCGTACAAATAAAATCGCAGAACGCGCGAGTTCTAACAAAAAGATCCATTTTTCCATCTACAATTTTTCTTGCGTACTATCGAAGAATTAAGCGGATATTATAATTCCTAAATTAAAATTACATTTTTATTTAAAACAAATAGTACGTAACGAAAGAAACGCTGTTACCACGGGTTAGCTGTGCGTCGAGTTATATACGTATAGGCTGAAAACTCGTGTACACGGAGCGTGTTTCGTTTAACTAGAAACGATAGAGTATCTGACGAGAAACTAGAGTTATCGGGAAAATGTTTTAACGAAAGTTGTTTGGTTCGAAGAGAGATATCATACGGTGCAAATTATTTTTTTTTTTTTTTTGCAATAATAGGGGAGATTTTACGGTCAACTTCGTTTTTTGTGTTTTTTGATGAAACCACGTGTTTTTTAACATATAGAAAGGTATTAATCTGCTTATGTCGAGAAACTCGGCTCAGCAGATATTTTAACTTTAATTTGTCGTATGAAAGACAAGCAAAGAGGCATTCTTGCGTTCGTGTTTGTCTTTGTCTTCCACAAGCTATAATACAGGCTATAGGTTTCACGTTCACGATGTAAAGCTAACTTGGGTTTAAGACAATTAATTGTATCCGAAAACTATGGACGGAACTATGGATGCAAAATATCAGCTTGTCCTCAAAAGTTTCAACGTCGGAAAGTTTCAAACTTTCGAAAGTTCCGATAGAACAAAATAGACGATGCATAATTCAAATGAAATAATATAGAACAAAAAATGTTGCGCATCTATCGTTTCCTTGTAAAACGGAAGAAACTTCTTGCACGACCTAATAAATCGAAACGAAGAAATATAAAATAAAAAAATTATATAATATTAATACATATAAATGTCACATGTATAAGAATATAAATTATGTAAACTATATAATTTAAATAGATGCTGGCTTCGTTCAACTTAACAAGGAGAAAATAATAAAATAACGAGTTTCGTTGTTCGCGTAGCTCGAGAGGGACGTTTAAAGAGAGAATCGAGCCACGTTTCCAACAGTTAGAAGGAAACTGTGTCTCATTTCCGTGGTGGAGATCGGGTACGGACCGTGAGACGTGACCGAGAACTTTCGTTATAGTTAAACAACCGCGTCCGATTAATCATTTTCCGCCATTGCTCCCCTTGAATCGTGTCCATTGCGATAAACGGCCACGTAAATGCGGCCACGTAACGAGAAACGCGTGCCTCGTCATCCTACTTGGAAATTACCGAATTTCACTTGAAAATTATAATACCACCGTAATCCTATATACGTGCATACTGTAACGTTAAATTTAACAAATTAGCGATCGAGTCACTGCGGAACTTCCGAGAATCGCGTTTTCTAGTAACACTCTGTAGATTTCAGAGCGATTACGTTCTCGATAGATTTCAAATTTCGCGGTTCTTGGTCGCGGTTTGTGTGGATGCTTTAGAATGCCAGACTTTCGATAGCTCAAGCTTTTCTGTTCATCGTAGAATATTGTTCGCTGGATCGATCGACGAATCGATCGAAATTGCAAATGTCGCGGAATTTAGCTCGGTCCTAATCGATCTTCCAGACGTCCGCAGCTTTCTTCGGCGTCGCTAACGAAGGGTTTTAACGAATAATCTTAAGTAATGGTAATACTTGTTACGATCGAAACGTTTAATAATACGGCAGAAATATCGTTTCTCATATTCTGCTTTTCCAACTATTTTTCGTTAACACCGTCTTCTTCTGCTAGATTTCCAATTAAAAGAGAAAACAAATTCGCCGCTCTCTAATTACTCGAAAAGTGGACAGAGAAACGGACTACCATAAACTCCGCGATACCACACGAAATAACAAAGCCATGTGTCCCGGTCTCCGTTCTCGAACCAACGTAAAATAGCAGAGATCTAGTCGAGGTATTCGGACTACGTGCTAACTGCACACACAGGTCCAACGCACGAACTTCTATCGCGAAGAAAAGCTCCTCCGTGATGCGAACTCTGCGACCTACCACTCACAGTACAGCGACGTATTAAAGAACGAAAGAAAAAAAAAAAAGAATAAGAAGAAAAGGACATTCGTTAAATATTTTGCTTCTTTAGAAAAATCTTACGTTATTCGTATATAGAATATTTACGTTATTCGTGGGTGCGATACGTGTATCGTATTTTACGAGAATTATGAAATTGATATTTTAAATGCATTTATTCAAAGAAAAATTCATCGCTCAAGGGATATTTTCAGCTCTAATTATTCTTGTGGTGCGTTGAACTTCTGGATGCATGGTGAACGACACGTGTACCGGAATAGAGGCACGCGTGGGCATTCTTGTACACGTTTACGGCGCGCGTTTCCTTACCTTTTCGAACGATATAACGGTACACGCGTGCTCCCACTGATGCATTGGCTCTTTCATCTCATTTCTCTTTCCTCTGTTTCCTCTCGATCCTACGAATCAACGTATGTAGTTGTTTACGCTCGTTGAGCAACCATATCTCCGTTCTTAAGCGTTAAAGACGTATATGCATATCGATCGATACGATGAGAATTTTTATATTATCGATTAGTATATTTTATATAATCGTGACTGTTAACCATGAAATTATATCTTTAACGAATCGTATGCTTTCGATAGTTGATAATCGTTTAGTTGAAAAATTCTATAAAGTCCTCTTAATGATATAAATTCCAATCGTTTTGATTCTCCTCTACGCTGTGTAGATTCCACTTTATTCGTAATATTCCTTTTTCGTTTCATCGAATTTTTTAATTAGTTTTTGTCGTGTGTGTTAAAAATAACACGTTGGTGTATCTCGCGCTTATTTGTCGAAATTACTCGATTACTCGAACGGACAATAGAGTCTTCTTTCTAGCAAAAACACAGCACACGTGTGCGTTGTCCGTTAAGGCTGAAGTTTACTAAGGAAAACGGCAGAATGCAACGTTGTAAAACAATTTAGATAACCTACAGAATTGCAAGTTAATGCCTCGTTCGTGGCAAGAAATCGCACACACCGTGCTCCACTTGCGTGTTTTTTCGCCAGCTTGGTCGTTGCGCAAGGATTAAGGAGAAAGGATTGCATTCTTCCTAAAGCAACAAAATTTGTCCCTTTTGCCGACATTTTTCATTTCCATTCCCAGAAATTTTCATTCGTTTCCTTTCGCAATTCCAGATTAAACGAGATATCGTTCGTTTTTCATTCGCAAAGTCTTTACCGCCCAAATTCTCTTTCTTTCTTTTTTTTTTTCTTTTTCTTTCGACAAGCTTTTTAGTCTCCCGCAAATTCCGACGGATTTCCCCCCAAAATCCTAAATTAAGAAACATATCGTCTACCTTTTATCGACAAACTCTTGGTCGTCCATTGATTTCTACTCGGAGAGAACCTGTACGAAACCTACTTAACCGTGGAAGTTTACACAACTTTCTAATTAGCAAAGCAAATTGTGCGAACCAAATTGTATTTATTCGACAGTTCCGTAACGCGCAACAAGCAGAGGAAGTAAAACATTCAATTTTAGCACTTGGAATAACAATAAAACGAGACCTTCTTCTATTTTTCTCTTTCTTTTCTTCTTTTTTTTTTTTTTTTTGCCCGGTGGTGTGGGTAAAATACATATACGCTACGCGATATTGCACCTAATCTAAATGAACCACGATAGCATCGAAAATGATCAAGTTCTTCTGTTCAACTTTGGTGTGGCCATCTATTACACTGTGCACGTACACTGTAACCAAGCTTCTAGCTCGCGCCATATTCTCCCTGACGATATACGCAGAATTGCTATTTGATTTAATCTGTTTCTCTCCGCTAATTTGTATTTTTTGCTTGTTGTCGTTGGCCGTTGCAATAAATTCGAAGTAGCCGCTCTTCTTTCTTAAAGTAGCCAGTAATTCATTTTCGTGTTCGCCACGTTTTTACGTTATACCGTCGCGTCGTAGAACGCACGAACATCATTTTTCACTTATAACGAAATTTCAAGGGGAGAATGAGCGGCAAAAATTGTCCGGATAACACGCTGTTAACGGATATCGTCGCGTAACGTACCGATTAACGAAATTCTCGAAAAGCTTGGAGAAACGTGAGAATGGAAGATCGGAACTGTGGAAAATAGCAGAAAAGACTCGACGATTCTTTGGAAGGAAAAATGCATCGTTCGCGACAAAACACCGTCGATACGGCAAGAAACGATCGTAAAACGGTCCCGGAACTTCTCGAATTAATCAGAATTTTATATAGAATTTTCCTCTCAAAAGTGCAAAAGAATTTCTGACAAAAAAAAGGGGGGGGGAAGAAGAGATACCATTTACTCCGTATCGACGAATCCTCCAAAAAATTCCTCCACGTTGTCTCTGTAAATTTCAAATTAAAAAGAATATTGAATGTTAAAGAGAGTCTTCTCTTGTCCTTTTATTTTTTTTCTTTTTTTTTTATAAATTCTTCTGTCTGCCTCTTTTAAAATTGTAAATTAAGAAGAAAAAAAAGAAAAAAGAAAAGAAAGATACGCGATCTTTCGATATTTCGACTTGCCGAGGATACTCGACGATATTCTTTTGGGTCCGCAATTTTTTCGATAAACGAGCGGGACTCGTAGTTTGCTTTTGACACGCGTGCTACGCCTGGCGAGAGGCACTTAACGCGCCTCATCACGCTGACCATCCATTTATTCCCTTAAATGCATTTGCTTGAAAGTGGCTGTTACGTGGTACCTGGCTCGAACGGCTTCGTTATCTTCGTCGCTGCTTCGTCCCGCGGTTTCCGTTTCCCGTTTCATCTTGACCGTTGTATCTTCTCCCGGGAAGGGTTTATGGCTTCCTTAATAAAGAAATTGTTATTTCAGAGCACGCTGTATAAGGAACTTTACGACGCTCACCTCGTTCTCTAACGATATTGCGTCTAATGATCTTTTGGAAGTTTTTAGATGTTTCTTACGTTTCGATGGTATTCTTTAATCGCGTCCTTTACAGCGGTATCTTATGAAAAATGTTAATTGCTGTTAAATGGAACAGTAAAAGATAAAAGAAAAAAGAAAAAGGAAAACAGAGCTAAATTCAAAGAATCACGAATGCGTTTTTACGTTGGACGCTTGAATAATGGAGAAATCGTTATCGATGTCTTAACGATAATAGGTTTCGAAAACCTTTTATTTAGTAACGAGAAGAAGACAGTGAAAAAATGGAAAAGAAAACGAGAACAATTTCAGCGATAGTGCCAGCGAAGTTGACTTTACTAGGAATAGAAAAGCGCTCGTCCTTTGCCCAGTGACTCGGACGTTAGTGAAACAGACGACGAAGATCTTTCTGTATTTTATTATTTATAATATATATATATATAGATATAACACGCAACGTAGATTTACATTATTATTACGAAATATCGCACTTGTTAAATGTTACACGCTCTCTCGAATCTTCTCGATCGTTCGTTAAATAATTAAAAAAAAAAAAAAAATGCGCGAGACGTCATGAGTCAAAGAGGCTGATATTTAAAAGCTCCAAAATTATTGCTTGGAATTTTTCTACGATGGAAAATTTGTAGCTGCGACTGGCGATGATGGTACGTTTGAGTCGTGTCGATATTTCGTACCGATAGCGCTATTGATAACCAGAGTATCGATACACGTGATGCGTATGGCGAATGTAGTATAGCGACAGCTTTTTTTTTGCGAATATCTCGGAAACTAGAGCCGTTCGTGGATTAATCTCCGTGGAAAAAGTCGTCGAGCGTCGTGTCTCCGAGAACATGTTACGAAATCAGTGAGACGATTCCGTGGTGGGAAATATTTTTGTCGCTAGCTTGCTCAGAAGTGAATTATTCGATCGGCCCGTTTCGACATTTATGAGCCGGCTATCGATACCGCGATATATCGTCACACGGATACAAAGTATCGCTACTGAAATGGAGAGGAATATTCGAAATATCGATCACCGTATCCCCCATTACTAGTTGCAAATTCATCCTGATAGTACGACGAGTTCGTGGAACAGAAGTTGGGATATTCAGAAGCATTCAGAGACAGACAGTTTGAAATTCGCGCGCGAGGAAGCTGTTTCGCGTTTTAGGCTTCGTTTCGCAAAAGACGTTGCATTATCGGGAAAGTTGTTTGATCGAACCGCTATAGAGACGAAATCAAAGAATCCGAGAGTCTGCAAAATTACCGCTTAAACGGCTTCCCGAACGAACAATTTAATATTCGGTATAAGACAGAGGAAGAAACGCAGAAGGGAATACGTAACATTAGTTGGAGAAACAAAAGGATAAAATTTATATTTCCAATGAGATAATTCGAACAGACTTCGTTCGGACGTTCGAAAATCGACTTTTGGTATTTAACAACCAGGCATCGATTTCACGCATCTCCTCGGCAAAAGAAAAAAAAAAAAGAAAGAAGAATAGAAAAGAACTGTTACATCTTTCAAACTATCGTCGTCAATTTCAAGGCAGAAAGGGCTTTCTTATTTCATATGCACGTAGATAAATTATTTTTACGCTACCTGGCAGCGCCTTTTCTTTCTACCGAACCACATTTCGCTTTTCGCTTAACACGGCAGAATATTCTTCAAACACGGACAAACTAAAAATGTGTCGTTCCGTGTCGTGCGTTCTTCTAAAACGATATCAGCGATATTATCGATCGAAAAGACGACGAGTCTAGTATATTTAGCGGCAGTAGCAAGTTGCAAGTTAAGAAAAGGAGAGACACGATAATTAGAAAGAGTTTCGACACGGAGATCAATGCGAAACGCGGGTCATTCCCAACGGGGCGTCGTTCCGCCGCCTTTTCTCGTGGGTGTCGTAGAAATTTACGGGGGCGTCGAGGTTGTCCCATTAATGGCCCGGTCGCCAAAGAAATAAATGAAATCGAACAGGTTCTCGATAAATGGAATATCGCGCACGTGCTTCTCGCACGAACATTGACAGAAGTGGAACGGCAGAAAATATCCGTCACCCCGACGTGTGTCTATCGATACGTTTCATGGCTGCGCGTATCATACCTGCAGTATTTTTGTCTTAATCTTCGTTATTTTTGCTACCTCCTTTTTTAATCTCCATAGCATCGGTACGTGTTATGGTTTTTTAAGCCCGTGGGATCTATTTTTAGTAAAGATAGAAAGTTGCAGGTTCCGAGTTTAATTATTCCAACGTTTGGAAAATAATCAATTTCCAGATTCGACGATCGAATAAAATTGGAATATTCCGCCTCTTAGAAAGTATGCCGAGACCGCGCTCGTTCCGAGATTTGGATACTTGGTTTCGAGCCTGGCTATAGCGAATCGAAATCTTGAGTTCTCGGTTTTGCATCGGTTCGAAACGTACCAACGTCCTGGCTTCGAGAACTTGGAATCTTCAAAGTGTCCAAAAACGTCGAAACTTCGGAATCTTCAAAGTGTCCAAAAACGTCGAAACTTCGGAATTCGAAAAACTGCAACACCGCCCGACTGAAAAAAGGATGGCTAGTAGTTACTTTTCGCAACGAACTAGAAAGGACAGCAAAGAGAAAAGAGATCGATCGCTCTCGAGCCTCAGATCAATCTGCAACTACGGAGAGCTGTCCGACGGATGAAAGTTTCAACCGGCCATTGCCTGCGAAGAACACGTCACGGCTAATCCCTTCGATATCGGCTTAATGTTTCGAGGGATAATAGCAAAAGGGGGTTTACGTTCGCGATAAGTTTGCATCCGGAGGGCAAAGTTGCCGGGTCTCGATGGCGTTTCAACGGGGTTAACTCGAACGATTCCGATAAGTGCATCGGATATCGCTAGGATATAATTGCACGTTGAAGCGCACGGAGTCGAGAACCGTGTTGTCTTCTTACGTATCGCGTTCGATGCTTGCCGTGGATTATTCCGAGGAGATAACTTACCGATCGTTAGAAAAAAAGGAAATGACTGTATCGATCGAGCGAATTGAATCGTCGTCTATAAATTGTTGGGGATATCTCTGTAGATACGGGAAGAAGAGATCGTCGTGCGTTGGTTTTTAACTCTTTTGTCCCGCTCGGGTCCGTACGATCCGATATGGATGGTTACGTTTCGATAGACGTTGCTAAATTTCACATAGTTTCGAAACGTTTGGTTTCGCCATCGCCTCTCCGTGTATTCCATGCTTCGCACGAATAAAAGAGAGCCGAGAAAGAGAAGAAGAGTTCCGAAGAGATGCACGAACGAGAAGTTACGGAGAACGGAAGAGTTGGCTCGGCGATGCTGGATTTTTGCTTTTTCGAATTGTTGGCGAAATTTGCTCGAACCGCGAATAGCACGTTTGTCGAATTTTTGTTCGTCCCTTGTAGTTTGTAAAAAAGGAACCGCGCGTTCAATCCGCGCTACGCTGTAGACGCGCGACAGTGAAATTTTAATCGAAACTGCAATTTGTAAATTGTTTTCCAGCCGTCTTTCTCCTCTACCGTGCAATTTATAAAACGGAGACACGTAGCCAACTTGTTTGAAAATATCAATAGACTTCTGAGTCAAAATTTGATTAAAATCGCGCCGATCGTTTGACGGAGAATGCCCGGGGAAATTTCAAATTTCGAACGTTTGCATTCTTTCCTTGGATATCTGTCCGCGATCTGTAACGAGACAATTTTAACATCTTTCAATAAACAATCTACGCTCGGCTAAAGCTCACCTCTAATTAATAATCTACGATCGTAGATTCGACGGTGGCAGATAAAACTAAATTTTTCACCTACGAACTTGACAATTATTACTTAAAGAATATTCACGAACTTAACGATTATCACTTAAAGAATATTCGCGAACTTAGCGATTATTACTTAAAGAATATTCGCGAACTTAGCGATTATTACTCAAAGAATATTCGCGAACTTAGCGATTATTACTTAAAGAATATTCGCGAACATAACGATTATTACTTAAAGAATATTCGCGAACTTAACGATTATTACTTAAAGAATATTCGCGAACTTAGCGATTATTACTCAAAGAATATTCGCGAACATAACGATTATTACTCAAAGAATATTCGCGAACTTAACGATTATTACTTAAAGAATATTCGCGAACTTAGCGATTATTACTCAAAGAATATTCGCGAACATAACGATTATTACTTAAAGAATATTCGCGAACTTAACGATTATTACTTAAAGAATATTCGCGAACTTAGCGATTATTACTCAAAGAATATTCGCGAACTTAGCGATTATTACTTAAAGAATATTCGCGAACTTAACGATTATCACTTAAAGAATATTCACGTTTAAGGATCGTTCGCTGTATCTTTTCGTTCGTTTCGTCCTTAAAAAGACGTAGAAGCACGACGATGGAGGGAAACGAAAACTCGGGAAAGAATCTTATTAGAAAGCGAGATGAGAAAGAGAAGAAAGTTTGATAGCGCGGACGAGATGGAGCGAAAAGGATATGATAAAGGAGACGTTTTACAGTTCGATTTAACCGGAGAGAAATTCACGAATTCGTCGGTGAATTTCCTGTTATCCTGCAGCGATCAGTAATCCATTAGGAAAGTTCAAGAGGTTGGAAGATGAGAGAGGATGGAGAGGGGCGAAAGAGAGAAACAGGGGCGAAAGAAGATAAGAGGATGTGAGAACGGGGGTAAGATAGCATTGTAGTTGATAAAAGGGATAAAGGACAGCGGAGGATTGTAAAAGGGAGCGAAGATATCGTAGAAAGAGCGTAGAAAATGGATGAGGCGATATCTGATCGAAATGGACAAAACTGTTGAGAAATAATCGATGTTCCTTTCCTAAGGAGAATTTTGCTTGTCGGTAAGAAGCGCGGAAGGGGAAGGAAGAAATTAAAAGGATGAAAACGTGGCGGGGTACGCGCGACGAGAGAGCAAGGTAAGAGAGTTGGAAGAAAATAAAGATAAAATCAAGTTGCCTGTCTTCTTTGAAAAGAAGGAAGGCTGGAAGAGTCGTGGAGGAGACAACGGAGATGGGTGTAACGATAGATGACGGTGAAAACGAGAGAAAATGGAGGAAAGCTAACGTAATGTAACGAGAGAAGATGGAAAGATAGCGTGGAAAGGGTAAACGGTGTAAAGGAAACGTGTAAAACAAGCTCCGAGGAAACGAATTTTCGAAGAAAAACACGGAGTCGTATCCGCGGTAATTTATTTTGATTAATTTTCAATACATTTGCGATCATTAGACCGCGGATTGCCGTGAAAATTCATATTTTCATGGATAAAGTTAAAGGAGTAGGATCTAGGACTTATAAAACACGATACAGAGCGCTGCTCTTGGAATATTTTATATGTTTTTGCATATTATACGCGTTCTGTGCATTTTCGTAGCTTGACATTTTGTATAATTCAATAAAAATCCGCGCATGGGTTAATTAGGAGGGTCGTGCAGAAAGTGATACACCTTTGCGGACAGAAGCCAGATAAAACGGCGCAATGCGCTTGTAAAAGTCATCTGGCTCTATTCATATGTTAACACGTATCGTGCGAAATCTCGCGTTTAAATAACCGATACTGTCAAGGTTCCATTCCTTTAAAATGGCGACGAGAATTGAGAATGCCGCTGATGACGAAGTACTTGTCTATCGCGTATTTACGCCTTTTCAACGGAAACCTTCGTTCGAGAGTAATTCGCCTTCGAATTGTAGCGATTTAAGGCTAACAATGTTACCGGCTGAAAATTCCAGGCAGACTGTGTGTTATCGTTGTTAAAATAGAGAGAAACGCGCATCGTCTTCTACGCGCAGTTCTTGCAAATTATTTCCACAAACTAAACGCGATACGTCGAAAGGATACTTTGCAGCAACGTCTGCGACAACTGGAACGATCTTTCAAACGCTCGATTTCCAAAAAGTAGACAGCTACGAGTCCTCGTATCAACGAACGAGATTGTCAAGAACGTCGGTCGACCTGCGAACTGTTACGTGAAAATGAAGAAAAGGAAAAAGAAAAAGAGAAATTGCCGAATCTGTTTTTCTTCGAAGCGACCCGATCTCCCGCGCGACGTTCCAGAAACCGCGGAAACGATCGATCCAATCAAATTTGTACCGAGATCGTTCCCGACGAAACCTCGGCAACACGGCCGGTTGCGTTTAACGTTTTCTCCCCGAACAGTCGAGATCGCGCGTTTCGAGTTTGCCTAAAAATATCGTCGTTCCGCGTTCGAGACGCGGAACAATCTTCCGGAACGATCGAACAAGGTGCGCGCCTTCGCCCTCTCTCCTCTCTCCGTGGAAACGCGCCACGGAAAGGCTTTGCAACTTGTTTGAAAAATTGTTCGCATTAACTCGTTAATGTCCGGTAGTTTGGAGCATTAGCCCGCTAGCTAGAAACGTAGCTTCGCCGACGAAAAATTGCGACCGCGTTTCAGAAATTGTTTCCTGACCGCCGCGGGAATTATCGATTCCATTTTGTTGGGGCGCGCGCACAAAATGGCGCGAGGACGTGTAGTTCGCGGTTGGCCCGCAATTCCACCATACTAAATACCTAAGCGACGAAAGTTATTATCGCCGTTATAAAAGTTTGCATTTAACGCTGACGGATAATTTGAACGATCGTACAGCGATCCATGAAAGTGTTTGCAAGCTTTGGACAATTTTCATATATATATATTGTGTGTGTTGTAGGAAACATTTTGGTATTTCATTGAGCGCTATATTGAGATTTTAGAGGCAATTTGCAAGATTCGACGACTCGTGAAAGTATTTGAACGCTTAGCGCGGAAAGCTTTGAGCGGTATATTACGTGTTATAGGAAACATTTTGCAACTTGGTTGGCAGAATTAGACACGATCGTTGCGTACGTATATCACAAGTTTCGAAAAGTTTTGTACAATGCGTGTACTATTGAACGAGTGGTGGAATTGATTTGTAAACCACGGTTAGGACTCGCATGCTTGCACACGCATTCGAGAATCGCGTTACCGAATCGTTACATCCGTATCAAATATGTATGGTAGCATCGGCGAGTATTAAAACGCGAATGAGTCAGCCATTCCCTTGCCTTTTATATATTTTTACATACATGAATAGATTAGCAGGTATCGTTTACCATTGCGACTATAACATTATCGAACATCGTACATTCTCACTGTGCGTATAAACGCGCCTGATTTCAAAATCCTGGAATCCTGCATACGGTAGTCACAGAAAGTATTGGCACGCCGTTATATTTATTGCGGTATTTACATACTAATCGATCTGGCCTAAATATATCGGACTTCGTATCATTTGTAATTGTATTCTCGTGTAACTGCACAAATTTAATTAGCTTCCTTGGAAAACAAGGATCGATATTGCCAATGCTTTTTATAGCCACGGTTGAAACGTTAATTTTTGTACCAGAAGCGAACAACGATTTCCTCACAATGGCGCGTTCGATGGTATGTCAAAGACGTCCCTTCGGGAGGAAGATTTTCTTTTGTTTCTCTCTCTCTCTCTCTCTCTCTCTCTCTCTATTTATTCCCCATGATGGTTCCACCCTATGGTGGACAAAAGACGGTCCCATTGCGCGATTTATAGCCGCGCTTAAGAGAACCTACTTACTTGGGTTCTCGTTGCAGCCGCGGCAAATCGAGTTGACCCTTGAACTTCGAAACTTTGTTGCGAGTTGGTGCTCGAATTGGCCCCGTAACCGCTGTAACAGTACTTGCTTTCTAAATGCGCCGTCCAACCCCTTCCCTCCCTGTCCAACTACCTTTGTATTTCATTTCCTAGCCAATTTCATCCGTCTTTCCAGAACCTGACAAATGAGCGGTCGTCAGAGGAATTCTACAGTAGTTATTCATAACGAATGAAAGTTTTTTTTTTCACGAAAGTCGGTGCGCATGAAATAGAACACGTCCGCGAGCGGACAAATATGACTACACGAAATTAGGACGTACATAATACAATAACATAACGGTATCGTTATGACTGTGACAATGTAGTAATAATATTAAGCATAGAACGCTATATTCAACGAAACCAGATAGACGACGTACGCCTCGGAACACAAATCTCACGACGTCTTCTGTTTTTAACCGTTCGAGTCCCGGATGTTCGAGTTCTGTATGCATATTTTGTACATATATGCCGATTTGTCGTGTGTATTTCCATAGAATCCGCGCGACGTACATATACGTTCCGTATATTCCGATAGAATCTTGTCGACGTTTATCTATATCATTTTTATTCTGTATATTTTATTGTACTTTTTGTTCTGTATATTAACCTAACCCCGGGCAAGGTTTATTCGTTCGATTGTTATTCGTTCGCGTAGTTATTTGTTTCAGTTATTGGTCGGTGAAAGGCGAGAACTGGACCTCGTGTCGACATTGCGACTGAATTATTCCAAATTAATAAGTACCGATGGTAAGGTTCTTTCTTTCTGCCGAAATTTCCCGGATTGAGAGGGTTAATCAAATTTTGATATCTCCGCTAGATCACCAATTCCAAATCGCGTGTATTTTTCCATAAAATTGTTGACGAATTAGCGGCACACGCGCTTCCTTCGTTCTCATACAAAACACAAAATCAAACGAGCTGTTAGAAGTTAGGTACAATTCGCCCACGACTTGTTCCAACGTTGAAGAAAACGTAATGGATGGTCGTCGTAAGATTTTTCCGCGGTGGATGTTGTTTGTTGACGGCTTGTAATACTAAACGCCAGAGTCTGCAGATTCGTTTAATCTTCTGCTCGTTAATATTCGCCTTGTGCGCGGTACACATCGTCGTTATTAATGGCGTTTATTACGTACAACGTAAAAGATCGAATTAAGTCGTAACGACAGAGATCCTAACGATTATTAAATTAAACGATATTAATTCAAAGCCAAGCCTTATCGTTCAAAGCGATAAATACAGCGCGGTGTCTCGTTGAACTCGTCGTTTATAAAGGATAGCACATTTTGGAGGGAAGAAAGAAGGTTTCGTTTAATTTTATGGATTGGGAAATCGGTTCGGAAATAGGTCTAGCGATAGTAGCGTGCGCTTGTATCGTATATAGAAGCTTTGAAGTTACGTTGCTCGACAGTGCGAGAAAACTTTGCTTAGACGATGATGAAACTGGTACGTGTACACCGCTTCAAAGTTTCTCCAACAGTAAAGACTTTAAAAGAACTTTGGATACCATAGTGGCAATAATAGAGAGACGTCGGACATTTTTATTCGATCTCGAGTGGACGATTTAAAAAGTATAAAGGGGTGTTCGTAATGCGGAAATTTCGCTACTGATAAATTCTACAAACGCCTTTAGATCTACAGGATAAAAATGTCAATCGAATGGTCGTTACTTTAGTAAATTGTATCTCGTAGATGATACGCAGCGATTCGACTCTTTCAACGGAAACACGAGCAAATGGCACAAGCGCGATGCTCATTACGTATGTGCTCTAATCACTGCACGACCAAATACACCGGTTTCGGCATAATGCTGATAACCTTATCGCTGACAAACAGCTTCCAAATTGATAGCCTTTATTAGGGATCCTGTAATTAAACGGAGATACGTATTTCTCGTGCTCGGATCGTTTGCTAAATTGGAAGAATCGCGGAATTATCGTCGTTGATAATTAACCGTCGCAACGTATAGATAGGCATTTATTGATTCGTTGTCGAACGAACTTTTAACTTGGAATGTTTAAACTAGTGGAAGTAGCGTTCGATTCTGAAGAAACGAACGATCGTCGTTGATTAGTTTATTCGTTGCGAGAAGACGACAGAGGAAAATGAAAGAAAGATGATTGAGTTGCGCCGTGGCTGGAAACTATAATCGAACATTAATATGCATATCGTTGTAATTGTTTTAAAAAGTACCAAAGTCGATTACTGCTCGCTTAAAGAGAGCGACTTTTACGCGGTCGTCCCGTGACTCTCTTTCCTGCGTTACCGACTGAGATTATTTTCGAAAAGTACGCTAGACTTCATCGTTTTATTTTGCGATTATTTCGAAAGCTACGGGAGTATCGTATCGTCGTACGACGTAACGAAAACGAGAAAAAGAAAAATTACAAAGTCCGCGGTGAATCTTCCTGGAAGGAGAAGAGAATTAAACGTTCGACTCGGCCAGAGATCTTCGTCGTATTATTATTATTATTATTATTATTATTATTATTATCAATGACGCGTATCGCTATCTATTCGCCTTAGAGCCATTCCAAGCGACGGAAACGACAAGAGAAATAGAAATTGCGAAAAGTACTACGGCGAATGTTCCTCGAGGAGAGGAAAATATTCGATTATTTCTTAGTATTATTTGCCAGTGATGCCTATTTATTAAACGCGTCAACGTCTATCAATTTTCCAACGTACGTGCTTGAAAAAGAATACGAACGAAAAGAAGCGCGTACGTGTGTAATAGGAAAATCAAGTAATCGAACGTTCGCCTTTGACTCGTTCAGATAAACGCGATCTTGCTCGCACGATAACACGGATGACACTTCAACGAGGCTCAAACTCCATTTTTCTTCTCTGTTTCTCCCTCGGTTGCTTCTCTTTCGGCTCTCCCGTTCGCTCTCGTTCCTTTTCCCTGTCAACTGGTTCGTCGATTTATTATTCAACGTGGCGCGTTCACATCTGGGACGATCGGGGGAGATCGAACGCAGACAGGAAAAATGGTCGACGACCGGGCAGGTCTGATCGATTCGTTTCTAAACGCGTCGACGACCCAGGCATCGTTAAACGACCAGCGGAATATAACGAGCGAACGCGTCGTTTCGACGAATATGGACGTTGCACTCGTTTCTTCATAATGGCCCTCTCCCCCTCTCTTTTCTTTACTTTTTTTCTCCCCCTTCCGTGTTCTTTCTTTCTTTTTTCGTGCACGTGCGCGCGAGTGTATTCAAACGAACTCGAAATTCGTCAAATTATTGCATAGAAGCGATACGATACAGCTGTGGACGAAAGATTTGCGTTTAACGATAGCGATAAATATAATAATATATATTAACTGTAGAAACGAGTAAATATAATAGCGTATACCAGCTGCACAAGCGAATAATGCAAATTTGTTAGCGAAGCTCGTAATTTGTTTAAGAAATAATTTCTCCATGCTGGAGAAACGTCGTATGTTTGGACAAGGTTTGGGTCTAATTTTAACATGCAATTAAAAGTACTTGCAATTGTCTGCGACGCTCTTTTTTTCTCTCGATGACATTTTACCTTTTTAATTAGCCCTTTTGCGATATATCGAGGATATATCGACAAAACTGGCAAAAATACTTGGAAGTCTGTACGCGCTTTACAATTTAATTACAAACTTTGAATTCCGTCGTGGAAAGTTAAACGCGCGCTTCGGTTAATCTTCCCGATATCTGGCAACGTTTGGGCCCCGTGAATTTCAACGAGTGAAAATTCAGGAGAGCGGCGCGACACAGTTGAAATAAACAGGGAGAACCGGGACAATGAGAGCCGGGTATTTAGTGGGAATTTAAGTTGCCCTCGGAGTGACGAAAGTTAAGTCGCTGAATGTTGTCGGACTTAACGCGAGTCCGGCTGGAAACCGCAACGATAATTTTCTCGGACGGACCACCGTGCAGCACAGAGGTTTCCTTTGGCTGGGAAATTTTCCGAAAACCATGTTTTCTCGCTTCCCGGCGAGTAATTTTCCACGACGTTGACTCGATTTTCGGGCGGCAATCTCGTTCGCTAATTGAGAGAAAGAACGTGATCGTCCTCTTTCTTTCTTTCTTTCTTTTTTTCTTCTTTTCTTCTTTTCTTCTTTCCGTACCAAACGTTCGTTTACCATGCAATTAGGTTAAGTGAAATAATGAAAGCGTTAAAGTTATCGGGGAAACAAATCGGAATGGTAAATGGTAGGTTGAAAAGGTAGTGTTACAAAAATGTGTAACTTTGGAATTAAACGTCTGTCTCGAAGTTGAAAATCAAAGTGTGCTTTGTAGGATTTCGAACGTTGTTTCAACGTTACGGCGAAGTTGGACATAACGAACATTTTCAGTCGAACCGCGCGAACGGTTCGTTAAAAGCTGTCGGATTTTTCCAAAGATTCGGCCGAACTCGATGCTAGTCCTATCAAAGTGCAAGACCAGATTGCACCTCTTGAATTCTCATCATCCTAGAGTAGATAATCGTTCGTTTCGTCGCTGGTACGAGGATACACTTTGGAAAATAGGAAACAAAAGTTTGAGGAAATAAAAGAGTCGAAAAATTAGAGGAAATTTGTACAGACGCCAAATCGAAGAGATCGTCGGTAAATGTAAAATTGATAAAGTCCTGCTGTATAAAATGTCCCGTGAAAAAGCTCTAGAAATCCTCCAGAAGATCGCTCCGAATCTCCATAGCCCTTGAAAAGGTCCCATCAAAAAACAAAACCCATTCGTACTCCTAAAAGTTTCAATCGATCCCATTCAAAGAGAAAAAAAAAAGAGAGGAAAGAAAGTCGAGAAGCAAACGAACGATCCATCTGTAAAAATTCATAAGCGGAGAAATGGAATCGAAAATACGCGATACAAAATTGGAATCAATCTATAAAGAACGATCCTACGGAAGCCCTAAAATCCTCCGAAACTCTGAAAAAGATCCTATCGCGGTAGACACGGAACTCGTTCGTACTCTTAAAAATTTCAAACTCTATCTCGTTGTGTCGACCTACGATTCGATTTCGCCTGATAATCCACCCCCTTATACAGGGTGTCCCGTTTTAATCGATCCACGGAAATATCTTCCAAGCAGTACGTTGCTCGGAGAAGCGTTCGGCGAATGAAAGTCGTTGCGTTTCAACGCGCCTCTCCGCCTGGACGAATCTGCTGGTCATCGTAAGACGTCTGCCTCGGAACAGGACGAGTTTCCCTTGAAACTCTTTTGCCCGATAATCCACGGCACGGGAGATACGTATTTGCGCGATGGATTGAAAGGAGACACGCTGTATGTAGAAAACAAATTCCACCGACTAATGCGTTGCACTTGAACAGCGTAGATAGGATCGTCGGAAGAAAGTAAACAGATACGATATAATTTAATAAATATAATAAATATAAAATAAAACGTATCGTTACGGCGTGCGTTTTAATCTGTCGCGGCTGCCGGGGTGTAAAGTACGTCAAATTTGACGTGGCAGTCGACGTGTGTTAATCTCTTAACGCTGGACTCTGTATCGACGTAGTACGAAGTTGCATCGAAAATTGACTCGTCCGAACGTTTCTCGCGCTACGCTTCGTCGATACCTTGAAGAATAATTAACGACGTATTAGCAAGGAAGAGTTCGTCCCCTGGTCAGTCGTTGAAACGACCGACTCGACGTTTCAAACGACACTTCTACGTCACGGTGACCAAGTATCGATTCGTACGATAACATCGTCCACGTACGTTCAAACTCCGCCGTATTCCACTGTACTGTCTGCTAAGAAGCTGGCCGCGCCGATCGATCGACCAGTTAACTCGTCGCCGCTTGCGTTCTTCGCCATCAAGTTTCTATTAAAATCGATAGGAATCGGATTCCGCGCTTAAGTCGATAGACGAACTGCCGAAGAGTAGTAGGCGGTCTGTACGACGCGTAAAGCGACGATCACCATCGGCGAAGACAAAAGCGCGCGAGACCGAGCCAAGTAACGAACGATAAAGAAATTTGATACGCGCGGAGGCGAGATCGGCAGTAGACGAGAGAGGTCGGGAATAATGCATGAAATCGATTTGAAAGGCGGCGCGCGATCAAATTCGACAGTGATGTAACGACGGTTGGCGTTGGTCGATCGTCGCCGATGGTAACGTTGCTACCGATCGGACAAAAGTCTCTCTGTTGGATCGATGCGGCGCGATCATATCGTTGGCGGGGAATTGAAATCTCGTCGATTCGACCGCGCGTCACCGTGGTCTTTCCCAATAAATTTCACCGTCTCGCCATCGAGCCCAACCCCGCCGCTTTCCAACGATCGTCGGCTATGATTTGTCAGGAGTAGAAGGTTATCGATACCGCTATAAATTCGGTGTCGCGCGTTTAATTGTTGGCCGGGTCGCCGCGTACAGACCTTCTTCGGCCAACTGCGACACACGCGGACGCGTGCGATCAAATTGCCGATAAATGCTGGCTTTCTCTATCGATGACGTGTTGCACCGTGGTTTCGCACGATGAACCCGTGGATATTGTTTTTGGCTCTTGTCGGTTTAAGAGGTCCGCGGTGTATCGCGTGGTTCGAATTGTCCGCGGTTCACGGTTCCCGCTATCGAAGATTCGTATACGCGGAATTGCAACAACGACGAACCGCTCTATTCATTTTTCTATTTCTCGCTTTTGTTCCGCTAGGAAATTTTGCATCGTTCCTCGGGTCGAATCGCTCGGGACGATCGGATTCGGCGGATTAAAAATTCCTGCGTAACCCGATAGGAAAATAGGAGGAGAATAGCGGCGGAGTAGGAACGGAAATTAAGAGTGGTTTATCGCAAGACCGCGGTATTTTGCATCGATGACGCGTTGCACCGTGCTTTTACAGCGTGATTTCGCGGAAAGTTATTTTCGGTTGGACGCGTTTTCGATCGCGTTGCGCCGAATCGCGTCGTACGTTGCGTCGGTGTTTCGGTTGTTCGGAATTGGAAATTCCTACGTTGGAGACTCGTCTGTGGGACAAGATGATGGTATAAAAACGACAAGCAAATTATTATATTATAATAATATATTTTTTTAATGTTATATTTTTAACGGAGCAAATAATATATTTTTGACGGAGACGACGACTCTTTTCTCGTTCTTCTTTAATAGCAGAGTTCCGGTTCGTTGTTTGGATCGAACCGTTCGGCGTTGAAGGTTGCCGCGTGTTTTAAAAACTCGCGGGCGGTGTACGCTACTGGAACGAAGATGGAAAAATTCGAAATGAATCGCACCGTGCGAGCAAACAATGGCTTTCGTGGTTACGACGTGCTGCGCCGTAGTTTCGCGGCACCGTCTCGCGGACGCTGACGAAAAGTCCAGCCTCTTGCCGTTTCTTTTTCCTAAGTCGAGGATTCGGGAATTTTGCCGCGTTGAAGATTCCAAAGAAAAACGAAGATCAACGAAATCAGACGGAAGAGAAAGCGGAATTACAATAGAAAGAACAGCGAAGTGGAAAAGCTTGGAAACGGTCCTTAACGATTAAAAAACAACGGTTAAATCATCCATCCCGTCGAACAAACAGCGTTGCTTTTTATTTTTCTTTCTTTTTCTCCTGTCTTTATTAGCCCTTATTATTTGCCTTTATTATCTTTACGTTATTATCTCGCGCAACGTGCTCGAACACGACGCTTCGTCTCGTCGACCGTGAAAGATGAAATCACCCTTCTAATCGAGGGTGACGACGTTATTGATATCCACATGACGCGTGTCTGTGTGTGCACGTGACGCGTCCACGGAATCCTGAATAATTAGTACACCGAGGAATTGCCTCGAAAAGCCACGCGTTCGTCCACGGTTTTAATTAGAAAGGGCGGAGAAAGGGAGACATGGAGATGCGCAGAAACAGGGGCAGGGTTGCTTTCGCGAAAAGGAGCCTTTCCACTCGGCTAATTCCGAGTTTTGCTCAAATAATTATGTGCCTGCGCTCTTTGATCCTCGTCTCCTCGCGAGATGCCGTTCATTCTACCGCGATTCGCTCGGTGAAAAAATATTTGGCGAATCAACGAGTTGTAAACGATAGACGATGTCCGGTGACGAAAATGGAATTTTCTATCGAATCGAAGAAAAGAAGAGAAACGAAACGAAACGAAAATAGAGGAGAAGGTTTTCGGTCTTCGTCTTCGTCGTGATTTATAAAAAAAAACGTACAACGAAAGGAGGATTTATCGTTGCCAAGCTCCGAAATCATTTCACGAACGACGATTCGCGCGAGATTAGCGAGAACGAACGTGATATAACAAATTGGAAACTTGGGTGGTAATTTTGATGGTTGGCACATGTCGGTCTTGACGCTGACGTTGCCAGGCTCGGTCGAATGACCGGTTTCAATTTCAAATCGCGTACGTTCGTTGTTATTTCTTTTGCTCGTCTAACTTTACGTAGATTCTTGTATCATCGGATCGATCGATCTCTCAAATTTTGTTCGTGTGAGAATTCACACAAAGTTAGATGGACATAAATTACATTTTGAAACCTGGTAAGGTTGGTGTTAATTGTCTTCTCGATTGAGAATCATTAAGAATAAATACTTCTTTCAAGTTAAATAGTCTTCCACGAAGTTGTACTACTATTTCCTCGTTCTCTGGATTATTTGTCGCAATCGAAACGCATCGAGTCATAGTTTCTAAGAAATAATCGCGATATCGTTGGGATTACGTTATCGAATAAGTATCTAATAAGCTGTTCGTTTTTGTTTGTTTAGGTAAGAGATGGAAGAAAATCGTCTTGGAACGTATCGAGTAATCGGTAACCGAAAACGGTGACGGCTTGCAGCGCAAAATGTAGGTTTTTATTTAACATCTATATACTGTTAGTTTTCTGCTTGTCTCGCAAAAATTATGTCAGTTCGTCGTCTACTAACAATTACACGCGACACGTGCTTAAATAAATCACCAGTGAAATATTTCGTATACCAAGTAATAGATTGTACAATTTTTTCGTCTTTTGAAGCACGTCGTTAACGAAAGATTAACGATGCGTGATAAAACGAAGCCCGCCGTAGTAATTGTAATCGTTCGGTCACTTCAAAATTACGTGTAATTAATCGTAACTAACAGAGAAATAATAATAATAAGAAACAAACGAATGTAACGAAACAACGAAGGGTATATGGATTGTAATTGTTAATTATTCGATCGCCGTGTAATTGAATCATCGTGCAGAGGGACGAAGAAATAGATGGCGGTTGAAAGATCCGTTTGGCCGTTTGAAACAAAGCACAGAGTATCGCGAGCGAAAGTAAAATAGTTCCGTTACGTTCGATCTTCGTCCTTCAGAATGATTTGCTCTTTCGTTCGGAATGATTTTTGTTGCCGGGAATAAAAAAAAAAAAACAAGAAGACGGCGAAAGTGTTGAAATTTATAGAAGGGAAGAACCTATTCTCAGAGCCGATAAAAGAAAAATACGCGCAAAGATCCGCGTAAAAATCCGCGAGGGCGGGACAGAGAGAGATAGAGAGAGAGAGAGAAAAGAGAAAGAATTTGCGAAACAAAGGAGAGAATCGAGCAACAACGTGGAACGGAAATCGAACGAGATATCTCGAAGAAATTCATCTCGTTGGCAACCCAGCCCGATGTAAAAAACCATCGAAACGACACAATAACGTTCACTCGCTGCGAGCGAATATAAATTCGACGTTTTTACGGTAGCTGTTTTTTGTCCAGCTCGTTTTGTGTGACGACTCGCGAGCACACCGGAAATAGCCTCAGCACCGGCGAAAGGAAGTCGCTCCGCCCGACTCTTTTTTCTTTTTTTTTTTTTTCAACGCCCTCCGTCGAGCCGCGGCCGTCGTTATTGTCCTGGAAACGCGATTTAATTATGAGCCTCCGGGCGTTGTTCGTTGGAAATATGCCGCACTGATCGCTCGGATCCTGAATTTCGACCACGCCACGCCGTTTCGCCGCTCTGCCACGCGGAAACGATGCCTTTTCGCTTCGCTCCGACTTTCGATCGTCGAAGGACGACGTTTTCTTTTTTTTTTTTTTTTTTTTGCAATTACACGACGCTGCTCAGAGATATTTATTCGCTTGCTGTTTCCTTGCTATAGAGTTCGCGAGGAATTTGGAGAATTCGTGCAACGATTAAGAGTGTTATCGATGATTTTGAGGATCGCGAAATAATCGCGCAAAGCGTTGGACGCTCGGAGAATCGCCAAGTAATTATAGGAATTATTTGTTTCCTTTTTATCTTTTTTATTCGTTTCATTTAAGAATCAAGCAGAACTGGACCGAAATCATCAGGGAATACAATTCTTCCAGCGATTAAAGGGGATAATAGAGAGGCGCGAAGCAAGAGCATTGCACATACGAATAGTGTAAAAGTTGCGAAGGTAGACGAAGAAGTAAAATGGATTATTTGTAAGAGTCGTTGGGGATTTCGCTATAGATACCGTTAGATAGACCAGAATCACGTGGATAACTCGAATACCGATATCACGCCGGGAGACATATCGCGATCTTTCGCGATCTTGCATTCCCAAAAGTCAGTCCTCCTGTATCATCGCGCTGCTTCTATTTGAAAGTCCGACCCGGCTCTGCACCAGACCAGAATCATGTGGAAACAATAGCTTCTCGCGTACATCCGCGCGCGAATGTTTGGCAGCTTTCGAGCCTAGCAGCAGCTTCCAGGCCGTCGAATCGAGCGCGAAACATCGATTCTCAATTTGGCAACGGGCGGAAAAGCGGAAAGGCTGTTTCTTCTCATCCCTTCGATTCGCCTTCTTCTTCTCCTTCTTCTTCGTCTCCCAACGTCCTTTCGGCTCTGTTCCCATTTCTCTTTTCCTCGTTTCCATCGATTTCGACGTCACTCAACCGTGACACGGCTTTTCCTGTCCTCGTCCTCTGCTTTCTCTCCCCCTTCCCCCCCCTCTCGCTCTCTCTTTCTCTCTCTGGCGCGCGCGCTCGCTCGCTCGCTCCAGCTTCATCGAAGTTACGGCTTCCATTCGACTCTGTTCTAGAAGCTTTCTTTCCGCGCCTACTTTCGTTAATGCGCCTGTCCTCGTTTGTCCTCGGCGTTTCCTCCGCGTTTCCTCCGCTTCCGCCACCACGTTAATGCGGATCTCGCCGTCTCCAATCGAATCCTCCTTTCCTCCGCAGATATCGACGGGATTATCCAACCGTAGTCGCTTTCCTTTTATTTCGTTTCTTGGTCTTACTCTTGTCTTTCTTATCTTTAGTCGTCTTGCCCCCTTGTTCTTCTTTTATTTTTGGTTTCCCTTCTTGTTGGTTTTGTTCTTCTTCTTCTTCCGGTATACTTGTTTCTTTTTTCTTTCTTATGTCCGTGTTTGTTGCTGTTGTTGTTGTTGTTATTATTTTGTTATCGTTCTTACCGCTATACAAACAATCCGTTACGTATTATAATTAGAGTACGAGTTTTGGAAAGAATCGGAGAAAGAATTCAGACGAGACTTGTTTCATTATCGGGAAATATACGAACAAACGACAATCTCACGATCTTTCTTAATGGAAGACGTTCCGATAATTTTCTCTTAATCAAAAGACGACACTGCAGATAGACAATTCAGCGAAGAAAATAATTCATAAGTGGAAAATTATCCCGATCAATTCTTCTATACTCCATAAATAAGAAATCCTTTAAATCTTGCCAATAAATGAAAAAAGAAACGATTCGAAACTTAAAAATTATCCCGACCAATCCCACTTTTTCAACCCTCGATAAAGAAGAAATTTTTCAAATTCGAACCTTCCCAACAAATAAAAAAAGAAACGATTCGTGACTTAAAAATCATCCTGATTAATCCTAGTTTTTCAATCCTCCATAAAGAAGAAATTTTTCAAATCTTCCCGATAAATAAAAAAGGAAACGATTCGTGACTTAAAAATCGTCCCGAACAATCCCACTTTTCCAGCCCTCGATAAAGAAGAAATTTTTCAAACCTTCCCGATAAATAAAAAAGGAAACGACTCGTGACTTAAAAATCATCCCGACCAATCCCACTTCTCCGGCCCTCCATAAAGAAGAAGCCCTTTAAACCTTTCCAATAAATAACAAATGAAACGATTCGTAGCTTAAAAATCATCCTGTCCAAGCTCAGTTGTTCGATCCACTTTGATGAACAATAAAAAAGAAAAGTACCTAATGCGGCAATACCGAACAAACGGGGAAAGAAGTAACCCACAAATCCACTTAATTGCTCCTCGTTAGAAAAAGATTCGTCCTTGGACCTTGGCATTTTAAAGAATCATCGATTCATAGAAAACACGCGGGCGAAAATGTCGACAACGAGTTGCTTGGCAAAGTGCGTGTCTATTACTAAGCGGCACGTCAGGTTCGTTCGCGGAATAGTGGATGTCTGTGTTTTCGCGGAAGTGAATCGGTGGCGGAAGTTGTCGCCGATGCCGGTCATCGAGAGCGTTTTCCCTCCCTGTTGCGCGCGAGTTACTGGTTCCTCGATAGCGGCGTCGTGCTCGCCGAGCAGATGCAATCTGCGATTCCGGCGACTTTGATCGGCAATTGGGAAATTGCTGGAATTAGAGCCCGTGACGTCAACCGACCGGACAGTATTACCGTGATTGGACACTTAGAGGCGGCTCGAGCGAAGGTCACTTTCGTGTCCGCGGCCTTTCGTCCCGACGAAACGACGGAAAACCGTGCCGGCTATCATCGCGTCTAATGTGCTCTAAATCGCCGTGACAACGTGTACCACTGTCGCGCTTCTTCCATAATTGGATAATTAGATAATTAGATCCGTCGGACGTGGCGGAGGATTCGATCTTGATTTGGGCTAGAAGACGCGAAGCGAGATACAGGGAAACGGAGATTGGATGATAGAGTGGAAAATAGCGTAGCAAGTGCGATGGTGTTTCGGAAGATACGAGCAAAGTGGCGAGAAGAAAGAATCGAGCCGAAACTTAGAGTGGGGATTATCGAGAGATGTTTTTCGAGACGCGAATAGAGAGGGAGCGAGGGGGAGGAAGATTGGTCGGGAATAAAGCAGAAGATGATAGGTGTCTTTCTTTATTTTTTTTTTTTTTTTTCTATTATCAAACGTTTATTGGCCAAGGAAATATAGATTACATATACACACATTCGCAATAAACAATGCGTTTAGGAGGTAATTACGTTTAGGAAGTAATTTTGGCAGGAGTGCTCGAAGATGATAGGTGTAGGTAGCGTTGTATGATCTTTCCTCGAAGACAGAGACGAAGCGGAAGCAGAGAAAAGAGAAAGAAGTAGATAGAAGGAAGAAGTCGTATCTGTGGGAATTATTAAGAGGTTTTTGAGGACGCGAATAAAGTTAGGAAGGGAAAATGGAGATTAATGGTTGATAAAGTGACAGCGAAGTGTCGGTTAGATAGTTAGGAATCGCTGTGATCGTTTTGAAGATACGAACGAGGCGAGACAAAGACACGGTAAATTCAGAGTAAAGTGAAGGATAGCGTAGGAATTATTGAGATCGTTCTCGAGATACGAACGAAGAGAGAAGAAAGCGGTTAAACGAGAAATAGTGCAGAAATCGAAGAGACGCTTTTCAGGCTGTGTGTAAAGTTGGACAAAGAAAACGGAAGATTAACGAGTAACAGAGAGGAAACGAAATCGAATGATTGGGAATTGCTGTACGGCTTTTTCTAAAAATATGAACGAAATAAGAAAAGCAAAAAAAGAAAAAAAATAAATAAATATGAAAAGAGAAGTAAACGAACAAGAGATTGAAAGTAGCGTAGAAATTATTAGAACATTTTTGACCGTCTCATAGCGAAGAACTACGATGATGATAACCGGAGGATAAATTCATATTACTCTTCGTATAAATCGTCTTCAGGTTGGTTTTCTGCTTTCTATAGGAAATTGTGGTCACAGAGCGAATAAACAATTTTTGTTGGAGCCCCCTCGACTCTTTTAAATTTGCCACTCTGTTACAGGAACAGATAGCCGGTGTTACAAGTAGCATAATTTATTTTATAGCGTGCTTAGAAGATATTCCAATAATTCCTTTTCCTATCGGCATTTTCTACAACTTAATTGCCACCTATTTATTCCATTTGACGTAGTTTATAGAAAGGAGACGTCGTGCTTCTACCCGTATCATATACCGTAGAAGATAAATCGCAAAGTTTACCGTGTTTTAAATACACGGCTCTTAATTACTCGATAAAGGTAACGTATTACGCGCGCGCACGAGTCAATAAAGGTACTAAATTTGTTAAAAACAAAGTTACGCGAATCGGATGAGCCATTAAACACGCGCAAATACGCGATACTCGCGAGCGTTCTATAAAACGATATCTAATAATAAAAAAAAAAAGGAACACCGAGCTAAACGCAAAAGTCGTACTTTCCAATTTTGTAAAATTAAAATTCGCAATTCGCGTGCTCCGACGATCGGGATACTCCGGCTATCGAAGATTAAAGTACCATCGAGCTGATATAAAGATAAATTTGCTCGTGTAAGATGCAAGTATAAACGTCGATCGAACAATTTGCAATGGAAACGATATCGACGAGAGACGATTAAATTAGAAATGAAACTTTATCGCCTAACACGTACGCTGCAGATAGAATTCTACGCGTGTAAAGGGGAAATTTGAAAATACGACGATACGCAATGTACGTAATATTGCTGAAGTATATAAGTTATCCAAAGTACGCGCAGTGCTTATCCTTTACAATATTTTTTGAATTAAAAATATTTCTCCACCTAAACATTACTATCTTGTAAATTATTTGTTTGGAAGAATACGAATTTCTAATGTGCAATGTAAATATATTTTGATGCGAGCGTAGGAATACAACGTAATAAGCGCATTGGTATACCAGGTGTCCGAGAAGATCGGAACGAAACTTATACCACGCGTTAATGACGTTAAGCAGGTAAGAAAGTTCGTACAAACTCGTGTGTGGAAACGCTTCATCGAGAAGACGCGACTTAAGATATTGAGGAGAATCCACGGCCTTGCGAATATATTCGAAACGAATGTATCGCTGTTTCTACGACAGCAAGAATGTTCGAAAGAGCTCGACGAATGGGAAGCCTGCGTTCTTGCAGGACGAATAAATTTCATTTATTGTAACTGCCGAAACAATTAATAGAAATCTTTGACCACCTGTAACTCTCGAATAAAACATTTTCACGCGGCACGAGTTTGTACGAACTGTTCTTGATCTCGTCCCTGCATAACAAAATATATTTGAACGCAACACGAGATATTTAAAGCGTAGAGTAGAGTAAAGAGGAAGCAAGGAAGGAACGAACGGTTTGATCGAAGCAGATGGTAAAAAGGAAATGAAATAATCGATAGAATTGGAAATTAATCGGTTGATTGGAAACGAAGAAGAAGAAGATGATGGATCGAAGACAGGAGGATTTATACGAAATTTCCAAGTTCATGGATAGCCGGTGTCGCTCGGCAGAAACTCACGAAACTCTCGATAGGAAGGTAACCCGGTGTTTCTTCCGTGCTGTCTCGCAGATTCAATATTTGCCGAGCCACGTGGATGGCGAATAAATGGCACCTCGAAGATTCCTGTCCCTGTTCCTGGGAATCTTATCTGGAAACATCCAGGCAGCTGTGATTACCTGTAGAAGCTAAAAATACACGGTAGAATCGAATCGATGTTATTAACAGAAAAAAAAAAGAAAAAATGTAAAATTGCAGCAACGTGTAAAAATCTGCGTGCAAATAAAAAATATTCTGGCGAGGATCGAACGACGACAATCGTGATATCGAATCGAAGTACGTATCCTGTTCGGATAATGGAATTTTCCGATAATAGAAGCCTTTCGCTTTCTGTTTCTATTTGTGGAAAACCGTCGTCATTATCGTCTTTATCGCGACGAAACCGTTTCATTACATCGGACTGTCTCAGGTTCTCGCCACTGTTGCCAGCATCCGAGGCACTTGCACGCTTTGGATAATTTTCAATATCGTGCCTTTGTCGTTTAACGTCTGCTACCGTGAATTTTCCAACGTCCACAGTCATCCAGAGTATTTTTGCTAATTCCATTAAATAAAGATATCCTGTTCGGATGACTCTACCGTAAACGATCGTTAAGAAAATTAATACGTTTTCGCGCACGCAACTTTCTTTCACTTTCTAGTGCAAAATCACGTCCAGGTAATTAATTGCTTCGCGTTATTGTATTTAACAACGTCTGTAATTTATATTTATGGTAGAATTCCTTTCTTTCCTCTTTTTTTTTTTTTTTTTAACTGTCGTCGTGCTTCGTACACTAGCAGAGTTCACGTTAGGAGAAATGAATTCAGCGGCCAGAAATTTATTTAATCCTGCCGACTACAGTTTCGTTTGAACAAACGGAGCGCGTTCAAACGGATTAATTACCGTCTAATAGTTAACCGCATTCGCATCCAACAAACGAGTCACGATACAAATCGAAAACGCGTAATTAATAGGATACTAAAGTAAACGCCGTCGTAATTAACCACGATACCTGAAAATGAAGATTCGTATCTCCGAGAATCGTATTTTTAACGATCAGGCCACCAAACGTTGGCTATTATCGACTAAATTTTCATTCAAGCAACGATTTACATAGGGAGTCATTTGCCATTTACAGATGGAAAGTAAAAATGAATTATTTGTTATTTGGACGAGTCTAAACGCATCGTTCGAAATAACGAAATTAGTCGCTGCTTACCACTTTTATTCTCTATTTATTATTCTTATTTATTTCTATTCGTTGGTCGTTAGTTACCGATCGCCGAATAAATCTACATTCACGCGAATATAACATTTCGATGGAAGAGAGTGAGTGAAAACTAGAGTGAAAATTAGACTGTAAATTACAATTTGCAGTTTCTCGTGATGTTCGTTAGCCGCGCCAAAGTTGGAATAAACTTTCGGGCAACTTGTTCGAGAAACGAGTCATTTTGAAATCGAACGCGAACCACGATCGCGGTCTATCGAAGAATAATCGGATCAATTCCAATTTCTATATTTTCATTCTACGGTACGAAGCAGGCAAAACGACGCCAAAAACTATTCACTTTGGCTTTGCGCGAAATCAAAGAAACTGCTTGGAAATTGCGCGGAAAATTTTCTAAAAACAGATACGTATAGCTAATAACGAAACCAAAGAGACTGGCATAAAATAACTAATAACGAAACCTTTGTCTTTTATCTCTGCTTTCATTCCCTGATTCGTATCTCGCGCGTACGCACGCACAAAGGGTTAGAGAGAGGGAGAGAGAGAGAGAGAGATTGAAGAGAAGGAACGAGAACCGAAGGCACGTACCGCTTTTTCAGATGCAAATTACGCCGGTTGCACAATAATAATCGCAGGCTGTCGTCGCGGAAGCGCTCGCGCGCCAACCACGAGCTGCATTTGAATTAATGGCGGACAAGCCCCTTCGTCGCGAAATCATGTCTGTATAATTCTGATTCTGAACCGGCAACGACCGGCAATCGCCAAGATCGGACTGCCAGCTGTCGTGTCATGTACGCCACCGAAACCGATTTCGCGCTTCCACTCTTCTCTATGACGAATAATAAGAGCGTCATCGTGATACATATTTGGTGTTAAACGCCTTTTTCCATGATTTCTTCTTCTCTCCTCTTTATTCGTTCCCTGTACATACATACGAGAATATTATCGCGTGGAGTATGTTGTTCTTATGTATGTATGTATGATGTATGTATGTGTGTACATATATAGGGTGTCCACTGGGAGAATATATAGGAAACACAGTGCCTTGAATAGTTCTAAAGTCCAACTTGTTTTCGTAGATTGTTCGTAATATTCTTCTCTTCTCCGATTCCTTTAATTTAATTTAATTTAAATTAATTTGAATTTCTTCTTTGGAAGATCGCTAAATTCGCTAGCATTTGCGAGTTTGTAGATCGCGGCTTGTAGATTAGCACGTAATTATTCTGAAGCACTTTCGCTTACTCGACTGTGAATATCGGAGGCGAGAATAAACTGTTGATATAATAAACTGAGAAAAAATTACCAGTTTGTTTTCGTATTCTTTCGAAAAGATTCGAAGAGGGGAGGGCTAGTCTTAAAGCGGCAACGTTAAAATGAAAATAAGGAACGAGGACGCGAGATCTACAAGCAAGAGAACGGTATATAATTTTCCAGGCAATTCTTGGCTTTTCTCGGTCCATTAACCCTCGATCATCTGCACGGCGCCGATTCGATTCGATTCGACAAACTGGCTTAATGTAAATCCAACGTCGCCGTGCCAGCCTCGAATCCCGAAACGATTTTCGTTGTCGCGGTGACCGACCGACTCGCCATTCCAGCCGATTCAAATTTATCGCCGGCCCCGACAGAGATTTTTCATTCTCCATCGAATCTGTATTCCCTCCCGGAAAGAAATGCTCGCGGAATGTTAATTGCGACAAAGAAATACATGTCTACGTAGAGCATTCGTAACGCATCGGAGTCTTTTTAAACAGACAAACCTACTCGATTCTTCTATATTTTTCTTTTCCTTGTATTTTGGCGATCGAATGACTTTATCGTAGAAAATAATTTCGCAAATAAATAAACAACATCTATATACGTGGAACGCGAAATTGGATTCATTTTTAAAAAGGCTGAACGATAGTTCCGTGCATAAGAACGCACGAAGTGCACTTTTGAACAAACATTTATTCCCTCAAATCTATATTTCCGTGCCTTTAACGATACCGATAACTTCGATGCATAATAACGCATTGTCAACTCGCGTTCATAGTCTTTTTTTGCAAACAAAATTAACGATATTTTTTGCGTTTCCTTTGTATCGTCGTTTTTTGCAAACCACCATGCGTTCAAGATATATCGTAAGACGATGCATCGAAGGCTGCCCGCTTTTTTTTTTTTTTTTTTTTTTTTTTTTTTGATGTTTCGCTCGGCTGCCACGTCGCGCATCTGTAATCCATATGTTCGTATTAGGTTTCATAATGACTTTTGTCGCGGCGCAACGATACGATCGTAAAACCATCGCACCGCGTCTTTAGAAATATCTCCTTCGGTAATCGACCACCGTTTATGGCCAAAAAAACGCGATAAGACGACATTTTTTGCAATTAGCACGCCTGCTTTTTACTTTCTTTAAACTGGGCGCGCTTTATTATTCAATTGGCTGTGAATCGGCCGAGATGAAACGCTCGCGTCGAGACCGAAACTGGTATAAAGTAAAGACCGTTTTTTTCTGTTTTTTTTTTTTTTCTTTTTTGTAAATTCGTACGTAAAAATACCAGTTATCGAGTTACCAGTTTTACGCCGATTCGGTACGATAGAAATTAAAGAGGTGGTTACGTCTTGCGTTTTTTCTTCTTCTTTCTTTTTTCTTTTCTTGGAAGAAAGAAACGTGCTTAGTTTCCAGAGTCATTTTCGGACGGTGGAATTTAAAAATATCACTTGGTTCCAAAACGTACACGATAGTACAACTCTTGAAGAGTAGAAAACTGCCTCGCGGCTTGCTGCGCAACTTGTCAAAGCTGTAGAAATTAACTTGCGCGGAGACGCTTTTAAGAGAAATAAATAGCTTCGTGCAAAGGGTAACAAAAATTTCGAGCGAAAATTTAGCACGCTTCTTTCTCGCTACGAGGACCATATTTTGCCGAAATTTTAAAGCCGTACATTCAAATCTTTCTGAGCAACAAACGCGCGAACAGGAAGACCTATTTCCACCGTTTATATCCTTTTTCCTCTTTTCAAGTCTCATTTTGCGGATCTTTCCATTGCTTACGTTTCTCGATAGAAATTTATTTCTGTAAAATCATTGTGTTTCTTTCGTTTCGACGTTCGACTTTTCACGAATTTCGAACGCGTACGTCTCGTTTCGTTTCATTTCGTTTCATTTCGTATTAGGTCGTTCCAAAAGTGTCTTTCTTTCGCAAACACGTCTTTTGTTTTTTTCTTTCCTTTCTTTTTCTTTTTTTACTCGGTGTAAAGGTTTAACAGGAACATCGGATTTTTGAAAATACCGCGAATATTAGAAATAATTCCAGAACATTGGAAATATTGTGTTTAAATCGATACGAATGGACAGATAGATGAAAACATTGGCAAAGATCGATAAAAATACGTTCTAAACGGACTAAACGGAGCGATTGAGTAATAGAAATTCTGCTACGAGAGGATAATTGTGAAAAATTGAAGGAACAATTTTGTAACGTTCGGAATTTCCATTTTCTATAACGACTCGTACGTAGTTTGCGGATTTTTTGTTTCATTTGAAATATATTCCGAAGATACGTTCATCGGGAAATTTTGTTAAAAGTAATTTCCTGCCGCGATTAGATCGTTGTAGGTGGAAACGACGATATCGTTATACAGATGCTTGGCCATAAAGCGGAGATAATTTTTTAACGGCGGAATGATTGCGAAACGCGCGACTGATATTAGCTTTCCAATGACGCCGTATAAATCTTTGCGAATTCCCAACACTCGTGGAAAAAAGCTCGATATCCAATGTCAAAAGCTTTATTTTCGATTTTTAACAAGACCAAAGACATTACGACATCGTACCATGCTTGTAATTTCCCTTCCACTATTTCTTTTTGTAATTATCGATCGTGAATTAAAAAAGGATTAAATTTCCATTGTGAAATTACGTGCTAAAGGTTTTTAGACTTCTGAACGAGCGTAAGAAGATTATTTGCTCGTATCGCGCTTTTTATCTCCCGAAATTTCTCCTTCTTCCTCTTACTACCTTTTCTTATTTTTTCTTTTTCTTTTTCTTTTTGTATTTATCGAGTGTAGACGAGGGAAAGATCGAATTCGAATTATGAAATCGCGTTCCAAAGCTCTTTAAATTCTTAACAGACACTGGCAAGGTTGTAGCTCGTGCTGTGCTTCTTACTTCCCAAAATTTCTCTCTCTTTCGTTGTTCTTAATTATCGATTACGAATTAAAGAACATCGAATTGCAATTGCGAAATCGTGTTCCAAAGCTGCGTGACTTCGTTTGCATTTTCGTTTCAGACTGATCATTTTCGACGAGACGAAACGGATCACAGCTGGCAACATGCTCGTCGTTTCTCGTAATCTCTCTTTCTTTCGTCGTTTGCGATCATCCATCGATCGAACCTCGTTAATTTCTTGACAAGAGAAGAAGCTTTCAGCTCCGTAGACTCGGCATCGTTCCTTCGATCGAACGTTTTCAACTTTTCCAGTCTCGTTTCGATGCGTCTTAATGAACATTTAATTAAAAAAAAAAAGAACCCAAAAATTTTGATGAAATATCAAATTTCTCGCGTTGGTATTACGGTCGAGTAATAAAAAGACAAGTTTTCCAACTTTTCACCGCGCGGTTGTCCCATTTGCGTATCCATTGCGCGTACTGGAAACTCGGCGACAACGCGCCACAGCCAGCCAAGAGATCTCGCTGGAAAGTGTTACAAAAGTGCCATTATACGATCGAAAGGCTGCGGCACGAGTGCTCCTAATCGGATCACGTTGCGTTTAAGAACGGCGTGTATGGAAAACACGTTCGCGAAGAAGACTGCGAAATGCCAATTCGCCAGCGAATGCGCTTACTCCGATGTCCCATTGATCGCTCGCGATATCAACTAGTCGAGACAGGATTAAACGTCCCGTCCGATCATTCAGATTATAATTGTCCGTCGTGATATCGGGGCGATGGTGCTGTGAAATGGGCAATTGTCTCGTAACGCGCGTCGATAAAAAGTATGTTTGTCGGCCTTTAACAAAAATCTGGTAAAATGAAAAAATTTGTGGATTTGTTGGTAAGTGGAAAGAAAATGTCGAGAATCTACTCGAAAATGTAAAGTTTCGCGATATTCTGTTGCTATATCGATCGGTTTGTAACGAATCTTTATTAAATCGTAAATTGTTATATTTTCTCGTGCGAATGCGACGGAACACGTTGCACGATAGCCACCTCTTGAAAAGTTTTTTATTAATAGAGCTATTAATGCAAAAACACGTCGATTTAGTTGTCTTTTGTATCGTATAACAACGTATACGTATTCAGGTCTAGACTTTTCAGCTTCAGTCTCGTTTGGATTTACAAATTTTTCTATGCCCATCGTACAGATATTAGGTGCACAAAATTGGTCGAGAAAATTGTCTTTCTTAATTCTGATTGCGATACGATTTTTCCGGGTGATTTGATGCGAAAAGATAATATCGCGTTCGTACAGGTGAGATCGTCGCTTTTATCTTCTTTATTTGCTTTTGCTTTTATTTGCTTAAAATGTTTTTCCGTCGGCAAACAAAGGGGAAAAAATTACGTTATTTTTCGTTCTGTTCGCTATAACTTATTTCGAAACGAGCCAAATCGGCGAGAGACGACTTCCCTGTTCGGTGTTTCGCGATTTCGCACGCTCGATTAATTTTCTACGAGCAATTTGAATGAAGAATTATTCAAACGAAATTGTAGCTGACCATAAAGCGCTGCGTTCTCCTTTTTTCTTCTTTTTGCGAGGTCTTTGACAGCAATTCCCTGTTGTTAAAACGATCTTTCAAATTGTACAGCTTCTATTACGCAAATTATAGAGTTTCATAGCGTTTTAGTCGTCACTGTATCGGTATATTTACGAAAGCCGAATACGAAATTACACGATGCATTATTACAGCGCTGTTTCCACGATCCACTTATCGAGTTTCGAAGCTCGACTTCGATAATTGCGCGCTCTTGGTGTTCAAGGTTAGCCAACCAGGAAGTTGAAATTGAATTTCGAACGAATACAACAGGTTTCCATATGAAAAAGCGAAATCGATCGGGATTGGACGTTGGCGATTCTTTTCGTGCGATAAAATACAGCAAAACTGTAAATAAAGCGATCTTATCGTGTCAAATAAGCCAGCGTTTCGTACAAAATAAAATTAGCAGAGCCGTAACCGTCGATCGATCGAAAGAGACTCGGTGAAACCTGCTGCAATCCGACGATGTCGACAGAGTTAAATTGGCAATTGGTTCGTAGGAACTTAAAAACGACAGAAAAAGAAATTGCCACGTACCTGGTCGCGGTACGATAGTTTTCATTACGGATATAGGAACACCGATCTATCTGTCGCGTATTAACTTGAACATTTTTATAATAATATATAATAATAAGCAAATATTGCATATTCGCATAGTTTTCGCCATACCGATTCTGATTCTTGAACGAAGCTCTTCTTGATGAATCGTGCAACGAATCTAAAACACTATTCAGTGGTAGTAACAGTAGCAGTTCATTTTTACTTAGTTTCTTCTCTATCTAGGTTTACGATTATTTCCCCCGTTGCTTTGTATCCACGTTTTATCATCTTTGCACACACACGCACACACACATACGACTCTATTTTATTATTACCAGGTCTGTAAATATGAAACCGGAATTTGCCCATATGTGGCGATAACTTTTAATGTAGCTAACTTCAATACGCGTCATTGACGCCATTTCTTTGTTTTGAGATCTGCTAAAGATTTTCAACTGTTTGCGATACAAGTTTAGTGCAACAACATAGGTTTTAGTAGAATTTGAAAATGTCGAATTTTGTGCCTANGCACACAGCAAGACAGGTCAAGGAAACGATTAAAGCGTTTAATTGGGAAATAATACCGCATGCGGCCTACTCACCGGACTTAGCACCATCCGACTACTACTTATTTGCATCGATGGGACACGCACTTGCGAAGCAGCGCTTCACATCTCACGAAGATGTGCGAAAATGGCTTGACGACTGGTTTGCCTCAAAAGAGGAATAGTTCTTTTGGCGTGGCATTCACAAATTGCCAGAAAGATGGCAAAAATGTATAACTAGCGATGGGCAATACTTCGAATAAAACACTTTTTATCATTTTCATACAATAAATGTGTAATTTCTTTGCAAAAATTCCGGTTTCATACTTACATACCTGGTACTTATCTACTGTGTATTTGTTTCGCTATTAACTGTCAACTATTCTACCGTCCATCGTCTATCTAATCGTAACTGTATAATATTCGGTATCTTTATACACGAACGTTTCAATATTTAATCATACTCGTTGTTAACGTACAGTAAAACGTTAATTATCCGAATCAATTGAGACCGAGGTGATTCGGAAAATCGAATTATTCGGATAATGAAACATGTATCCACTTATCCAATTGGTAGTCATAGGAATTGACCCTAATGTTACTTATTGAATACAAGAGTATTACCGCTGTATGTATCGGAAAAATTCTTCTGTATATCCTCTTACGCGAATAAAGAAAAAAAAAAAACAAAAACATACGATACATGGTAATTGCATATTGCTTAACGTTAAGAATGTTTATTATTTAGAGTAATAAATCTTCCCAGTTGCAAAATAATAATAATAAGGTACCTGTATTTGGTAAGCAAGTAAGCAACGCGGGACTTTTGCACAGTACTGTACAAGCAAGACAGAAACAGTTAGAATCACGTACAAGAAGGAAGTATTCCTTCGTTGTTCTCGTTGATACCAACCACCAGCTTCACGGAACTCGGATACTCGTTCTAATAAGTTCCAATTAAGAGCCTGCCAACCCCCTTCTTCTTTTCTACACTCTTTTTCCTCCCCTTCTTCTTCTTCTTCCTCCTCCTCTTCTTCTTCTTCTTCTTCTTCTTCTTCCTCGCACGCTGGTAAATCTTGTGAGACCATTTTTCCCCCCTCTATTTTTTTTTCTTCTTTTCTTTTTAGAAACGAATCACGTAGTTCTTTGTTAAGGGTGGTGGTGTACGTTTGCGAGTTCTTTGAGCGAATGGGGTATTTTTGATGAGAGGTCTTGTTTAGCTCTCCCGGGATAGATAGCCCTCTTGGAAAGGGCTGCAAGGGCTTCGTACGATCCAACAAGCTTAATTACATACCAAACAAAGTTGTTTGTCGGCACAAATGGATTTTGATAAGACTAATTGGAGGAGGAGTACGATTTTACAGATTTTGATTATGACGCCTTAGGCTGAGCAATAAATCCACTCGCGTTTTCCTAACTGGCACATGGAAGGACGCTGCAAACGTCGTTATCTTTACACTAGTGTCTATCTGATCAGGAAATAATCCTAACACGTATCTTTAATTTAAAAAGGGAAATTATACGCAGTTTTTGTAACATTTTTTTAAATGCACACACACACACACACACTAGGGAAGAGTGTACGATCTTATTACTCGAGCCGTATTACTTTTCCAGCGTGCTTCTTTGTATACCAATAAATATAATGGTAATTATATAACACGAGTATAGCGATTAATATAGAAAAATATATACAACGATATATATTTGGAAATAACGGTATACAACAATGCAATATATACAAATCTGTTTACGCTGGCCTTGATCAAAGTTAATTTACAGCTTGGCACGTATCGTATCGAACGCCAGAACGTCGTAAGTCGATATTCTGAGAATGTCAAGTTAATTGCGCACCGCAATTCTTACAAGCAATAATTGCCAATATTAACCTATGTACATGTAAAGTATATATACATTTCGACGGATATCATCGAAATGTACATACGTATATAGCTCTCGAGTATTCGCTTTTAACGTCGAACGCAATTTCGTTAGCGCGTATACACATCGCGGTTTTGTACGAGTAAGACATTCCGAAAAGGAAGACGTCCGAGGACATACAAAGACGAAGTGGAAGCGGGCAGAATTGATCGTTGATATTCATTTCCCCTAAGAGCAGAAGATAATCAGCCGATTCATTACACATGTAACATCTGCGCCACGTTATAACGAGCCGGGTCGATCCGCGTCGGATCATCCAAGAAACCATTTATCCCCATCGCCGACAACCGATCAACTGGCAGTCTGCCACCTCTAAGGATCATTAAAACCATCATCCTCCTCTCCGTTCGACGCAGCGAGTTGCGTTTCTCGTCGCGAAAGCCCGTTGAGCTTCCATTTGCTCGGACGCGTCTCGACGATCTCTCACGATCCTTGGAAGGGAAAACTGGGAAATTCTTCGCGTCCGGACATCCGGATGGGCGTTGAGCGAAGCCTCGTGGAGAGTGGACGCGGATTAGATCGCCGAGGAATAAGCACGAAGTGGACGAGCCAGTTGGGACAAGCACGGAGAAAGGTCGTCGATTCGGTGTCTGGCTGAGAATAATCGGCCAGCTGTCGACCGCGACGTCGCAACGATCGTCGTTGCGGGCCTGCTCGTAGGTCGGCTGGCGCCTGTCTCTCATCCATTATACATGAAAACACTCGACCAGTGGCCTGGCCAGGCTTTTTCGTCGCGATTCCACAGCCTCTTATTCGTGTTTGACCATCCGTAACGATAATTCATATACGCTTTGAGCAGGACGCACGGTGTCCTTGTTATCGAGAGGATGAGTTCTTCGGGCTCCTGCGTTTCTCGGGCTGCTGCTGCTGCTGCGATTGTATTGTTTCGTTGCGTGCACAGTGGGTCACGAAAGTATTTGAACGCTTGCCAGAGACGAAGAGTCGAGTAGGGTAAGCAGTAGGGCAAGCTTTCGTCGATAAATCGCCGCGTTCGTGGTAGCATCGGTACGTCATCTTGCGGAATTAGTCGGCGACCATTCGTTACGCGCGACGTCTCATCGACACGTTTCTTTTCCGATCGATTACCAACCAGTTAGCTGTCGCGACCTCCTTGAAGATGCGTGCAATGCGTAAAATGTGTTACGAAGAAAAGGACAGCTACCTTGTTCGTGTTATTTCGTCCTGGTCACCGAGTATTGGAAACGTCTTAACATTCGCGAATATCATTTTACGCCCCATTAAAGTTGCAATTTAAACGGCAAATTGCAACTGCCTTTCACGCATGACGAGTATACTAGTCGCGACTAATACTCGTGAAAAACAGCTAACTGGTTGAGAATTACGAGGAAATAATTTGTATCGTTACATGCTGATTATGAGGGAATATAGTTTTTAGTTCACCGGCGGCTCTCTCGCTGTCAACGACTAGACTAATCTTCGTGCTACCGGTCTTTTGTCGACTTTCTCTCTCTCTCTCTCTCTCTCTCTCTCTCTCGTTCGTTGGGCATTCGCGCTCGCTTATGAAATCGTTCACGCAGTTCTGCACCACCGGATTCTGTTTTTTCCAATATCGTGCCAACACCGAGGCGATATCGTGCCTCCAAAATGAGTCCCAAGGATCGAGTTAATTGTTTTCTTTTTGCATCTTGCATTCATCTTCTTCCACCATCTTGGGAAATTGAAAGAAGCCGAGGTGTTTCTAGATTAGGACAATGCTTGGATCTTTCGTGGCTTAGCGAACGCCGAAGACGCGTTAAACGTCGAACGTTGGTCCAGTTAACGAGCATACGCGTGGAACGCAGCGAAATGAAATTTTTGTTGGACGTGTATACTCGTGAAACGCGGTTAACTGGTTAACAGAGCGCGCTTCGAGGAGGATGCGTGTTCTTATTATGGAAAGGACGAGTCGAACTGCTTCTCGGACTCCTACGATTCTCTCGTTTCGTTGCGTACATAGTGGGTCGCGAAAGTATTTGAACGCTTGCCAGAGAAAATGTCCAGAGTCTAGCAGAGTAAGCAATCAGCGATAAGTACCGTTGCATCGGTATCTAGTGGAATTAACGAACACCGAAGACGCGTTAAATATCTCGTAGAAGGTACAGAACGTACAGGGCAGAAGCTAGTAATATTACGAGCAGACAGTGTATTTTTACGCGTTTATAGGAAATTTGCGCGCGCAAAATTGCACGGAATGCACGTAATATGAACAGATACGCGAAGCTTCCAAAGCGCTATAGCGCTTTCTGTAACGCTCGATGAATAAACCAATTATCCACGCTCGTTTTCTACTGACGCGATCACGATACTGGACTTTCGACACTGCCAATGAAACTTCCAAATGTTCCATGCGAGACTCGTGACGCCTCAACAAATAATTCAAAATATATGCTTGTAACAAGCGCCTTGGAACTTCCATACGTTAAGTCGTCCCAAAAGTGTCTGTCTCTTGCAAACGTTGCGCTCTTTATCTTAAAAACAACAAAATGGATCATACGCGATTCGATAGAACGATACAAGACAAAAAAAGCTGTGCATCTGTTATTTTCTTATAAAACGATAGAAACATGTATATATATATATCGAGGCTCGTTTTCTACTAACGCGATCACGATACTGGACTTTCGACGCTGCCAATGAAACTTGGAAATGTTGCGTATAAGAGGCGCAGCATATTCCTAAGAAGAGGAAAAAGGAAGAAAACGAAAATGTCTACAGGTATTGGAATAGCTTCGCAAGCAACAAAACGTACCTATCCTGTTTTCTTATTCGCATGACGTTCGCGCAGCGCCGCGTCATCACTGTCCCCGTAATTTCTGTTGGTTTCTTCGCGCAAGAAGAGACGAGGACTCTAGGAGTCAAGGACGCGGAAGAAGACTCTTCGCCTCGCCTCTCTCGGTCTTCTCCGGCTTTCTGCCTTTTCATCCCTTCCGCTTTCTCCCTGATCTTTACACTCTGTTCGTTTTATGATTGCACGAGCGTAACGTAGAATGGGCGCCGGCCTCCCTGCTAACGAACCAATCAAAAGAAGAAGACGAAGCGCGCCAGTTGCTCGTCGCAGCAAACCCTGAATAAGCGAAACGAGAGGGAACTAGCGCCGGATGAGGCCGCCGAGAATGCAGGAAAGACGAGAGGCGAACTTTTAGTAATCAGACGCGAATCTTGTCTCGTTCTTTCGCTCTCGCAGACAAAAGCTTTTGGATTATGCTCTCGGATGGACGCGTCGACGGACGAGGAGGGCGGTTTTCAGGACGCGAGTGACGTGTTTGGCCGGATGGATCGCAGTCGACGAAGGATTTTTCGGGCTCGTTTAAAGTGTTAGGTTCGGTTGGAGAGAACGTTAATCGTATTCTCTTCTCGTACTGCGTTATGTCGTATTCGTATCGTGATACGTTATGTACGTCGCGTGTCGCGAACGTTTGTTGGTTGTAGCGAAGCTTAGGCCCGTTGCTATGTTTTCTCGGCGCGTGCACGTTTCCTACGTTCTGCTTCTGCCATAGTTTACCTCTCGAAGATCGATCTTAATTTACCATCCGATGTAGCTGTATCGTAACTTATTAGACGAATCACGGTGGAGACAAAGTCTCGGATAAACGAGCTCGCGTGTATTAAATCTGCCTTGCCTTATTTACGATTGCACGAAAAGGGACAAAGTTAGGCTATTTCAAAGGGCACGCGTAGCGGTGGAAAGAATTTGTTCGCCTCGTTTCTTTCGGGGGATTTCAGGGTCGTATCTTTTTATACGGAGCTGCGTATACTTCTTCCAAATGAAAATATTAAGGGATATGTAAATGCAGGAACGAATACCTGTGATGAAACTCTCGCGAAAGTTTTTTACGAGTTGTACGAAATTAACGTGTATTTTAAACGAGGCCTTTTTGAAACGTTACTGGCACCTTGATACTATATTCTATAGGGAATAAAAAGTCGCACCCACCGATGCGAAAGAGTGTATAAATTTTCTTTTTCGTAAAGATACCCGGTGGCCTTAGAATCTCCTCGAAAAAGGAAAAAATGAAGTCGAGAAAAAATTCGTTTCACCGTTGCACCGTTGCCTCGCGAGATAAAAATTCTTTCATACGATTGTAGGATAAGGCAGATATTTAGGCGATCTCATTTAGCCGAGACACCCTGTATATCTTGTAGCTCATTTTGTTTCGTTATTTTAAGACCAACCTGCTAGGGGCGAGAATTTTAATTATGACGAAACCTTCGCAACTTTTGTCACAGGGGTTGAGAGCGATTCGCGTTATTGTTGTTACCGTTAGATCGCGATTCTCAGGCAAAGCGGATATTTCGGAATTTTAATGACATTCGCGGAGTGGAAAGTTTCGAGCTTTTCGTGGTATACGTCGTGACTCTGCGAAGGACAAACTCGCTCGAGTTTAATTGCCGTGGCCGGTGAATATGATTTAGGATATCGTTAAGAGAGGATTGTGATGTTCGATTGGATCTGCGTTTCTGGAAAAGACAGGCTCGTCCAACTTTAATTACTGCGAAGGTGAACGAATGATTGAAGACGTTGTCAGGGGACCGTTGTATCATATGTAGCGAATTGTCAACTTTTTATGGTGCAAACTGTAATTCTGGAAGTAGCTAAGATCTTTTTATTTCAATTGCTGCGACGATGAAAGATTCGGGATATGGTAAATTGTACGATGCACAAAGAGACGAATATCTGGCAATTTTGATTAAGACGAGGATAACAGATTTGGTGGAACGTACAAATGTCGAGGATGGATTTCAATTTGGTAACGGATGAATAATTTTTATAGATAATTTTGTGGCAAATAATGCGAGTAATATCGTAAACGATATTTTGTAAAGGAGAAATGTTATTTGGGGGTAGATGAGAGTGTCTTAGAGTATTAATTATGGCTGTGATGAAAGAGAAATGGAATTTTAACTATGATGAACGTTCTGTATACTGTGAAGAGATTGCCGATAAAGTAAATATTTTTAATAGAAAAATTTCATTATGACGAAAGTAGGAGTATTAATATAGAGAAAAAATTCAGCACGCCGCAAAAAATGTGAGACTCGGCTGAAATAATCCGGCCAATTTAGAAGGTATTTAACAACGACGAGGAAAATAAAGAACAAGGCGATTCCAAACCTTTTGTTCGATAATCCATTCGAAAAACAAGAATACCTGGCCGTGAGAAACTAATTAAAAACGTTCGTAAAACGGAAGAATGTTTGAATAAAAAAAGAAAAAAAGGAAGGAACGCTTACAACAGTATACTCCACGATAGATTCTACGACATTGAAAGACGATTAATCGTAACAATAAGTAATATCAAATTTTATTTAAACGTCAAACGTGTTAAACGTCATGGAGCGAAGAAATTCAAACGTAACGATTGACCAATAAATTAAACAATTGGTTGAAAAAGATTAATCTATCGAGTTTCGCCTACCGTAAACGTCCTTTCTACGGAGGCGAATTTTACTCTTAAAAGAACCGCTATTAACGATTCAAGCACCTTTTCACCCAAGTTAGGATAACGATTACGTTGTAGGTCTACTATCAGGTTCGTGTTTCCATTTAACCATTTTCGTTCGATGTTCATCGATAATTGGATTCCCCGACACGATGATGCAACATTCGCAGGATTTCAACTCGGCGCAACTGAAAGTTGGCAAAGCTCGTTGATAGTTGGCCGAGTTGGCCTATGAATTTCTGATACGGGGAAACAATCGATGTTGCTTGCAATTAGCGGTTCACCCTTGCCCCTCTCTCTCTCTCTCTCTCTCTCTCTCTCTCTTTCTGTTTGCCTCTGTCTCTGTCTCTCTGTTTTCGTTTATCGATCGCTTATCGGTAATTACGCCGGTGGGTTCTTTGATTTCCTCGAGCTGGCGAGAAATTTTTGATTGAAGAGACACGATACTCGTATCTCGCGTTCTTATAGTTTCGGCTATAAGCGAGGATTAAATATATAAAAAAGAGAGGCTGTAACTATATATGTATGTACGTATGTATGTGTAAGAAAAGTACATTTTGACGATGTACTGAAGAAATACGTCATTACGTAGACCACCTTTTTTTCTTCGTGTCTTTTTTCTGCTCCGATGCTCCATTTGCCATACCTAATAGCCCCAAAGTTGCATATTAGATTCCACGATACTTATAGCGCTTGCCGTGCTATTCGCATGCTCTATATCCTGTGTACAACGCGTAATATCCGTTATTGGATGTTGGAAGAAAGCGAAAGAATTATATCGTGTACGTTCGACTTCTTTTAACACGACGAATCGCTTCGATTCTGGTTGTACGTAAATTTAGAAAACACCCTGTATATGTACGTTAAAAAAACTCACTTATTGCACGAGAGAAGAAGGAAGATAGAAAATGTTGTTCGCTTAATCCGTGAAAAAAGAAAGGGCACCGAAAACACGAACGAAGGGAAAGGAAAAAGAGGAGGAAGAGGGGCGAAAAGTGTTTGCACACGAGAAAGGGAAGAATCAAGAAATCAAAGAAAGTATCCGAATAAAAAAAGAGGAAAAAAGAAAGAGAAAACCAACAATTTTTATCGTGTACGCAGACGCAAAGAGGAGAACAAAGAATCGGGAAACCGTAGAGAATATTCCTCGATCAAAGAGAAACGAAGAAACCCAATGGAAAGGAAGAGTGTTCTCGCAAACGAAAGAAGAGCATCGGCGCCGATACTGTCGCCTAACCGACCAATCGCCGTATTGCACGAAGAAAAAGAGAGAAGATTCAAAGAAAAAAAAAGAAAAGGAAGAAGACGAGCAAAAACTGATACAAAATAGTCGAGCAAAGAGAGAAAGAAGAAGAAAACCGATTGAAAAAAAAAGAGAGAAAAGAAAGTACTCGCGCACAGAGAAAAACAAAGAATCAGAAAACCACAGAAGAGACACATACAGTCCTCGAGCGGAGAACGGGGAAATCCAAAGAAAAGAGAGAATGCACTTACAAACAAACAAAAAAAAAAGAAGAGCAAAAGAAGAAGAGAAAAAACGAAAAGAGAGAAGCAGTTACCAATACCGCCATTAACCAACCAACCACATTGCACAAAGAAAAGAAGAGGAAGAATCAAAAAGAAAAGATACAGGGTGCTCGATTAAAAAATAAAAAGAAGAGACAAACAGCGCAGAAAAGAAGGAGGAGTACTTCTTCGTACAAGAGAAAGGCAAAGAGTCGGAAACCCATAGCAAAGTCACGATCCTCGTGCAAAGAAAAAGAAACCCTCCGTCCTCCCCCGCAAAGAAGAAAAAGAAAGAACGCTCTGAGAAACAACAAAATAAGAAGCAAAAAGAAGGAAGCGGATCTTAAAAAGCATCGCCGTACCACCACCACTAGCCAACCAACCAACCAACCAACCAACCAACCATCGCATTCACCATCTGTATGAAGCGCAACGATCCGCCCTAGAAACCCGGTCTCCGTTTAGCCACGGGGTGAAAAAGGGGTGAGAATCCGTGGTGGTCGACGTCGATTAGAGGCGAACGGAAGCGTTGATCGTAAAACGGGAACGGGCATCGATCGTTTATAAGCGGCGTGGATGGATTAATTAAAAACCGGCCCCGGATAACACAAAGGGGGCAAAGAGGGGTGAAGCGGGGGTCGCAGGGAAGCCTTGAAACCTCGGGGATCGTTGTCGTTACGGCGACGATCCACGAAGGAAGAAGAGGGGCGGGGGTGGCAAGGGATGGCTGAGGAGGCGCAGGCAGGCTGAGAGGATACGTAAGGGCGGCGAAAAGGGGCGAGGTCGACGGAAGGGGCGCGTCCTGGGTATATCAGGCAAGTTTTTCGCTTTCACGGAATAATAAAAGGATCGCGTGCCACATGGAATTCGATATTACCCTGTCGGCTGTCGTCGATGCCACCGGCTGAGACGATCACGCTGAATATAGGGAGTTTTTGTCGCGCGGTTGAAAGAGGGCTTTAGGGTGTTGGAAGGCGGGCTTTTGCGACACCGACGACGCTAGTTTTCGAGAATTTCGAGATTTCAAAGGGGTTTTCGAATGTTTCTCGTTCTGCGGAGTATTCCTTCCTGTATCGTCATAGCCAGCGGTCTGATGTACGAAAATATTTTTTGATATCGGCGACCGAGTCTTGAGTCTTCGAACGTTGTTGTTGTATATTATTGTTGCATGAATGACTGTTAGAAGTTGGTCTTGGAGAAATTTCGAAGCATCTCGAGGTATATAAAAGGGACGCGTTTCTGAATTTATCTTGGACGTGGAAGAACTTTTTCGCTACGTAATTTGGCTAATCTCGATCAATGATTTTTGATAGTTTTTAATTCTTGAAGAGATTGTTGATTTTCCTAATATGCCCTCCAATTGTACGCCGATTATTTTGAAAACCAAGGGATGTCGATCTCTACTGTGTTTATAGTAGAAAAAAAGCAAGTCGGACAGAAGGTAGTAGAAATTAGAATCGAAGGATAAAATACCTGAAGCAGAGGGTCGTAAATAAGTCAAGTTCAAGGATGATGCATAAAATGACGAAAGAGAAACCGTTGGAATTTTGCAAAGAACGAACAGTGAAAGGAGAAGTTTCGGAATAATAACGATTGTAGACTATTCAGAAGAAGAAGAAAAAAAGAACGATTGTAGAGTAGAATGCTGAAAGTTGGAGATTTTCAAATAAGTAGGTACTGAAAGAAAAACTTGTTCGAAGTTGAATGAAAGATTTATACACTACTACTACTACTATTACTGCTACTATTACTATTACTACTACTACTACTATTATTATTATTATTATTATTATTATTAGGAAATCAGAGATATTCAAACAGTTGATTAGTTTCGTTTAATGTTGCGCGATATAGCTTAAAAAGGATATTTTTCCTCCTTTTATAAACACAAAGGAAAAGCATGAAAAATTACAGACAGAAGGTTTTCGTAAGATTTATAGTTTTCAAATAGCCAAGACGACAATGCAAAGTTATGGCCTGCAGATACACGTACGTCGATACTTTCTAAATATGATTAATCTTTGAGCCATTACAAGTTTTATCTTCTCAGTATTTCAAAAGTTTCGATGCAGTAAAGTTCTTATTCCCTGTTGCTTTAGACCGAGCCACGTTCCACGTTCTCTCTTTCAACGTGTCGGGCACTGGCTTTCCAGCGACCCAGATTTTCCGATACAGATTCCCACACCCCTATATATCTCTCGGTAAACGCTCAAAATTCTCGATGCAGTAAATCTTTGCCTTTCCCATTAATCCTGGTAATGTATCGCGGTTCCTTCTTCGTTGTTTAACCTTATATAACTGGAATGTTCTGCCCCTCCAACAACAAAAATATTACAATTCGTTGGATTTTTAGTTCGATACTTTCTAGCAGAAGATTCTCGTAAATTTAGTCTGGCTCGTGTTACAACGAAGTGTTGCTGAAACTAAAATTTGAGAATGAGATGAAATCAATATAATGGTACAAAGTCGATCTTCAGAACGTTCAACGGCGTGTAATTTCGAAATTTCAACAGCCACCCTTCGCCAAAGTCCCGATTAATCCAATATCCTTGTCACCCGAGCGATTTAACTTTTCATACGTCGCTCGAGTTATAATTTTCAAAATTCCAGAGAACGATGTCGGACGCGAACGATACGATACGAGAAATTTCCAAATTTCCAAAGAGCGTAGCCCCTCGCTATCGTCCTCGTAGTTGACAAATTTCAGAAACTATCGCCAGTGTTACGCAATCTCTTCTACCTTATCTTACATTCGTAAAGCGTCCAAGTGAAAGATTTCGAAAATTCCGAGAGAATTTCCACAATCTCTTACTGTACCACTGTCGTAGATTTCCAAATTCCGATACTCACCGCCTCGATAATTACACCGCTAATTTCACGCGTCGCGACACTCTCTGTTCGCCACTTCTTCCCCTGTGAATCATCCCTTAACGCTTTCCATCGCATTCACCAACGAGACGGACGACGAAATTCTCTCTAAAAACAACGATATACAAGTATCGACTTTCCCTACGTTCGAAAGACGGTGGATCGTTGTATCGTGGACAGATAAAGCGAGGAAAAAGGGATGTTTATCGAACATTCTCTGGTCGATGAGTCGTTTTTCCAAATGGGATCAGACAGAGGAAATAATTGTTTGTTCTGTTGGAAATGGGACGGCCTGTCGAAGCTGCAAGGAAGATTGTACGCGAAAGGGTGGGAAGAAGAATTTATTGAACCGTTTCGGCCCGGGTCAAACGTTCCTCTGGATCCGTTTATGAATCATATTCCGGCGACAGGCTCGATAGCTTTCCTCGCTGAAAAAAAAGAGGAGGAAAAAAATAGATAGCTTCTATCGGCCTCTTTTCCCCTTCCACGAACACCTTTCACCTCTCTTTTTCCTTTTTTTTTTTTTCCATCAATTTTTCTGCACAGAACACGGCCACAGTGCTATCGAATCGATACGAAATAGCTGTAAATACCAAATACTATACGAAGAGCATAACCGAACGAATAATAATCACTGGTCTTTTTATGATCTATTCTTTGTCGCCAAGTATAGTAGCGAATTGGTTAATTTTGTGTAAAAACTCTTTTGGATATCCGAGTTTGCAAAAGTCTTATTTAAAAAGATACAAAATTCTAAAGATCAACGATCGTGTTCTAAACTACTACATCCAAACTGCTTTGTTCTATTTTTAAAATATAGATTGCTTTGATAAAAATTTGTTCGTGCTCTGGAACCTTGAAAAACCTCTACCACGTAACAGCATCCCTCTATTCTCGCAAACGTTGTGTCTCTGTTATCTGCTGGCGATGCAGTAAATTTCCAAATAATCGTCGTATCTCGACGATGATCGTCAAAACCACCTACATAATCATTGACCCATATACAATGAACATTCTGACAGCACAAATATACGACGAAATCTAATATATAACGCTGTTCGTTTTCTCGACTGGCCGTCGATTAAATTTCTGCCAAAAGCCATACATCTTGACGATAATCGTGAAACCCAGCCTATAACCATCATCGTAAGCCAAATTCTGGCAAAGACAGTTTCCGATTCCATCAAGACACGCGGTGGATCGTGTCAGAGGTCGATGACAGTGGCCCGCCACTTTTCATTTCCCCAATTTCCTGGCTTGGCTAGCGAGCATGTACCGGTGCAGCACACCGCGTCACCGAGACGTCGCCGACAGTGTGGCTCTGACGTGGAGATTTAGGGCCTTGGAAACGTCCTCGAACGTCGCCGCGGGTCAGATAGCTTATCGTGGCATACAGTCAGGAAATGGAAAAGCGTCCTCGAGAGCCGGTGCAGCCAAGGTTTCGCCCTCATCCTTCCTACGAACGCGAAGGATCTCGATCCAAAGGACTCGAGAGAGAGAGAGAGAAGCTAGCACGTCGTCATCTCGAGAGCCAACCTGGTTGCTGCGGAATTTAATTAGTTCCACTGATGGGAACGCATTGTCCTATTCAGGATCTCCACAGTCTCTTTGCATTTTCATGACGAACGCAGACGTCCCAGGCCTCGGAAAGGTGCCAGGGAATTATCGGTGGAATTAATGGTTTTGTGTTTGGGTTTTGGAAGATTTTTCCGGATAATGGAATCTCTTGCGTAATTGGACTATTGTTATCCATCGGATGTATAGAGAATTAAAAAGTTGAAAGTTACGATGGCGGGAAAAAGAGAATTTGAAGATCTGATTTCTTCGTATAATAACGATACTCTGTGTCGTCGGCGGTAGCTTTGTTGCGCTAGTTATTCTTTAACGCGTCGATAGCTGTAACGTAATTGTTTCCGTCGATTGCAACTCTTTGTTTCTCTGGGACTTTCTCCGTTGCTTGTCTCCTCCATTGTAGACAGAATTCACGTACTACCTTTTTTTAATTACATTCATCGAAATATCAACTTGCCCAAAAATCCGCAGTCTACCTATTAGCGAATGCTCACAGGTCTCAAGTTACAAATTAGTAGCGTATCCATTAAACCTTTGAGGACCAACATTATTATTATTATTATTATTATTATTATTATTATTATTATTATTATTATTATTATTATTGTTATTATTATTGTTATTGTTATTATTATTGTTATTGTTATTACTACTGCTATTATAGCGTGGAGTATGTTAGAAATCGATGTTCTTCGAGGTTTTAGAAAATTTTGGAAGGAGTATAGCTGGTTTTTGGAGATCGGAAGACGCTTTTTTCAACGTTCCCTGCCTTTCTCCTTTATCACTTTCCTCGTTAAGGTTCTCTTGATATTACGTTGTCACACGTTTTAAGAAACGTTGGAAGGGATAGTTTGCAGAGACGAGAAAGCTTCCCTCTACATTTTACTTTGATTAAATTCGATTCGATTCAATATTTGATTTAATTTGACATTTTCTCCTTCTGCTCGGTTATTCGATATTTTTATTTCAAAATGGAATATGTATTCGACGTTTATTTTCGAAGGGCGAAACTTTGGCCGAATCGAACCATCGAAAATCGAAATGCTTCTCTATTTGTACGACATTTAACAAGAATAGTTTTCTCTACTAAACGCGTAAAGCTACTGCATTTGACAAGTTCGTATTACCCATTAATTACCAACATCGTGGAAAATTTATCGACAGTGACATAGTTGTCTCGTTTCGAGGAACCATCGTATAAACGCTCTTACGAATATTTCTCGGTAAATGACGTTAATTGACATTTCATTAGCGGTATTTGATATGCGTTGTACACCACCAATGGGAATTGTAAATATTTGCTCGTCAATCGAGTTCCGTTAATTCGTTCTAAAGTAGATAAAGAACTCCAAATAACACCTTCTAATCTTTCCCGTGGTTGTATTTCTAATATTTATAGCGACATTAAGGGGTACAGTTTTTATAAGAATATTCACTTTTCAAGTAAAACGGTTGGAAAAACAACGCTCCTACGCGAGTCGTGCCAACGTTAAACGACGAAAGACAGGGTGAAAGGATCTTTCGGAATGTCTAAATCAATATAAATATATCAAATTAATTAATAATAATTGTAAATATAGAACGTGTAGTCTAAAATCTATAATACCTCGATCATCCTAACGTAAATAATTCAGAGATCGGAAAATATGCCTCGCCGTAGGTGTAGTCAAAAATGTAACGCTCGATCCCAAGGAATTTTTCAAGAGTCAATTTTTCTCACCGAGATTACGACAGAAAGAAGCGGAATAAAACGGAGGAGCAAAAACCCGATAAAATAGAAAAGAACGTAGTACGACGGAGAAACGAAGAAGATACGGTAAAAATCGTAGAATTGTTTTAACCGATACACCAACACTAAGTCTCGCACTGCTATGTTATAATAATATATTTGTACTTTAATTGCCGTAACTTATTATACAGGGTGTATCGTAATTCGACGAAAAACGTTCGTACGCTCTGTCCTATCTGCTTTCGGAGTTTTTCGATGAAAAAGATTTTTCGATCAAAGCCGTTTCGATGATCCGCAACTGCTTATCTTCGTACAAGGAGCTCAAAATGACCGCAGCGCTCGGCGCTGTACGCGAGCCTGCCATCGTCACTATCAAAGAATTTCGCGATGTTTAACAAAATTCCAGGCATTTGTTGAATCTGTTGGCAACCTTGTTGTATACGTGCACGAACTATCTCAACACTGTGCAACGGGTATCGAATGCGCAATCGCTTTAAAGTGGCTGCAGAAATAAAAACTCTACTGGATTTAAATCGGAGGAACGAGCAGGTCGGACAGTGAGTCTTGCACGACTCCGTTTGTGAGGAAATCGCAAAGGAAAGCAGTTGCTGACCATCGAAACAGAAAAACGACTGTGACTTTGAAACAAGGTCCGATTGGATGTTTCTCTGCCTCCTGTGCTTCGATCAGGTCCCACGTGTTATCGTACACCCTGTATATATTATTCTGAGCAATCTGTAATATATTGCTGTGTCGCGGTATACTTAACGTTAGGATACGAAAGTTTCGGTGGAGGGGGACGAGAACGACATGAGCGGTGAGAAATTCGAGCGTAAACCGCATACTCGATGGACTGTCCGGTTTCCGGGTTGCAGAGCTCGCTCGGTATTGCAGCGGCCGCGGCACGCATAATTCGCCATTAAGCCGGTCACCGTGAGACGATTGGAAATGAGCGGCGATCGCGGATTTGCCAGAAAATCCTCGACCATCCGACCGAGTCGAATTCGACGGCCACGAGATTTGCATACGATCTCTCTTTGCCGGCCCGATGTCGGCTGGGAATCCGATCGCTTGCGGGGCCATTGTCGTCCGATCGAAACTATTTCCTGCAGGCTGCAACCACTTTGATACTTTAATACGCGTGGCAAAATTTCCAAGCGTCGAGTTTGTTTTATCGCGCGTTCGCGAATCTGGAGTAGGTTTAGGCGAAGGAACGATCACGCCAGAAGGACACTTCGAAGTGATACTGGCGTGGACCGATGTGCTCCGACGTTTCCGAACGTTTTGTAGGTTTTACTCTCCTATTTCGAGTAATACCGATAATTTGTCTAGCGATTCGTTCACTGACGATGATAATTCTTTCTGTCCCAACGCACGACCTTGAGCCTGTGTCACACACACGGACACGCGTCTGTATTTCGCCAGCTTCAGTTTCCACGATACTCGAGACCACTGCGCTACGGATAATCGTAACTGTAATTTTTTGCAACGATGTACGATCATGTAGCCAATATATATATGGCGGAACGTTTTGGTATTGCGAAAATGACAACTTGGACACTCTGCCGCGAGTTTTCAACCCTCAGCGAGATCACGTTAATTAGCAATTACCCATCTGCACGCTCACGGTCTTCAAACCTCGTTTTACTTACTCGTCGCCGTACAACCATGGCTGATCATCGTGATATTATAATATACACGTTCGATATAACATAAAAAATATATATATATAAATACCATTAACAAAAAAAAAAAAAGGAAAACAAAGCCAAAGGATGAAAGAAGGTAAAACGTTACGACAACGATATCTTCATGGCCATCGTCGAATAATTTCCATCGGGCAGAGAAGAGGCTGACGAAATAACGTTACGAAACGAGCGGCCCTTGGGCGCTCGCGAGGAGCAAGAAAATTTTGCAAGGCCTACGTTCTCCGAAAATGGCGAACGTCGAGGCTCGTTTCAAGCGACGAGAGGTCGTTTCTGCACACTCGGTGTACGCGTCTCGTCTCTTTAGCGAGATTTTCCTATGGAAGATAAAGCGAGTGTCACGGGGTCCCGTGGCAGTCGTGACACGCCTCGTTAGTTTAAATCGCCGGCCGAGATTAAAGGCAACGCGAAGAAGCGCAAAATCGGTCACGTCGAAAATGTCATTATGCAAAGTCCGCGTAACTCGATTCGTTCGACGGCGCGTACACGCGCGTTGCAACGTATGTGCGAGCGGATACACGAAGGGATCGCGCGTTAACGAATTATTGTCCGCCCTTTTGTCCTCTGGCTGCCGTCCTTTTATCCCCATTCTCATTCTCTTTCGTTCTCGTTCCCTTTGGCTGTGTTTTTGCAAGAGACAACGCGCAATTGAGATAGTTTTGTAACGGAGGAATTTTACAGCGTGTGTTCGAGGCAGTTGGGATCGCGGTCCATCGCTGATTCGAATATTTATAATTGTTGGATATTTTTCATTCCTCTTTTTTTTTTTTGCGGTATCGTTGATTGTTGTCCCTGGGAAAGAAATCGAGGAGTTTCTGTCATTTAGGGGCCACGTTTGAAGTAGTTAGGATTGTGGTCGGATGTTGCTTCCAACGTTTGTAACTGGCCCGTGTCTTTTACTTTTCCGGAGACTGCAGATTTTTGCAGGTTTGGCCTTGGAGTGCCACTAATCGGAATAGAACGTTATTTATTTGGTTTACTATTAGGAATGATGGAATATTTGTCTGTTTATATATATACCAGGTATGTAAGTATGAAACCGGAATTTTTGCAAAGAAATTACACATTTATTGTATGAAAATGATAAAAAGTGTTTTATTCGAAGTATTGCCCATCGCTAGTTATACATTTTTGCCATCTTTCTGGCAATTTGTGAATGCCACGCCAAAAGAACTGTTCCTCTTTTGAGGCAAACCAGTCGTCAAGCCNTAGGCACAAAATTCGACATTTTCAAATTCTACTAAAACCTATGTTGTTGCACTAAACTTGTATCGCAAACAGTTGAAAATCTTTAGCAGATCTCAAAACAAAGAAATGGCGTCAATGACGCGTATTGAAGTTAGCTACATTAAAAGTTATCGCCACATATGGGCAAATTCCGGTTTCATATTTACAGACCTGGTATTACCTAATTTCAAAAATTGCTCTCAATTAATCTGTCAATTATATATATAGAGAGAGAAAGAGAGAGAGAGAGAGCATTGTTAATTGAGAGCAATCGTTGAAATTAAGTAATATGGTCAAAGAAAAGATATCGAGGAAGAAGGAGGAGAAATTGAATATAAGAACGAAAAGGAATAGACGTGATCTAAAAAAAAAAAGAAAAACGGGGAAATAATGAGAGGCAAAGAGAAGAAAATCGAAACACGAAAGACTGCTGCGTTTCGTTGAAAAAGCAAAAGCAGGCTTTCGATATCTCGATCGAGAAAAAATTAGCGCGACTCGCAAGCATAAAACTATCAAATATCAAACATCCAAGATACTCACGATCGTGATTAGAGACGATAATCGTCAACGCGCTAACGAGTTTCAAAAACAAAAACTGCGTGTGCGACTTGGAACATCGACCCGGACGACCAAAGAACCGCGTGCGAAAAAGTCAACGACCAAAAAGATATCTGCCATTTTCACCCCTTTCTATTAATCGAAACTCCCCTTTCGCAGCGTTCGAACATAACGAAGATTCGATTATCACCGGCAACGTAAAAACGAGAAAATGAAATTTCACGAAAGCGTCGGATTCTCTCGAATTTTCAGAAGAACAGCATTGGTCGATAGTTATGGCGGTATGGGTCAAGCGAGAGCGTCCAATTATCGAGGCCCGTAAGCCGTAAGCACGCGTTATTAGCATCGATTACATCGCGGCGTGATTAGTCCTATTAGTTCGATTCGCAATCGAAGCAACCCGGGGGATTGGGTAACCAAGAAACGTGACGGCAATCTCGACGAGAGCTTCGCCTTTGTCCGCTCCTTATCGAGGCCGCTTGTCCGGCAAAGCCAATTAAACGATAAATTTGGAGAACGAGCCTGGATCCCGGCCAGATTTCGATCATCGAGTTCGATTCCCTCCAATGTCTTGTGATTTAGGAATTACGTGCTTCTGAATTTCTTTCATCTGCTTCGCTTCTTTCTTTCTTTCTTTCTCTCTTTTTTTTCAGGTCGATCGTGTGATTATTATATTTTACTTTTAACGCAGCCGTTAATGATGGTTTTGCTTCGTTTAATGATGGCAAACGGTTGTTTTATGTTGGCGCTTCTGTGAAGGTTTTTTTTTTTTTTAATGGTTTCAATAACGGTGATTCTTGCTTATTTAGTGATGGTAGAAAGATTTTTTATTTTTTTTTTATTTTTTTATTTTAAAATCACTTGCTTGGTTTAACAGCTTCGGTAATGATGGTTCCTGTTTGTTGGAAAATTATTTCCTGTTTTTTTTAATGGCTTCGGTAATAGAGGTTCGTGTTTTGTTTAATGGTAGAAAAGGGTCGTTTTATTTCGACGAGTGATTTTTAAATCACTTGCTTCTTTTAATGACTTCGGTGATGGCGACTCTTGTTCGTTTGAAGTTACTTGCTCTTATTCCAATACTTTTATTTCTATGTTACAATAGCGGCAAATTCTTATCTGTTTAATCGCGATAAAAGACTGTTTTGGTTTAATGCGTAGTTTGAAAGTTGTACCGTGGCAAGCCAATTTTCCATCGATATTTGTCGTTAAACATAGACGAGGTCTGCATGCAAATCTGTGCTTCAAATAAAAGGAACAATTGCAATTCTTATTTGTTTAATTATCAAAATTATCCAACCGTACTTTTCTCTTTTACCTCAAGTTTGGGCAAGATATGAATATATTATTACAGTTATACGCGATATATCCGGTTTCAGTTTGAAACTTCTTCGTTAAAACAATTGCAAATCTTCTTCTTCGTTAAAGTATAAACGAGGACAAGATTAAAAATACAACAACATCGAGGATCCCGTACAACAAAGTCGAAAGGAAGTTACAAATGAAATTGCTCCCACGAACGAATCAAAAATTCCAAAATCGAAATTCTCCGCTAACAGAAATTCTGTCTTCTGTTTCAGGTAAGGACCAACGTAACGCCAAACTAATTAACTCCGATTTACCAGACGAATCAAGAGTGACGCGGATAATAATTGTCGACACGATCACGACTGAAAGGTACACGAACGATTACTCGTCAAAAAAAAAAAAAAAAAAAAAAAAAGAAAAAGAATGAAAGAAGAGAAAAGAAGTCGATAAATTTCTCCCGGTGGAACGCGAGGGCTCTTCCAAACTGTTAAGCAGCTTTCCCCGTCGGGTAGATTTTCTTACGGGCTTAAAACTGAGCTTACTTTCCGGAGAAAGTCCAAGTACAATATTGACTCTGGTGTATCGGCGTTCAGGATGCAGCATCGAAATTAGCTTCGCGGCCGCGTTTTATCTCCTCCTGCTTTCCTCCTCTTCTTCTTTTTCTCCCTCCAGTTCCAACGTTTCCCGTTTCCTTCGTCCACCGTTTGAAACACGTTTTAATTTCTTTTTAATGCTCGGCGGAAGATGTGTATTCTTCTTGTATCCTTCGCTAAATTTTGTCTCTCCTTTTAATTTCTATTTGACGAAGCTCGCGCAGAATCTCCCCCATTTTTCGTAAAGGTCGGACGACTTTGTGTTTTTTCCTTTTTCGTCCTTCCTTGTTATTAGTTTTCTCTCGTTGAACTGCTTTGGCAATTTTTATATCTGCGTACTTTCGGCTGAAAGAATCGACAGTTTCCAGCGACCATCGGAAGAATCCTACGTCGAAAATATCCGGCAGATTTGAAGCGTAGTAGTAATATTATTTATTTCCATCTGGAAAGTTCTCAAATATTTTCTAACTTTGCTCTTAAGTATTTCAATCCTCGAAACCTCTGTTCATCCGAGAAAAACGAGAAAACGCGAGAATGCCCAAACCACATGGGCACGTAGGTCAGAGTTGCATTAGCCATCTTCCTTTCGAAAGTCTTCAGATACTCTCTGACGTCAGCCAGTGATTCGAACCTGTAAAATCTCTTCTGGTCTCCGAAAGAATCTCCGATATCCAAGAAAAACCAAAATTACGTTGTCCGTCCTTGTTTTAAAAATTCCCAGATACCCTCTAATCTCGGTGTCGATCATTGCGATCCTCGAAATCTCTTCCGCTCCGAGCAGAATCGCCGGGAATGCCCAGGATGGCAAAATTCTGTTACCTACGTTCGTTTCGAGCAATTCTTAAATACCCCGTAATCTTGCTTCCAATCGTTCCAACGCCAGAAATCTCTCGGATCGGAAGATAACCCAACGGAAGGCGGCAAAATCCAAGCGAGACGAAAATTATATTTTTCGAGAATTCTCAAACACCGAGTCTCTCCTAATCCAACGGAAGCCTGGAAAATTAGCCCGAAAAAAAAAAAACAAAAAGAATTGACCCATCTACCTACGTTCAAAGACTGAAACATCGAAATCGTTCCGCCGTCGAAACCTTCTGGTCCCGTGAAAGACGTTGACATAGAAAAAAGTAGGCAAAATGGCCACATCGCGTACATCAAAGTATCACAACACTATCCGCGCCCATTGACCATAAACGTTCCCAGAAGAAATGAATTATTTTGCCCAGAGGGTGTGCCGGTAATTTGCAAAAATTCCCAACTGCCCACGTTCGCGACTTCATCCGCAGAACTGCCCCTATATTTCTCTCTCCTTCCCTCTCCCTCTCTTTCTCTCGCTCGCTCGCTCGCGTGTGTACACGCGCGCGCATGGTAATGAAATATCGCGGTACATTAACGCGCTGCAGTGTGTCGTTGATTTGCATAAAGCGGGAACAGACCTGGTTCTCTGCAGAATGATTTAATTTGGGTATCAAGGCTGGATGCGGGAACAAACGCTTTGTTAGACTCGCGAGCAACCCTTTTACCCCTTTCCCCTGCGCGCGTCCCCTCTTTCTGCTGCTTCGCGAATCGTATTTCCCAAGTTTGTAATTTGTCGCCCGCCTTCCTCCTCCTGCCGCTGCTAACGTCGCCCACCCTTCCTTTTCCTTTTCGTACTATCTCGTATCTTGCACTTAATTACGGGCATTAGTAACTGTATCCACCCCCTCCCCACACGCCCGCTCTCTCTCTCTCTCTCTCTCCGCCTTTTAGTTGGCCGTTCATTAACCGGCGAGTTAACGAAATACCCGCGTTACTCGCGGCTCGATGGCCGCCGACCGTCCCTTTTAAGTCGGAGGTCGATTGTTAAATTTCGTGCGAACGTGCGATGTTCCACGTACGACTTCTTGCGCTTCGCGATGCGGATTACTTTCGTTCGGCGGATACGCGCAGTACGCGTATATTTCAGGGAATAGATAGGTTGGAGAGTAGCTGCGATATAGATAGGCGAAATACGTGTTATATAGACGCAATGTAGGTCGTAGGAAAAGTTTCTTTCGTTTTGTAAGGGAATGGTCTTTGTTTTGTATTGTTTCATTGCATTACGCGCGATCCATTTTGTCACCGATGGAACAGACGTATAGATAGAACAGCATGGATAGAACGAAGCAATATGGAACGAAGAACGTTGCGTATCTGTCGTTCGCTTCTTTTAGATCGGTATTCTCAGCCAAAGATTCGACGTTTGACATAATTTAGTATAATTAAGGTTTCACGTGACTTCTCTTACCAACTATCCGTTTATATAACGACGAATGAAATTAGCCAAATGAAATTCTCTTTGAAATTGATGAAAATTCTCTTTTTATTCTCGCGCAACGCGATATCAAGATGACGGTGAATTCGAGCGTATCTCTGAGAATTAGATTCTAGAGCTAGGCATATCGTGATATCGATTTCGGTACGATTTATGATTGCGATGCTTCTCGCATCACGCGTAAAATGGTAATCCTTTAATTGTGTATTATTTCTTAACGTTTGATTCGAATAAAAGATTATTAATTTATCGGGTTGGAATTATTCAAGACATTCTCAAGAGGGAAAAACCGTACAAAATGAAAAGGCCTTCTCTCATTTCGCTGACTTTAAAACGTTTTATCGTTGCCGAATCTAGTTGGAGGACGATGGAAATTTGGAACATGACGCGTAGTTTCGTTAGCTTTTTTTTTTAAGTAAAAAACAAAGCTAGGGTATTTGAAATTTAAAGAGACCGAGATTCCTTATATGGCCTTCTTTTTACAATCGTCTGCAACCAGGATTTTGCTTGCGAAAGAAACATGCCATAATTTGTCACAAGTTCGGACTTAACAGCTTCCGACGAATAATCGAAGGTTGCGATTGGATCAGAACGCAATTAGCTGGTCATTAGTCGAGAAAATTTTAGCAAAGATTCCTCTATAACGTTACTGCAAGCTTCTATCAAGGATACTTGTGTGAATTATAACATAAGTTTCACATAATTATAGCGTTGAATTATATAGCGAATGCGTTTAATTGAAATCTTGCACGTCGCAATAATTAACTCGATAAGGAAGGAATTTCGTAATTACTCAGATATAAACTCGCTGTCTATACCTGTATATTTATCCGCATTGTGATATTTCTACAATTATTATAATTGTTCACAGTTTGAAACACGGTTCGGCTGAAATCCAATAATCGCTACAAAACGTCTAAGCTACTTTACACGGTGTAGAATATAGTCGTAATATTAACAAAGACCGAATTGTTATACACCTGAGGAACTTGTAATAAAGAGAATTATCCAGGAATTGATGAAATATTTCTACGGTAGATAGAATCGTTGTAAAATAAACGAACCGTTCCGAGCGCTCTGTAACCGCATTTTACAATTGATCGGTCGCTCGAAACACGTAGAATTATTGCAAAATCAATGTTCCATTCCCAGTGTCTTTATCGAACGAGCCGAATTTTGCATTCCACTTTCGGGTATTCGGTGTTAAATGAAATGGGTTCGAGGAGGAGATTTTTCATTTCTGTCGCGTAATTGTTTCGTTGCACGGATATTTTTATTATTAGCCGTCTCGCGGAACATTCGCGAACAGAATGATCGTTATAATCGATTTTTGTGAAATTATTTTTCACGGACGTTTTATAGAATTTTAAAGCGTCGATTAGAAACGTAGGAAGAAGAAATATTACGATCGCGATAATACAGAAAGATCGCGATTCTTTTTTGGAAAATACGTAGTTTCTAGAGCAAATCAGTTGAAGGAGACAAGCTGGAATTAACATTTAAAGAACAGCCGTAAGGTAAATATCAAATAAAAGTTATTAGTTTTCGTTACTTCGTTTCCAGAATTAAAACTGATCGTACGTCGTTGAAAAAGAAACATATAACGAAAAATTATCCACGTAAGAAAGAAAAATAACTCCATCGATGTACCGACAATATATATTCACCCCATGAGAAAAATACGAACAAACTTTGAAATTTACATTTACATTTTCAACCCTACATATTTATCAACAAACTTACCCTCGTTGGCCATAGCGCATCCAAATTTTTGCGTGGTGGGGGAAACGCGTTCCCACGAGGGTAAAACGAATGTAGCACAGGGACGTAACGCTGAATCGTGGGTCCAGGGATATCGATCCGTAAATAGTCGGCATATTTTGGTTCTTGGCCAACGCCTAACGATTTGTCCATAGCTACGATAGGTCTTGGGGACGAACCTATCGATTTCTCGATTCGGTGGAGCATGTCGCCGACTTTGCCGGCGATTTTCGAATCCTTGTATGCTCTATCCATTTCACGGACTTGGAATTATTATTTCTTTTTTTTTTTTTTTAATTTTAATCACTTAATTCGTTAAGCGCAAATTGAAAATTATCTTCGTTTCACGGTAACGCGCAAACGGTGGCTGTAACGGCTATTTGCACACACCATTGCATTTATTATGCCGGTTACATAGTAATTAAGTAGTTTCAACTGGCCGCGTAAATTAATTCCTAGCTTGTGCGATTCGAAAACGAATCCGGAGTTGCACCGTAAAGAGCAGACCACGATAACCAGCACGAGATCGGCCTACTCGCGCGTACGTTGTACGTAATGGAAAATATTCCTGTTAAATGCGACGTGTGCGATGTGAGGCTATCGATCAGCCGTATAGTCGTAGGATATCCTATGTGCAACGAAGAAAGGAAAAAGCGTAGTGTCGACGATAATCTCGAGGACATTCTCACACTTTGATCCCGTTCCAACGAAAGGTTATCGACTTTGCGTAAAGAAACCGAGGTATTAAGAAGGGAATTTAACGAGCCACCGAATGTAAAAATAGAGTCGATACGACTTTGAGCGAAGGAATTAATAGCAACGACGATAAACAGCTTCGTACGTATCGTGTTCATTTAGCAGCAATTTCCATACGACTACGGAAATTTAAGTAAAAGCGATCGATGACAGTGATAACGAAATTCGATGCTGCGAAAATGAAATGTAAAGACCGATGAACGAGAAAGGTACGTTTCGTTGAAAAATGAGCGTGTACGCGAATACTTTTTTGTTTCGACTGGTATGCGGTTAAGGGTTCGATATCTGCAACGATAGGAGCAGATTGCGTGGATCAACATTTGTACTCGTCGAAAGTTATACTATTTATTTATGGTTATAAACGAGCATATGCAACAGACACGCAAAAAAGCAGCGAGCTTTGCTAACTAAATCACGATATCTCCAGACAGAAACGAATAACATCGTGGAACAAGGGGTGTGTCGTGTTTTTTGATTTATCCGTACGAATGTGCGCGGACGAGACACACGGCAAGACAAAGTGTAATCAACGCTGTGGAGATAAATCGTTTCGTTTCCCAGCCATAGAATGTAACGAGCTATAGAAATTGATTAGTTCAATTTCCGAATAAACGATTATATGTACGTTGCAAGACGCGTTAAAATGCCGTCCTTTCGTTTTTATCGTTTCTCCAGTTTTTTTTTTTTTTTTCTTTTTTTTGGAATACGAGATTTACTGGACGAGCTTGTGATTTCGTTTTCGATAGAATCAATGAAGTTTGGATTAGTAAAACGTGACAGCGTATTTTAGAGCGCACGGGGAGTAGAATGAAAGGGTTGAAATATTACCAGAGGAAGGTAAATGGTACGGGAAACTTCGTTTCTCTAGGGTTAACGAAGATCAAAGAACCGAGACGGAGGTGCAAAAATAGTAGGCAGCGAGAAAATCGATAGTTGTGTAATAATAACGTGGACACGGCGATATACTGTCCTAGCGAAGCACCAATGTTTCTAATTCTTGTATCCTTCTGCTTTGGTACGAGCTAGAAACTCGATTTGAATCGAAAGCGTTAAAAAAGCCGCATTTCGAAGGTTTCAAGATATTCCTTCATTACCAATACCGCCACTCCTAATTACTCCATCGTGCTGCGCGACGTATAATAAACCAAATTACGCTGAAACTCTAGCAGCGTGCAGGTATTGTTCTACCTCGATACTAACCGAACCCTTAACGAGCTAGAAACCTTAAAAGAGCCGAGTTTCGAACAGTTTGACAGTTATTACCAAAAAGCATATCGTCGTGCCGCGTAACGCCGATTAAAAAAAAGTATATGGGAGTACCAGGAGCACGTAGATATCGTTCCAGGTCGGTACGAATCAAGCCTTCAACGAGCAAAAGAACCTCAAAGGAACATGTGAAAAGACGCCCCGTTATCGCCAGTTATTTCATCGTGCTGCGAAACAGAGCCTAATAAAACATTCTTTCTACCACGTATATTGCATACAATATATATATCATATTGTATTATATTATATATAATATATACAATATATGCAATATATACAACATATATATTATATATATATATATCATATATATATCGTGTATATATATATATATATATATATATATATATATATATATATATATAATATTGTATTGTATAATATCATTGTAATAATATCATATTATATTATATTATTATTAATATATATATATCATATTGTAACACGAGGAACAAGCGGGTATTGTCCTATTTCGATGCAGATTGAACGCTGAATGGCTTGAAAGCCTTAAAGGAATCATATTTCGAAGATTTCAAAGTACTCCATCATTGCCAGTACTGTTGTCGCCTGCGATCGTTCCATCATGCTGCGCAACGCCTAATAAAACACGTGACACAGAGATGCCAGAGCCACGCGAATATTCGCGTCGTTCCACTTAATCCTCGGCAGAAAATCAAAGCAGCGTGCCCAGGCAAGAAGCGTAATCTGTGTCTCGGCTTCCATTTCCACGGAGGAGGAAGCTACGTGGAAGAAGCACCGAGAGCGGTAGACGAGGTAAACGGCATAGGAGGGAGCTAGTGTCGCGAACCAGTAAACATACGCTAGACAGAGAGGAAACTCGACGCTGTATATTTGCTCTGCGCTCCGCTGCAGACCCGTTAATGTGTTTAAGCCGAATATGGATCGTGGAAATTGGGTTCTGTCGCTTCTGCTGAATCTTAGGCGACGGATAAGGCAGAAGTGGCGCGTAAAAGATGGAAATAGATACAGGGTGACCCAGAGTAAACGGCAATCACCTGAATAACTATCTGTCTTATTTATAGTTGTGCGAAGATACTTCTCACAGTATCATGCAGATTTTTAATCGTTACAATTTCCGGCGACCTGCTCGCACAATGCACGGGTACTATGGACGAAAGGAATCGCGACTGCGGGTACGATACGGACAAGATCTCAACCGTATCGTCCGTTTGGCAACGTCCTGTGCATAGCTCCCGAGGGAAAATCTTGCTTCCAGAAATGCCAGCTCAAAATTTACATTGATACGCAATTTTTAAAATATAATAAACTTACTGGGTAGTTAGATAGATAATGTTACCAAAAATGTACTTGGAAAGTACGTTAGAGAACCACTTTGAGGTTCGAGTAGACTCGGATAAGGAAATAGAAAAGAGAAAGATCGGTTTATTCTTTAACCGATTCCATATATTTCTCTCACCCCGTATATTATGGAAATAGAATGAAATAGAGCGTTCTGTTAGGAAGGATGTATTCTCGCATTAGCAAATACGGGTTAGTCTTCTCTTACGTCGGCCGAGTTCGTCGACTTAACGTCGACTTTACACAGCCCTCTTCCATCGACACAGACGGGACTCGCGACTTTCTACGTTACGGAAAATTCTGTTTGCCTCCGGAGTAATTGAGTTCGGTGTCTTCTCCGCGATGTTTGGTTGGTTTGCCGTTTTGCCGACGCTGCAGATTCGAATGCATTTGGCTGGGTAATAGGTTCCTTATTCCGTCTTTTCTAAGAATATCAGAGAGTTAGGCGAAATCGACCAGAAGTTACTGTTTTACAAATTCCGTGGGATTTGTACGCGTTCGTGGGATATTCGAAGAATATATAGAATTTTCCAAGTAGAATATTCCTTGCAACATGTAGTAGTGAATCAAACTAATTTACGTTTCTCTTTCTTTAATTGCGTTCAGAAATATTTCGTGTAGAATATACGATGCGAATAGAATAGAATGCGCACAATTTACAAAAACGTACAGAATGTTCAAAGTGAAATTTTCACGATGATGTTCAGTGGATCGAGCGAGCAACGCAGCTTGTTTTTTTTTTCCTTTAATTATGTTCGTCGAAATATATTTAAAACGTTTAAAAGATACGCGCGTAGAGATCCATAAAAGTAGAAAATATGCATCAAAATGCACAGTCTCGGCTGGATCAGGACTGGATCATCGCACCGGACGATGTCAACTCGGAAATGATTCCTTTGCAACATGAAAAGGCTTAATTTCCATCCTTGCACGTTCTGCTTTTATGAAACGAATTTCAAAAAATTGACAGCGGTGTCCGTGTACAGCGCTAGGCTAGATCAATGGGTTGTAACCACTCAAAGTTTTATTTCATAGCTCTATATATCGCTTTCATCGACCATATATACGTATATGGAATGGTTGCTTTTTAGTTTGAATTCAATGGTGTACTATCTGTGAAATTTTGTTGTATGATCGATCGTCGCCAAACCTATTAAACCCATGAACAAGCAATAAAATGTCGAAAAAAGACTACAGAACTGCCTGTGTCTTTTTTATATTATAGATTAGTTGGATAGCATTTTGACACATTGTGAAATTGAATACAAAATAATATCGAACGTTAAATTTTCTCGCGATTCTTTTGCCGTCGCGTGAAGCCTTTCGTAGAGCTGCAGCGTACTCGCAACCTGGCGTCTTGCTTCCTACCTTGGGAAATTCCTTTTATGAAATTTTTGTTACAGAAGTTGGCCGGACTCTTCTGGCCAGCGTACACGCAATAAGTTTCCCAGAGTATAGTAATAAGTTATATTATAGCAATAAGTTGTAAGGACTCTTTTCTCCGCGGATTTGAAGAACATCGTGCGCTTTAAAGAACTTGGTCAGAAGTCAGAACCATGCACTTTGTAACATTCGACTGTTTATACGATAAAACACAACCGTCTTCATATAATACAACCAACTTTATTCGTACATGATATATTTTCGACGTGATACCGTACGCCTGACAATGGAACTTACTTGAACAATTTTCTCTACGAATCGCCGAGCCTTTATGTCGTAGTTACGCGCGCTGAAAGATTCTATTAATACGTTGATTGAAACTATAGTTTGACAGACTGAATGCTCATTGAAAAAGTTGAGAAACACGACGATACCATTAATTTCCCACCACACGCGGTTCATACGAATTAAAATTTGCCTCGTTTTTTCTAAAGTTTTATCACGCAACGATTTAACGATGGCAAGTCGGACGAGTTTAGCATTCTGTCGATAGCTAGTGATCTGTTAAAGAACGTTGGCGTCGAATTCTCGTTGGTCAGTATTTCCCGTGTAAAGAGAAAGAATCGTAGCTATTTTATATTGGCGCGACCAATTGCGTGGATTAAATGAATTTTTTAAGTGGGAATTTTATTTTTACGCTGGTAGTTTTTAATAGAAACAAATAGGTTGAGAGTTTACCTTTGCGCGATTCAACGCGTAATTGAAACACGTTTAAAGTGGAAGTTTTGTTTTCCTATGGTACCTTTGTTATTGGCATTATTTATACAAATTAAACGGATTTGCGACACAAGTTCACCGAACGATTTTGTGCGAGCGATTTTTCGCATTAAATGCGACTGTTCCATTAAAATTTCCACTGGAGTATCTTCCGCGTGATTACTTCCGCAAATCAAATGAATTCTCGAATCTATTTTTATCCGCGTTTACTTCCACATATAGGCATAATCACTGTCCTTGGTAATAGCAGTTAATCGATGGATAATATTGAATGTTATTTACAAGTTTACGAATGGTCGTCATTTTCTTAAAAATATATCTTTCGCTCGTAACTCCAACAGGGATTATATACATGTTTCCTATTTCGAATGGATGCGACAACATAACAGGTGTCATAGAAATCGTTCGAAATTGCACGTTGCAGGAAAATTATAGTAACTCTTACGATATAACCAAATATGTACAAAAAGTTCCAAATCCCTTAATCTACATTTTTCACAGTCGCGGTGCCTTCAAGTGGGAATAATTTCCTGTAAGGTTTCACGATTCTTTCGTCCACCGATGTATAACACATTCAATCTGAAAAATAACGTTTTCTCGAAATAACTAAGATACGTAATATTAATACGATGTAATATCATATAATGTATCAACGAAATACGTAAAGAATGTCGAGTTCGTTGATCTACGATTAATAAAAAAAATTGTCTAACCAACGACGTCTTCGAAAACGTAGAAACGCTTGGTTCTCGAGGTTTCCAAATTCTCGTATTTCCTACTATACACGTCTGAGCCGAGAGACTGCGCTGTTTTCTCTTAAAGCATAACCAAACGACAGGATTCTTCGCTCTATGATACGCTACCCTATGCATCGAGAAGTTGCAATCGTCATTTCCAGGACGCAAAATTCCCCATAAAGAAACGTTGCACCATTTACGAAAGTACGGCGAAATCAGAAAGTTGGGACGTTGGAATAAAACTGTCAAGGAAAATTCAGCTTGGAAACTGGAACGAAAACTCGAAGGTCCGAACAAAGAGTCGATCGAATAATCATTCGGGGAAAGTGGAATTGGTCAGAGGTTGCGAAGAGCACGCTGTTGTTGCCTGTAGGAAAAGAACACGAAAAAAGTTGGGAACACGTTTTTCCGCAGTTTCAGTTGCCTTTTCCAACAGAGTGCGTCGCGTACCGAGTAACGTTCGAACGTCTGAAACGGATTAATTCAATTTACCTCGCCTCGAATGGCACAGCTCGGCTCCAGCTTGTAAGAACTCGAAGTTGTAAGAACTCGAAGATCGAACCGTGTGCCGCAACGAATTTCGCTCCGATTCGCGAAATCTATCCGTAATCGCAGGCGAGTCGAAAGAGCGTCGTTCTAATCGCAGCAACCTGCCGAAGGAAATTATTAAGATACTTCGTTTGTGGCAACTTGGCGGACGATTCTCAAAAGGAATTTTCGTGTATTGCGGACGATACGATGCCAAGGTAGATAGATAGGGTACGACGACGCTTGGAACTAAATGAACGGGAATATTAGAGCGTCGAGGGGATGGAATCGGGAGGGTGAGAGGAGAACGTGGCTTTGGTGGTGCAATTAGCGGGATTCCGCGTGACGCCGAGCTACCGGAAATCGAACCGAAGCCTCGCGCATTAGACTTTAATTAGACGCAATATGCCGGATCGATCACCGCGCCCCCGACATCCAACCTCGTTAATCCATTTAAGGATCCGTGTTAGACAGCGTTAGGAGAATTTCCAGGCAGTTGGAAAGCCATTTATAACGTGTCTCTCTCTTTTTTTTTTTTTTTTTTTAAGAACGACGCTTACGGTTCGATACGTTTTGTGAACGTAACGAAGCGAAGAGTATGTTTGGTATAGGTTGACGATTCGTTTTGAGTTTAATCGACGATAGAGCAGAAGAAACGCTGTTGTTTCGTTTGATATTTTATACGCTAGAGAGACGGTGCGATACGTTTGATACTTGAATAATTATATAATTATAGCTGATGGAATTTCTGGAAGCTAGAAAGACGATTTACCTATAATCGTCTCTTTCTTTTTCTTTTTTTTCTTTTGAGGAATGAAAATTACGCGTTTACGCGTAATAACTTTTTAAAGCAATGGAAATTGCACGTTTACGTACAACGATTCCTTTTTTATGAGAGTCACACGTTTACACGTAACGATTTCTTTCGAACGACAAATTATTATGCTGTTACGATTATTACGCTCGAAAGCGAAGAGGATGCTTCTTATACTATAACGCATTTTGATCCTAAACGATGAGAGAGACGTAGAAATCCCCACTCGTTTGATATTTTGTACGATGAGAAGAACGTGCAAAGGAATATACAAATAAAAAGTTTCTATTCGATTTATTTCGAAATATTTCTATTCGATCGAAAGAGAAGAAGAAATGTTACTTCGACTGATAGTTTCCATATACACATAGATACGAAGAAACAGCCGCCGAGTTACTTGAAAGTAGCGTTCTCGTTTCGATCGTGGGCCGACGCGGCTCGATAACGATGATAAAGAATAACAATAGCTTAGCCGCGTCGTATTATGCTCTTTCGAGAACGCGGCCATCGTGCAGTGTTTATTTTTGCCCGATGAGACGGCATTGTCTCGCTAGGATCAGTTTCGGGTTACTTGAAATTTTTAAGCCTTTCCCCTGTTCCTATTGTACCGGTTGAATAACACGTGCGAGCAAACACGAAGCGATTCCCTGTGAAAAGACAAGAGGAAAATACGGAACGGCGTTTCCTCGTACGGCGCTTGCTTTTCGAGAAAATCGAGTTTGAAAATTTACCAACTATACCGGAACGCGGCTAATTCCGGACTGCGGAGGAATAAATAATCGACAGGACGTTATTCCACGCACGCGAATAAATCGAAAACGTGGAATAAAATTTGCCGCCGAGACGCGGAAAGTAAATTTGAAGATTTATCGCGTTTAGGTACGTAATGTAAAAACTTAGTACGCGCGTACGAGTCGAATTCTTAACCAAACGCGTTTAATAAAGACACCCTGTCTTCTCGCGAAAACGGTGCCTGCAACGGAAATTTTATTCCACGTGTTTCTACTCTTTTCGCCGCGTGTGAGATAATCTTGGGCAAGTTGGAGTACGCCCGACGAATTTCCAAACTCGATTTCCCGCAAAATCAAAATCGTCCAATGACAAAATCTTATTCCGCGTTTCCCCTCCCCCCCCTTGCTTTTTCGTAAAAAGTCACTTGGTAACCGCCTGCAACGTGTTATCCCGCCTCAACCTCTGTGTCATTCCCCATCCTCGAGAAAAAATCTAACAGCTGCTGCTGCTAGCGTCTCTCGACGAGAAGCTCGCGGAAAGATTTAATAAAATCCCTCGTTTGAGAACACTTGCAGCAACCAACGTTCGATCGATGTTCGGCTTTTCTTTCCTTCTCTTTGTTCCTTTTGCTTGGTAAATCGAGTAACCTGGAGTTTAATTGAATGCCGTGCAGCAGGGTCGCGTCGAAAGGAGTAAAACAAGGGTCGATCGAACACGGTTTCGCCGAGCTTACGCCGTTCCATTCGAGTTTATCGCGTAGGGCAACGAGCAACTGGAGGGCCGATCGTCGGACAATGCACGTCGTTCGACCGCGAACGCGATCCCTTTGCTCTTTACCAAGCTCCGATGCTCGCCTATACGGTTAACGATACGTAATTCATTAGGTTAGCTGCATATGAAACGTCCTTTTCGTATGAAACATTCGCCGCTAACGCCAACATTTTCTTCCAAACGGTCTGCGTACCATGTTACATTTATATTTGCGTATCGTTCGATTCTCGTTTCCGAAAAGTCCAACCGGTCGATCGCATTTTGCACGAAGTTGTGAATTTCATTATTTATTAGGTTGTCCCGAAAGTTTCCTTCCTTTTGTAAGGAAATCATCCACGCGCAACCTTTTTTCCTTCTATGTTATTTTATTCGATCAATCTGCGATCCATTTTGCTCTGTTTCTATTATTACGATCGTACACGATTCGACAAAAATAATAGAAAACAGAGAATGTGGTGCATCGATTATTTCCTTACAAAACGAAAGAAACTTTCCGGACAACCTAATATTTATATATATATAAATATTATATTTAATATATATATATTAATATTATATATATTAAATATAATATTATATTTAATATATATAAATATAATATTTAATATATATATATAATATTTATATATATATAAATATTATATATATATATATTAAATAATATTTATATATATATATATATATGTACATGTAGAAGATGGTCCGTAATTGGTTAAATTGGGTAGTTCCACGTGAGAAGATGGGTCGAAAATGAATAATTAACAGGCAAATAACACGTAGGTGTAACGAGTAGAGAGACAAGTAAATCAGTGGTTGATGATAGAAAATGGACGGACTAAAACAGTTCCCTTTCGCGTGACGCTTTGTTTCGGAGAGAATCGAGCTTGAAAATCGGCGGAGCGTAGCGCAAACTTCGCCAAGTAGAGACGAGGCGTGAATAAACGAGCTGCAGAAGGTTATCGGACGTGGGACAATAAGTCGAAAAAGCGAAGTAACATTTTTGATCGTTGGGACCCTCGTTTTTGAGAGAACCAAGTTTCCACGCGCGCGTATCTAACGTCGGAATCTACCGATCTGCGGCGACCGTGTAATTTGTCAAACGACCGTCAAACACATCGTTCGGGCAAATTGCCCTAAATACGATTACTCTCGCGGCACGGGCCAGATCAAAGGAACTTTAAAGCGAAAAACTGTCCGTGATGAAAGTCAGGTTTCGAGCGTTTCGCCCCTTTCCTGAAAGACGCGCGTCCTCGCTAATAACCACATGGATGCGGTTGATGCGACGTTGGAACCTATATATCTGGCAAGGAAAGGAAGAAGTTGGAACGTGTTTAGTCGAGAACCGATTCGCACAGCGCGCGACACGTTGTCGAATTTAGGATTCTCGAGAAGGAAGCGCCTGGCGAAAACAATTGTATTCTACATTTTCCGCTTAGTCTCCGTGCGTGCAATTGTAACCTCGCTCATTAAGCGGAATAGTCGGACTATCGAACTCGATTTTCGCCGAAAGGAAGCGATTTTATTCCGTAATTCCAGCTTCTTCGTTTTCTTTTTTTTTTTTCTTTTTTCGTAGAATTAGTTTGCACCGGATTCTACCATCCCGTAATGTAATTGGAGATGATCGTAATTAATATTCGTACGATATCTCAAAGGACGTAAGAAAATAAAGCGACGAGCAGTCGTTTCAAAAGTCAAGAGAGATCGATTCTACTTCGTACAAAGTTTCGAGTCTCGTTGGCCGGACTCGTGATATCGATTATTTCGACGACGTCTTGACAAACGGAGGACATCGTCGTTAATTTATTATGTCGCGTAAATGTCGTATATCGTATATTATTCGTAAAATATTTGACCGATTAGAGTCAACATGTTATTGTGGAATAACGTAGAATATTCATAAATTAGAATAATTAATAATGTATTATCATCCTAATCATTGGCATGCATTATTCATGGACAATGGCTATTACATGTTCAATAACAATAATACACTCGCCAATGAATAATAAAATATCGTAGAATATCGGAAACGTCGATATCGTCAAGCGTATATTTTATGCAAATATAATCAAGAATTTGCTTAACCAATCTAATTACCAACAAATGACAAGATAATTTATAAACATAGTATGCAAATATAACCAATGATCGTTGCAATCGCTATAATCAGTGACGTATAATAAGATCCCTTCTAAGTATACAACGTAGAAGTTCGTTCGTCGCGTATTTAGCGGCGGAGGCAGCTCTCGTGGCTACACGTTCGCGTTGGCGGCGAATGAGATTTGAAGTTTGGAATTTGAGAGTGGAAACTTGATATCTGTCGCTGAAAGTTGGAAACTCGTAACTGGACAAGGATGGCGGATCTTGCGCGTTTGAGATTTCAAATTCGAACAGGCGAGATTCGAAACGCTCCAAGTCGAAATCCGAATCAAGCGAAAGACGGACGTTTGGAGGTTGATGGACCGGACTCGTTCAACTTGGAATCTTCGGGCGCGCCAACGTCTCGACGAGATGGAAAGCTTCGAGAATCGAGACTCGGATCGACGAAGCTCGAATGTTCGTAATTTAACGTTCGAGTCGACTCGTGCATACTTGTAGATTTGCGTGAGAACAAAATTTTTGTCACTTGCTGCTCGAAAGGCAGAGTCTGAAACTTGAACTATCGCGCCCTGGATCGACTGAAATTTCAATTAGCGAATCGCCGAGATCGTTCGAATCTTTCGCACGCGAAATGAAAGATTTAAAACGCGAACGGAATTAAGTAAAAAATTTAGAAACATAGACATGGACGAACGAATCGAATTTTTAAAGCGAAACTTTCGAAACGCGAGAGATTTTATGCTTTAACTCGAGAGCCCGTCCCGCCGAATCATAAATCCAATAAATTCGCGATCTAAAAATTCACGACTAAAAAAAAGGAAAAAAAAACGTCCAAACATCGTTGAATCGGCGCCAAAAGTTATCATCATTCGTTCACAGGATTTGCCCGCGAATTTTTCCGACCAATTAGATCCTGCTAACTGCAGTGTACGAAATTGGCAAAAAACAGCCGCAGCGTAACAGCGAAAAAATGAAGCCGAGGAAACGAGAATATAAAAAAAAGAAGGGACAGGGAAATCTCGTGTATCGTATTCCCGGTATGAAATCTGAAAATTAATTAAATTTAATGACGTCGATGTTCCACGTTATTTTGTACATTTTCCATCCTGTTCAACTGAAATCGTTTTACGACCATAATCAAGGATGCTAGACAATCGAAGTATGAATTTTATTGAATATAAAATATAGGCAAACAACAGAACCGCGCCGGAGCCTCGATGAGATTGGAACGCGATAATTAATCGTGGAATAATTAATTTCGTGGCAGACGCGCGTTTTTGGATTCCCTTTGACGGGGAATGAAAATTCTGCTTTCCAATTGTCAAAATTATCCATTGCCGATCACAATGTGATAATTACGAATATAACGCGATTTTATCGTATTAAATTCGTAGCAGACTGTAAAGACCATCGCGTAAAATTTCCTTTTCCATCGTCGTCCGACAAATTGAATTTTAACGAACCAACCTTGGCTCCGATAAAACACAGTGTCTTCCGAACGAAGCAGCCAAAAAAGCGAGAAGAATTCGCGATTAATAATTCACGTGTACGCGCGTCCCCGCGTCGATTAAAATCGCATCCCAATACGATTTTATACCATTAAAGCGTAATTGGCGTGTGAATAAAATATGTAGATACGAATCCGGATAAATAAAATAGCCGGTACGAAATGGTAATGAATTTTATTCCGTCGCGTATAATTTTATTCGCGATTCTCAATTTCTTTCGATTCTTCGTTTCCTGCGCATTAACGCACCATAAACCGTTCGCAATTCCAAGCGAAGAATGTTTCAACCAAGCGATTAAACTCTCCCCAAAGTTTTGTGAATTTCGTTAAAAATTCGAAATTCGACCATTTCGCCCCCCGTTTGTCCACTCGACTCTAGAAACCTTAGATCCTCGATCGATCGATGCCATTAATACGCGATAACTCTGGAATTCCAATAAACCGCTGCGTCTTCGTCTTCGACTTCAGCTTCATCTCGGTTTCGATCGAAAGAGTTTCTCCTCCGGATAAAAGACAAAGAGAGAGATCAGTGCGAAACTGACGCGTCTTTAGCAACATAGCAAAAAGGAATATTTGTCGTACGAGTTACTTGCGTTGCATTCCAAAGTTGGACAAATTTCGAATCGCCTCTTTCAACCCTATTTAGGCGCACGCGATTCGAAAAGCCTCGAATCATCCCATAATCCATTCCATTAGCGGACAATAACCGTCGAATTCCAATAAATCTCAAATTCACTTCGATCGTAATAAAAAAAAAAAAAGAAAAAAAATGGATATCTTTCGAACGAAGCAATTAAATCTCCTCTGAAAATCCTCTTCTCGGGATCAGAGGAAAAGAGAAGGGACGCTCTTTCGCTTCGCCGAAACGTGTATTGTATCTGCTGTACCTATATAGATAGATGTACGTCTGTCATCTGTATCTTATTTTATCCGCGTGTGGTATAAACGAACGACGAAGCGTATAGCAAAATGGAATTTCGAAAGAGATCACACCAGCGAGTATATGATATAGAGCTGGAGAGACGAGGAGGAAATAAACGTGGATAAAAGACATGGGAGGACTGAGACGACAAACAGACAATGGATGAAACTTGGAGCCGAGAAGGAACACGAGCTGGCAGATGCAAGAAATTGCGAGATACTGCGATAGGGGAAACAGCAGGATGACGATACTTTGTGAAAATGAAAGGGAACGAAGCGATCGTCAAGTACGACGCGAGCTATCGACAAGAATAGTTAAAAGATAATAGGTAGCAGTAAGAGCGAGCGAAGCAGAATATCTAGACGGTTCGTAGATTGGGAAAACGTAGAGCTGTAGTGCGAGCGAGATGGGAAGGGCAATGTAACCAAATAAATCTCAAACGATTGAAATTGAGACGGTAAATCATAGAAATCAAACGAAAATAATTAAATTAAACGTAGAAATGAAAATTGAGACATTTATGTTACTATTACGCAACGAAATGGATATTTCAAATGTGTTTAGTCTGCGGTTCAAAATCTTATTCTATTAAATTCGAGGAATTATTCGAATAATTATTCGAATTATTCAAATTTACGAGGCTTATCCGGGAAGTACAAGTTCAGATTGGCTATGAAAGAAAGGCAGAGGTCTATTACCAAATCCTTTGACGTCGATTGCGTTCTCCGCACCTAAAGTAGTGCGTACTTTGCTACGTAGATTTAACCATTATCGAGACACTTGTCAAAACGAGACGTCAGTTTCTGTATCGCCGTTTCGTGGAACGATGGCAGCCCAAGGTGGCAGCCAGCGCGAGCGTAGTACCTTAGGAAATTCGAAACAGTGTGACACAATTTCGTCGCTTTCCATTCATTTGCCGCAAATTTTACGGTCATTTCGCTACGAAATTGTGTCTGGAACCGTGTGGAATTTCGGAAGTTACGTTGAACTGCTTGCAAGGGGATGGCGAGAACTCGAACGAGTTGTCCGTATGTGTACTGTATATTCGATGCTTTAGATTGATGGTAAAACAGCGAGAAAAGAACCTGAATGCAACATGGCCCTTTGTTTTCGAGAAATTGCGTTTCTGGTGCGACAGTTCCCTGCGTTTGGAACGTTTTTATTACAATTACAATTTCGATCGTTTTCGAGGAGTATCGTAATAAATAAAAATAATGAGAAATTAATACCAAAATAAATTGTGAGAATTTCACACCGAAGAAAGCATAATATTGATGTTAAAAGAATTTATAAAGTAAGGTAGCTGGGGAAAGCTTATTAATTTCTCGAAAACAAAGGGTCATGTTGCATTCGAATTCTTCTCGAACTGTTTTACCATCAGTCTCTGAAGCATCGAATATACATTACACATACGGACAACTCGTTCGAGATTTCGCAGTTCTTGCCGCCCTCTTGTTACTTCTGTTGTTGTTTCTGCTTTTGTTTAAAAGCCCCGTATTTTGAGTTATTGCTAAATTGAGATGTTCGAACAATTTCGAAATCGTCCGTTCCACGAAACGAACCGTGCAAAAAATTAATAATCCTATTAAATTAAAAGAAATTCGACGAACTTCCCTCCTCTTTCGAACCTGTTCACCCCTTAATCCCCTTTCCATTAACAGACAACAACCCTCGAATTCCAATAAACCACCTCGACTCCGCCTCAATTCCAATCAAAAAAGCCTTTCGCAAATGAAGCGACTAAACCTCGTCACTTGGCAACTACAAAAAACAAGAACAGAAGAAAAAAGAAGCAAAAAAAGCAGTAGAGTTGGAAACTCGTCCCTTTCGATGTACAAATTCATCGGACCAGCACAGGGAATGGGTGGTAGCTGTTCGAAGGACTGTGGCGAAGCAACGATACAACACAACCGATGATAAAACGTTGGGCAAAAGGGTTGAGGGTCGTTGGAAGTGGTAGTTGGAAGGGGCAAAAAACCAACAGACAGGACACACTCGTCAAAGATTGGAGTAGAATAGAGAGAGAGAGAGAGAGAGAGAGGTTTCGAGTCGTCGGAAAAGCGACGCTGCAAACCACTAATTCAAATTGGCAATTTTGAGATTTCGCACGGCCCGGGAAATTCTCTTTCATCCTGAGAGATTGGTCGTGGACCGAGGACGCGACAGCCTCTGACCTGGGCAAATTCATCTCGCCGTGGTAGCTACTAATTTTATCCGCAGACTCGTAACGCGTGCTGTAATCGTGTTACATCTGTCACGAGTACCACTAGCCGTTAGTTAACGGTGCGTCACGTTAGGGAGAGGAACGTCGCTGAGAACGTGGAGGTTGAGGGCTTTTTTCGTTTTTTTTTCCTTTTTTTTCCTTTTTTTTTTTTTTTAGTAGTGGGCGTGGATCGTTTAGGCGAGCAGCAGTCGAGAGGTGGCGCTGGAAAAATGGAATTGAGCGAATCGCATTTTTCTCGATTTTTGAGAAAGATTTATGGTACATGATGTGGTATAGTCCAACGCCAGAGGTTTTAACCTCCTGTCTACCACGAGTCGTCTTTAAATAATCTTTTGTCGTCAGGGATCACGACTTAAACATGCAAATCCATAATGTGCGAAATACGTATGATTAACTCGTTAACGCTTTGAACGCCGTAGACTGAATTGCCGCGTATTTCTGCAATGATTGAAAAGATTGAGACGGTCGCTCGGCAGAAACTTCGTACCGATTTACGCGTCGACTTCATGTACATTCGTTGAATTATTTAGGTGGCATTTTGTTCCACAACCTTTCTCCGTCTTTCGCGCAACTTGAATATTCCATCCTTCCAGAGCCTCACGATCTTGTTGGCGGAAAACTTTTCAATATGATTTTTTATATCGACCAAAGAGTTGAAAATTCGAACGAACTTTCCCAGCAGCGTTTAACGAGTGTAGTATTTTTTGTAAAAATCAACGAGCATATTCAAAGATACTTTCTAGTAACGTTTTTTAACGCGATGTGCTTGAAAAGAATTTGCCCGATGAAGAGGTACTAAGCGAAATTTATTATTCCGTTAAATTGCATAAAAATCGGAACGAACTTTCCGAACAATCGATATAATACGGAAACGTATATACGTATATCACTTAAAAACGCGTGTCATTTAAAACTCTTTAAAATATCGCTTTCGCAACGTAAAATGGAACATTCGTATCTGTACTTCGGTCACTGTGTGATTTGGCGAACTGCTTAACGTAGTCTCGAGCGTATTTAAATACGTAAGTATTTGTGTAGGATTTCGTTGCTGATGAACCATAGTGCAACGGTTATTGTCCTAAGCGTTTTGTCGCGAGAGCGTCGAATTACGGCCATATTTAATTGTTTTCCACAGTCTCGCAGCTAAGTCCCGTAAATTCAGGAATACCTGACGATGCGTTCAGACGAAAGCTGGCGATCTGGTAAACTCGCATCACACAGCCGAAAGAAAACGGGTTGACGCAAAGTTACGCAAAATGAACTGTTTTAGCGATAAGGTGTATTTAAACTGCAAACAGTGGAGGCACGCGTTATGCGATACGCTCTCGCGTTATTATACGACTATCGCAATCGATATAGGTTTGCAACATTATTACGTATTTAAGGGCAGATGTTTCGTGAAATCCTCTTATACGAACATGAACTCTCGCCTCTACTAACTGGACGAAAAACCATAGATGCTGGAGAGAAATAGACGCAGTCCTATCGCGTTGATCCGAATTACGAATTGCCGTGTATTTAGTTGAACAGTAATTAGATTATTTTGTAATTATAATTTATGGAGTATAATTCGATTGTAATTCTCCGCGGCTCTGACTCTGTTGTTGGTTATACGAACAAACTTGTCCCCGGGACAGTTTCCTGTAATTCTACTGTATTTATAATGTAAAATATATACGTAGATATTAATCACGATACAAGATATAGAACAGGGAGAACGGATTGAGAAATATCTTTAAAGAAACGGTCGAGAGATTTGTTGCAATGGTATAGCACAAGTAGGTGGAATTCAGAATTTTAAAGGGGAATTTTTATTCCTGCGAAATACATGTGCACGTACATCGAAGGATTAAAATATGGGTTTCTATAATGGCGGGAAAGCGGAATAGGGCGGGAAAATTCGATTCGTTCGATTTTTTGATAGACTGGGAAAATATAGGCGTAGAGATGGAGTTTTTAAATTACGTCCTAATAGGGAAGAGAACTGGAAAATATTTTTGAAGGACGATAATATATTTAAGGATTAAAATATAACGATAAAATCCAGCGAACCGATGAATTTCGTCTCGTTCGATTCTTAGACGAACTGGAAAAAGCAAACAGCGATCGAATCGTGTGATTACATTGTGATATAGTACGCACGAAGGGAACGAACGATAGAAAATTCTCACGAAATTGGTGTAGTACCTATACACGTGAATGTTATAAAATTACAAATTTGAAAGTTAAATCTCCGCCTGAAATTCGAGAGTTTGAAACTTAAAGTCACGAGGTAAGAGGAAACATTGTCGATCTTGCAGAACATACGAATTTAATATATCGACAAATTAAAATATCAATTTCGTTAGAAAATTAATCAACCTCATCTAGGATTCGATTTTTCGATTTATCGTGTGCCACCCTAGTTTTTCTCCTTCGTTTTTCCTCTCTACGAACATCACCGTTAACATCCCAAATTGACGCTTTAATATTATAATTAACGCTCGATGTTGTAATTTCTTGCAGAAGCTAATTAAACCATCGAAAGATCTTCGCCAGATGTTGTCGAAGATCGTCTGGCAGCGCGCGTGCCTCGTGTATTCCTTGTCCCCGGTGTGTTCAACGGCCACTCAAACCCGCGGACCGAACAACTCGAAACAGAGAGCAGAGTAGAGTATTACCATCCAAAAAGCAAAAGGAAACTACCCACGTTTCCACGATTTCTCGTGTCTGCGTGTATGTTTCGTGCTACCGTACAGATTGTGCACGATTAAAGCATTTTAGAGACGAGTTGTTTTAATGAAATTGCAGACGTGTCGCGGGACTTAATAGAAGGTACATGGCCATATTCGATATTTTAAGAGCCAGTTTACTAGTCGTGCGTTAGTGGCTCCGGTAATAATGGCAACGATAATAATAGTTTATTTGGTAATATACTTTACGATTTGGCCGGTGTCTCCGAGTTTTTTTTTCTTTTTTTTTTCGAACTTTAATATGTTGAAAAGGGCAATTTAAGCGGGGGAAATGTCGTTAGAAAATGTATCGCGAACAATTCTAAGTACGTACATACTTCCAGGTTCATACGAAAACCCTAACCTAAAAATAGTTACGTACGTAAACGCAAATTAAATGGCAGAGAGTAAACAAGTAAAGCAGAAGTTTAACTTGATGTTTATTAATGATAAATTTGAACAGCAAGAAATGATAAATGGATAATAAATGAAATTTAGTAATCATCTGGGTGGCCATCAGTAGACATCTAGCTCGTTGCTTGTAGTCTATAGTCTTTCAATTTCCATATCGCAGGTTTAGGTTAGATTTAGATATAGTTTCAGTATAAGAGAAAAGATACGTACGATTGTTTTCGACGTCTTTTTAAATGATATTTTACCCGTTTAAACGTCGATAATATGCCACTTGTACTCCGAATAAATTTCTAGATAAAAGCGATAAGATTCAACGTGAGTTTTAGGTTAGGTTTAGGCCTGGTTCTAACGTGCTATTAAAGGTACTTAGAATCGTCGCAGTTAGAACTGTAGAATCGTTAGTATAACGACAGTTCTAACGAGAAAAATTTCCATTTAACGACAGGCCTAAGAGTTTTTCGAGATACCATCGTAGATTAAATCGTTTCTTCCTAACCTCTCTGGTTTTAAAGTTTCGTCTCTGTCAGTCTTCTATCGTTTTCTATCGAAAACACGAAAAGTACACGACGTGTTTTCAGTCACGAAGTCGTGTTTCTCTCGTTCTTCACCAGGAACAGGACATGCGTCGAGTATTGCCACCCTCTCGTCGCTTTCCCCCAGTTTTCCAAGGGTAGAAACGTTGATGGATCGCGTCGTCGAAATAGCTACCTACGATCCTCTTTCTTTGAGGCAAAAATCTGTACCTACGACGCAGAGATTTTTATTTGAAGAACGATTGCGTGTATACAGTGCGTTTGTTCGGTGAGACTGGAAATAACGACGCAGGAAATTGAAATAAGGGTTGGGAAAGAAATTGGGTTTATCCAATCATCTTAGAAACGTTGATGTTGGGAATTTCTTTTGGAAATTTCAACCTGTAAATGACAATGTAATTTGATAATTTAACGACGAGGTTTCATGCTTGCGTTCGTCAAGTATCAGACACACTCGATCGGGGAATTCACGATAACGAACGACGATGAAAATTTAAACGTGTCCGTTTACGAATCAACTATATAATGGCACTTTGCCTTTTTAATTTATGTCCAATCGAATTAAATTGATTTCCCAATATTAAAATTGCGATAATCCGTTATGAAACAGATTACGCGGTAATTACTGCACGGTTAATGCAACGGTAAATCGAAACATCGTAAATGAAATCGCTGAAATGGTTTGGTATTTCAATTTTGGTCGGGTAAGTCGCGAAATGAATTAGATACGAGCTACGTAGCACGGTATCAAGGGGTTAAATTGAGCCACTCGCTAGTCAAACTGATCAACTCCGCTCTGCTCCAATCAAATTTCAAATTTTCTGCGTGCAGCGTTGAATTTCAAATTTCGCATTAGCAGTTTCGAATTTCAAATTTGTAACTTCGCTAAGATTGTTCGTATCCGGAAGCAACGCTACGCGTTAAAACATCCTCTGTGCAACGAGATCTATGTAACCAGATTGGTCGATTCAAGCAGTTTAGCGAAATTGAATAAAAATCTCGCTACTGGTCTACTACGTTAATTAGCCTGATTAATTTATCAAATCGTTCGATCGACGCGTTAAATATTACAGAAATATCGAAAGGGTGATTCAGATACGCAGAAGGTTGGACAAATTCTATAAAAATCGCATCTAACCCCAAGATATCTGCCTTTTGATCAATACTTAATTAAGTCTAGTTAAATCTAATCGGTGGCTCTGTTAACTATTCGCTTGAAAAAGAAACATAATAAAATTAAATCAAGATACGTCGTCTTCCACATCAATAAACTGATACTGGCTGTTACATAGCGTATCTCGGTTTTTAAAAGCCTCGATCGATCAGTTAATCGACCAGAAATCCTTCAAACGTTTGAACCGTAAAACCCATCGCCTATCATACCGATTATGAGCAGGCAACTTTTTCGTATCGCTAAATACCGCGCTAACTTAGGTAATAGTCGTGTTAATAGATTATATCGATGGACTTTGCGAACGACACTTGGCGGAATCGTCGACTCTTCTCACAGACGCTCAACTTTCTTCGAAACATTCGCGTTACAGCTGGCAAGAAATTGCGCAAATCGATGCTTTTAAATTCACTGCCCTCGCCGCTTTTTATTTCGCGTACTCGATGTATCCGATACGAGCCGGCCAGCGTTCGTTAAACGACCAAACGAACGAGCAATAATTAATCGAAAAATTATTCTCACGTCGCACGAAACGAATTATACGTTTCCCTCCACAACCGCTCGATCGCTGTTTCAATAACATCGCGATCGCCGTTAAACCTAGCTTGGAAAATCAATCAAATTCATAGGCACTGAAATTCCGCCGATCAAATTCCATGGAAGCGAGCGTGGCCGATCTTCGAGTATCTGTCCTGAAACCATTAATCATTAAAATCGCGGCCGTCGACCGATCGAAACGATGCCGGGGAGGAGAAGGTAAAACCGGTGGCGATCGAAAGTACGTCGTTGTCGATGGGATCGAGAGGACTCGGCAGGCCTCGAAGGGCCGTGTCTCGTGAATAATGCAGCACGTGGGGCCGCGCGAAACGTCGGACGTGACCGAAATGAAAGGACAAACGCGCGGCTTCGAAAAGGGAGCAGCGAGGATAACGAGAGGAACGTGTCCACGGCCAGTTCCTTTCGATCAGCCAGATACTGCTAAGGCTGTCCTTTTGCCACTTCCGGCCGCTGCACCCGGAAACTGAACCGCGTCTTTCCATTCTTACCGTTTAACCCTCTGCAGGGGTCGCGTTTCGTCAGACACCTACGCGTTACGTCTACTTCTCGGTGCTTTTCTGTTCGCGTTTGTTCCTCCTTCGCGTTTAAACGTAGCTTACCGTAAATATCGGATCGCGCCAAAACTTTCTTTCGTCTTACGGGGAAACGATAGACGAGCGACACATTTTGTTTTATGTTGATAGTACGACGAGCAGTATGTTTGATATTTTGTAGCGATAGGAGAGAAGAGATTGGATAACGACGATGGGTTGGATGCAAGTCGCTTGGAAGGCGTGTCATAATCGTACAATGATGGTTGACGGTTAAGATCTGCGTGGAAATACGCGGTCGTGAAAGCGTCGAATAAAAGGAAACGCGAGATCGACGATGTTTGGCGAGTTTGCAAGCCTAGAAGCTGTTCACTGTTAATTCTTAACGATAGCAAACTCGATAACGCGGTCTGGACGATCCGCTTCGATTCACAATCTTCAAAGATAAACTTAGAAACGAGCTCAAACGCGCTCTTACATTTGCCTCAAATTTGTTTGACTTTATACAATAAGACACGTTCGCTATTGCGACGTCGATATGAAAATGATATGAAAATATTGGCGAAATAAAAATATAAATAAACATGATAAGTATACAAAATAAATATAAATAGACAAGCGCGTGCTTCGTCTCTCCCATACATATGCAAATTTCTAACTTTGTCCTAATAAGCGATCACGAGCGATACAACTCTAAATTGCTCGCGACAGAGAACCGCTTGAAATCAAACAACTTCTTGCTTCCCTTGATTATCGATCGACCGTTCCACCTGTATATTTATTTGATGTACGTAACCGGCAATTTACGTAAAATGTCTGCGGACGAAACGAAGCGAGTCGGCCGAACTGGAAAAGATTTGGCAAGCGTTTAATAAACGAAATCATAGCCGGTTCTTGGGCTACCGCGCGTTACGCCGAAGTAACCAAAAGGGAAGAAGGAAATTCGGAAAAGCAACCGAGGGAACATGGAAGTAAAAAAGAAAGCACGACTGATCCTCGATTATTGCGAAATTCGAGATGTTCAAAGGCGGGCTGGATTATACGAGCATCGGAGGGTTGGATGGAAGGCTGCCTTTTGATATCGAGACAATATTGTCGATAAAAATGGCCGGATGCCGACGTGTCAACAGGTCGATAAAGGGTTGAAACGCGGCTGGCAAATATTTGACCGCCCGCACCTTCCTCGTTTCCCTTTCCTCCTTTTTCGACTGTTGCCCGTTCGTAAATATGGATGCCGCTTTGAGAACGAGACCGAAAGGGGATTAAAGCGTGTGGCAGACGACGCCGGCGACGACCAGGAACAGGGGGGCGAACTCTGTCTGGAAACAGGGTGACGGATACACAGGGCTACATAGTTTCCAAGAGAAATTTGTAGAGAAACTTGGGAAACGATCGGACCTGTGAAATTAGACGTATCGTGCAAATAGAGGGGTGTGGTCGATTCGTTGATCAAAAATCCTCGGACGTGTCGTAGGTGCGATGATGTGACCTTGGAACGGTATTGGTAAAGAGATAGGTAAAGCGCAAGTATCGATAAATATCGGTGAATCGACGATTACGATCGCTAATCGTAGTTTCTCTAATTGAATCAGTGTGCGTAATTTAATCGCGTATATGTTCGTTTAATTACACGTCGTACTTGAATTATATAGCGATTTGACCACGTTGCGATCGAATTACGTAACTCAAACTTTTCGATTAGCTCGGCCGCTAATTAGCGTAATCACGAGCAGGGACAAACGTTTGTATTTATCGTTGGCGAGTGTACTGGCCTGTTTCTCAGGCGACTAGGATTTTACGTTTATGCCTTTCAATCGCATCGTTCCACTGTGCTTTACAATTCTACCGTGCAGTTGCGTTTTACCGAATTGCATTTTAATTCGATCGAACGAAAGATCCGAGTTACGAATCGCCGCGTGATCGAACACCGTGCAATCGAATTACACTTCGTAATCGTAATTCGACCATAATTCCGCTCGTAGTATTCGATTTACGTTATAGCCGAACTTACTGCTCTTACGAAACACTATTTACCATATTTATTTTATATTTCTAATATGAAATTCGCGCTTCAGTCAGCGTGTCGATTGCCGTCGATGTATTGTTATTTGCGTGTTATACCGTTTATCGTAATATTAATTTGTTATCAAACTGCCCAACTGGCTTTGCGATGTTATCGTTATTTTGTTACCTGTTGCTTCGAAATTGAATTTTCTTTCTTTCTTTTACGAAATATCAATATATTATTTCTAATGTTTTTGTATTTATTTAATTAATTTATATATGAATTAGATATATAAATTAAATTTATATATGATGTTTGATATAATATATTACATATGGTTATCATATAGCATACTATTAATCGTTGTTTGGAAGATCGATTCTTCGTATCGCGGAATTCGTCGAATCTAAGGCGACTTTCGTCGCGGCAAGTCGCTACTTTAGTTCCAAAATTCTCGAATCGATCGCAATTGTGAAGATGGATTCGTGTTTCCACAGTGTTTGACGTTCAATTAAATTACGATCATTGGAACGGGGAGGGGGGGGGCGAAGATAGGAGAATCGGAGGAGAGCTAAGAGCTTCCAGAAATTCCGCCAGTTTACCCAACCAAACCCTAGCTCGCTTGGCAAACGTTGATATGACGGAGGAAGGAAAATTCGTCGTAGACGCGTCGTAGAAATTTCAAGGCTGGAAATTAATAATACAACTTCCACGAATTCTTGGTGGATTTGAGAATTCTTGAGAAGTAACACAATTTCCGTGTCACAGGTTTTACAAGATTTATCTCAAATCTGATTTACATTCTCATTCGCGTTTGACGTAAAAATCGATCGCGTGAAGACACCAATAAGCGTGTCAACATTTTCTCAGACTTTTCCTTTCTCGTCAGCCTACAACCGCCTAGAAAAATGAAGCGTGAACACAAACAAACGTCGATGTTGATCAGGAACTTTATCATCTTGTTCTTCGGAATCTACGTTATAATTAATTACATGGACGATTGTTAAGATTCGTACGAAAAGAATAGGCCAACAGCCTTTCTCCCGTATCTATCGTAACCTGACGACTACCAAATATCCCCAAATTGTACGAACAGTAGCCTAAATAGCAGGCGTAAAGTCGCTCAGTCACCTCAAACTCTCACAATCCTCTTCCAACCTCAAAAATCCCATTTCAGAAGCCAAACCAAGCCAAAAGAAACTAAATGAAACAGGAAGATCGAAGAAAGTGACAACGACAGCAACAGCGACCTAAATAGCACTCGCAGAATGACTCGACCGTGTCAAACCTGCGCGATCCTCTTCCAACCGCCAAAAATTTCAGTTACCGATCCAATGCAAGGCGAAAGAACGCAAAAGGAAAGAGCGGAAAAATCAGAAAGGTTGAAAAATGGACGATACCAAGGGGATAAAGAACGTGGAAAGAAGAAACGTGTCGTGGCAGGGGGTTGGCACGGTGGCTCTTTTGTGCGTCGACCATTTCCATTCAACTTCCGGAATTAATCGAGCCTCCTCTCTTTATCAGCTGCTTAATTAACACCTTATTGTTATCGGAGGCCAAAGTCCCTCGTCCCTTTTACCTTTTTCTCTTCCCTCCTTTTTTTTTTTTTTTTGCGCGTCGCTCAGAGAGCTCGTCGAAGCAGGAACGAAGCATTTTTCTTGCGCTTCCCTTTTTCGCCACTCCATCGGGAACCGGAGGGAGGAAGTTCGTTTCTTTTGTCCGCGGCGTGTCGTTCGCAGAGGCCTCTCCCTTTTCAGATAAAAGCGACTCCGCGTTTTCTTCCCTTTTCCAGCCTGTCCTCGTGGTCGTCCCGCGCCTCGATCGTGTTCACCGGTTCGATTGTTATCTTCGATCTTGCGCGAGCTTCGTTCGATTCAGAGACGACAATGGGCGTACAAAAAGATGGCACGACTCGCCGCCACGATACTAATGAAAATGGCGAATCAATTATCCAGGGAATCGAGTCTCTGACTAGGAGAGAAATAATCGACGAACAGTCCCTCGAAGAAAATCTTTTGTGGATGTAGTTGCTGGACTTTTCAACGTGGCACGCCTATCCGGAAGTTATTTATTCGTATGGCAGAGAAATTAATTGTACGGTTGTTCAAAAAAATTCTTTGCAAAGCGAGTTTGATCTTCGTACGGCTTCTGTGCATTCGATTACTGTTACGTCGAGAAATGGATACGTCTCTGTACGGTGATGTATTCAAGCTCGAAGAACAAAGTACATCGTCGAAACGATAATCCTAGAATAATAAGAAGAATTCTGTAGCTCAAACGTCGAAAGAAGATTTAAACGAATTGGAAAATGGATACGCTTAATACAGGTGAAACATTCGATCACGATGAATAAATACGTCGTTAAGACGATAATTCCGCAATAATAATAATAATAATAATAATAATAATAATAATAATAATAATAATAATAATAAGAGAGAAGCCATTAAAGGGAGAAAAGGGAAAGAAGAGAATATCGGGTCGATCGTCGATACAGGTACATATTTGGATATACATAATTATTATAGGTACGCGCGTATACTCGTTAAATATTAAATGAGGTGAATTGCTCGGCTACAAAGAACAAGCGAATCACGTTAAAACGATAATTGCGCGACGATAAGAAGAAGAATCCTCTAACTGAAGTGCCAGACGAAAAGTTCGATGAATTGAGAAATGGATGCGTGAAATATTCGACTGCTACAAACAAGAACAAACATCGTCGAAACGACGATTCCACGACGATAGGCAGAAATCTAGGACGAAACAGATAATTAGGACAATAACGCGGCAACAAGCCATAGAAAGAAGTTGAAGAGACCAGAGGGAAAAGAAGAGGATAACATCGGAGAATAAGTTTGAATGCATTCGATCATCAATTATCCGGAGGGCTGTCCGTGAAATAGCCGACAACTGTCGCTATCAGAGACGAGAGGCGAACTAGACTAATCCTCTTTCCGCCGGTTTTCCCTGCAGTGGGAAACAAAACCGGGACGGGGATCAATGGCGGACGAGTCGTGTAACACTCGTCGATCGATTCGGTGATTTCAACGGGCGCCATCGTTCCTCTGGTTAATCCGGTTGTTCCGCCACGAAACGGAATTAATAGCACGGAATAAAATGTTCCGGCGTTACTCACCAAAGACAGGAGAGCCACAGCCGGAAACCAACGCGTAATTAAATGGAAGACCGTTCGATCTGCTGTACCACCGATCGTTTAATTTCGATTTATCACCACGCGTCGCTGTCTTGAAATCCGGTTCGTCGGCCTTTCGGGAGATATTCGTACAACGATAATAACGATAAAGATGACGATGAATTTTATTAAGGCGAAGATTCCTTTACGATATGTGATATGGTAAAATGCACGGTAGAACCTCGTTCGCCTAAACATCGTTCGAGAGACAAGACAGTTCGGATAATAGAGACTCGCTTGGAAGTTCGTATATCTCAGATTGGGTTTGAATTTGTTCGTATAAACGTGGTGCGAGTAAGCGAGCTTCCAGTGTACAGATGCACGCGGTGGTATTTAAACGAGACGATAGTTCTGAATAGAGTTCCGAATAGAATAAATTCTCGATAGAATCGTAGCTCATAGATATCGTTCTCGCTTCTTTTCGCGCGAACTAATTACGAATTTTTGGAAATTACGAAACTAGCACAACTGCAAGATGCGCTTACATTTTTGCACTTACAAATAATCGGAAAGACATTATCGCGAATACATAGCTCGCTCTGAACCATCTTTTCCCTCTTCCATCTTTTCCACGTACTTATCGTTTCGCGAGAAAAGCTTTGCGAACTAACAGCGCGAACACCCTGTATATCTTTATTTCCCTTAACCTATATACACCGTGCTTAACCCATATCTTTGGCTCAAAGTTACCTGGTTACCTATATTCTAACGCTTTCCTTTTTTTCCGAAACTCTTAACCAGCTTATCGCCGCTTCCATTTATCCTACCAGCTACTGCGTTTTGTTTTTCTTTCTTAGTACGCTAGAATCTTACCTACTAACAGTCGTTTAATAAGTGTTCTAAGGTGGCTATCTCTAAAACTACAGAAAATAAATTTCTTCTTTTTCCTCTTTCAACCAGCAGCGATTCTTTCCTGCGTTGTTTCTTTTTTTTTATTATTATTATTCTCTGTGTAATAAAATTGAAAATAGCAAACGTTGAAAAGAGCGTTAAAGCTGCAATGTTAATCTCGATTTCTGATTGAAAAAGAAAATCTCCCGCGATATCTTCTTTTAAGGTTGATCCAAATTGATTTTAGCGATCTTCGAAATCAATAAATCTCGATAACGCTATATGGAGGAAAACTTTCTCGATTCTTTCCCGTTCCTCTTTAATATCATCCTCTGGAATTTAATTTCAAACAAAGGGATAGCAAGCGCATCGATTTTTCTTTGCGAATATTTATTCCATTTTCTTCTTCCTTTTCTCTTAGCCGCTGTTTTTCACGATTTTATTTTCCCGTGAAGCCTCGCGCCCCGCGTTACTTTTTTAACGACTAGCCGAGGGTATAAAGAACCGCCACGTAAGAGAAGAGAGAAGCTTTTAGGAACGCGGCAGCGATTCAAAAAAAAACCCGGTCTCTCCGCAAGGCAGGATTTTAGGGACGACGAGCGATTCAAATTCAGATCAAGGTTAATCTCTTTTCGACGTAAAAGGCAGACTTCGCGCTCACGAACGACAGTGTCTTTCGAAAGAAATTCTTTATTTGCCGCGCGGCAACAAGGCCGCGTCCTATCCGCTATACCTCCGACGCGATTACCGACATTGTTCTTTCGCGTCGTGCCGTTGGAGCGTCTTCGAGAAACGCTCGTTTCGAAAAACAACAAGAATTACGTGGAAATAGAATTTATAGTTTCGTAGGAAAATCGAGGCCTCGTTTGAAATTGGGATTTTTCTGTAAAAATCGCAACGCGTTGTCTTTGAAAAATGCGTATTTCGAAATTAATTAATTTCCGATAATCGAGAAATTCGGTTGACGAGGAAGGGCTGGAGTAATGGAATATTTTGAAACAAAATGCACGGTTTTTGTTTGAAAATCAAAGTCCCGCTCGACGTTTGGAATTTTCTATGAAATTACGACGCATACACCGCAGTGCCTCTGAAAAGTGCGTACTTTGAGATTGACTGATTTCTAATAATAAAACGCAAGCCACGCGAACGGATTGGAGCGAAGAAATATTTTGAAGCAACGTTTATACTTTTGTCCGAAAGTCGAAGTTTTGTTCCAAGTTGGAATTTTTCTGTAAAAATTACGATTGGAGGATTTGAAACGAGTTATAATTGGCCAGTTAGCTGTTGCCACCTCTTTGAAAGGTGCGTAGCTAAAGCGCGTCGCGAAAGGTAAGCGACGACGAGTATACTCGTCAAACACAGCTAACTGGTTAACGTAGGACGTACTAAAATGTATTGAACCGAAAATGATTGTAATTGTTAAATGAAACGTTGCTATAAATATTATAATTACGTATTGAAATGTGATTCGCTGCCCATACATGATAGATGAATTAATATAATTAAGATGCCAAATATTAGAGAAAGACCATGACTGAACTCTGTATTTATCCTCGAATGAAATTGCAATTATATGTATCGTAATATTGAAATATTGTCGCAAGAACGAGGATATAAATCTAAACGTAAGATCTAACGTGTCTGTTCTCTTCTTTCGAAGCTTCAGCTGCTTCAAAAATCGTCTTCCGTCGAAGAACAAGCATGTAACAAATATAATCTCTGAAAATAATCTAACAATAAAATATCTGATTCTGTGGAAGGAAGCGAGAATACAATGGGATTGAAAATGTCAGAGAGAACTTAGCCAGTGTTGATCAAAATCGAACGTATTACTCGAACCTCCACGATGCTGTTCCACGGTGCTGTTATTCGTCGATTTATAAAGCCGCTCGATAAGACCCTTTGTGTTATGAAAATCGCGCGAAGGAACCGCGAAAGAGAAACGGGACAGAAATGTGCAAAAAGGGGTTGAAGAAACTTCGTTATTTTATTTCTTCGTGGAATCCTTTCAACGGGAATTTTTTTCCTCGGCGACTCTCTCAATTCCGCGTTCCATCAATTCTGCCGGCTTAATTATACCGCGTTAAGCTCCGAAGAATATCTCGGAGCCACCGAATGGCCGCGAGATAAGCAATTCAGATTATTCTGTTCCTCTTGGATTGCGTTCCGTCTCTTTTGCTCTGTTCTCCGTTGGAAACGAGGAGACGGTCAAGGGAAAAGGGAGTGGGTGGATGGGTGGTTTACGAAAGAGCGGGAAAAAAAGAAAAGGCGGACAAGGGCGAAAGATAAAGGAGCAGTCAGCGATTAACGTGGCCTCGTGCAAGAAGCGTGGAAATCCTCTCGTCGGAGAGTAAACTTTTTTAATTTCGAACATCCGCGGAAATTATCCACTAACTTCGCCAAGGTTTACTACTGCTGGCCATCGCTACTCTCTTTCTCTCTCCCTCTCTCTCCCCTCCTCGTCCTTTTTCTGCCACCCTGAACAGGCCTCACCCACGGCTACGGTATTCAAATTAACCAGAAAGTTCATCTCTACTGTTCGCTTTAATAGGTACAGGTCTACCAACCTGAAGAAGGAAGTTTCTAGCCGGAGCTGAGATGCAACGAAATAGCGATAGATCGGGGATTCGCGAGAATCTTTTTCTTTTTTTTTTTTCTTTACGTCGATCGAGTACGTTTATGGGATGATATTTGTCGCGGTTGAGGCTAAGGATATCTTTGGTTGATCGTGATTATTTTGAGATAAAGGCACGGATGATAAGCAAGGTTTCTATGGTGATAGAATGCAAGAAATTTGGCTCGTCTTGGTAATTAATTGCCATTAAGGGATAAGCCCATTACGTCATAGATAGAGGCGAGAGAACGTTCTGTTTTAGAAAGCGTCTCAGAAGCTGTCTTCTTTTTTTGTGACGGAGATACGTTCAGTCTCATACAGAAAAGAGCAATATATAAAATTGCGCTAGATCGGGGGATCTGCGAGGTTGTTTTTGCGTCAGTCGAGAAACATTTATGGGGAGATGCTTGTCGCAGCGAAGACGAAAATTATCCGAGACGAGGATTATATAGAGACAAAGTTACAGATGACAAATTGGTCAGTAAGATTTCTATCGTACTTGAATTCAAGAGACTTGGTCAGTCGTTTGGTTCGTTATACCTCTAAGGAGGATATGCTACAGACGGAATCAAAGGACTTCTACCGGAAAAGCTATCTCAGAAACAAAGATAAGTTTAATTCTATCCAACAAAGACACAATTTCTGACAAGATTTGGAATATCGTAGAATACTATATCGGTAGAGATTAGGTATTCAGAAAATTTGTTCTAGCGTCAATCGACCAACTTTTTGACGAGACTTTTGTTCCGATATATAGAGATCTGACTAATCATCTGGTTCACCAACGGTAATCGCAAGATTTCCCTCTGTCGTCTTAATTTTTAAACGAAAAACTCATTTATACTTTACTTTACATAAGATTTTTCTAAAAATTCAACTTTTACAAACGCTTGCTCCTTAATAATTACGCGCGATCGTAATTATCGTCCTCGCAGGATCAACTTCAATTTATCGAACTTCGATTTATTCTCCCTTTGCCTCGAAAACAAACATCTCCGGGCAAGAATCGTATCAAAGACCTTTTGCCTGTTTCTTCATGAAGAATTACCCTCTTTTCGCTCGTACCACCAATAACGGGCTCCCAGCAAGATTTACACCCTTCTTGCTGTGCGTATCGGTTTTCCCCTTGCTCGGTTCGAAGTCGAAGGTATCCAGGAAGGTGCAGTTCCTTTCCAAGCAAACAATACGACGTTTATTCTAGCCAGGTTAGGGGAGAGCTGTTGCTGCTCCTTTTGAAAATTTACGAGCACCCGGTGGATGTTGGAACGATGAATGGAATCGAATCCGGCTAGAAACTGTCGCGACTTTGCCCTTTCAATTCGTCCGTCAAGATTTTCACTATCATCGCGCTCTGTTCCTTCTTTTCCTCTTCGTCGTCTTTCGTCTCGTTCCTAAAAGCAAGTGGACTGTTTAGGGAAATGGACGTGTCGCTTGGAATCTCGCGGGCTAAGCAATTCTTCGAATGGCGACGAACGTCTACGCTGCAATGTTTGCGATTTCAACGGCGTGTTTGCACTTCCACTCGCGTATTTTTCGCCCGCCGAGTGCTCACGATTTTTATGGTCGCAGTTTCTCCGTCTTCGTTCTCCAGTAAAGCAAATATCGCCGTAATAACAACAAAGCGTAAGAAACTAGGAATAAAAATGCGACAAAGCTGCTCGAGGTAATAGACTGTAGGCTTAAAGTACGAATAAATTTCTCATTGCTGTTATTACGCTTGCGATAATAATGTTGGCGGCGTTAAATTGTCGAACAAGGATTAAAGGGCTCGTTAGATAATTTCTTTCGTTTCTTTGCTACTGTTACCTGTTTCTAGTGTAGCGAGGCTACAGTATTATTAGTTTGCATAAGCGCGCGTTTATTACAATTTTTTTTTAATAATTATTCTTACGAAATTATATAATTTTTCTTACGAACAGCTCGATCGTAACCGAATCTGCCAACCATATCGAGTATCGTTATATCGAACGTTTTCAATTAGCAAATACTTCAAGCACGTGGCGCAACTAATACGATTGTTATCTTCTCGTTAATCGGCAATTTTCCAATTTCTACGATCGGCGATAATCTGCTTGGAGAGAATCTTCGCGTGAAAAATTCCGAATGAATTCCAACGATATTTGATGGAAACGCGGCATAAGCGGAAAATACCCCGTTGAAATGAAATTAAAAGAGGATTGTCCGACGCAATCGTATTTTACAACTCTCGAGAAACACTCGAAACGATGATAACATTAATAGCAGCGGCGAACGTGTAACGCAAGTGGCTCGTGAATTAATCGTTTTGAAGAGAAAAGAGCCGGTTTTGCGGCAAGGATTGATCCCTCGCGAGTTTCATCTCGTGCAACGTTTCATCCTGCCCCTCCTACGATGCAAACGAAGGATGAAACAATCGGCTTTGCTTAGTTGCCGATTGTAAAACGGCTTGCTATTGCCTGGAAGGTTATTTCGCTAAATGGTTAAAGTGGCGACAAAGTGGTGTGCGAAGATCTTAACACGGGTTTAACGAAAGTGACCAGTGAATTAATCGTTTCTTCGGATACGAACGAAATCTTGCTGGTTAAAAAGCAAAGCCTATTGCCATAACGTGTCGCGACTATGATCCGCTCTTAACGGGTCTCGGATTATCTACGTTGGAACAACCTGAACTCGTAGCTGACGTTGAGCATTCGTCTATAAAACTGCCAACAGCTGAAAAGACCGTCAAAGAAATATAATACAGGCTGTATCGTAACGCGTGACGTCCAATTCAGTTTATTACTTAAGTTTACAAGAGGCATAAAAGGAACGGAAGAGGTTCGTACGAACGTGTACTTGATCTTGTTCCAAACTTATAGGATGAACCTTCGTCCTACTGTATTTCTAGATCAAGACGAATTTTTTGGCTGCGAGGCCAAAGGATAAACTCGTACAGGATGCTTCATAACACGTGGCACGTGTGCGGAGACAAGATCGTGTAAACGCGTGTCCTATTTACTCTTGCTTCAAAGTTATAGGGAGAACCTTCGTTCTAGCGTATTTGTAAAGCAAATCTCATTTTTGGCCGTGAGACGGAACAAACGTATATACAGGGTGTCTCATAACGTACGGCACATGTGGAAACAAGATCACGTAAACGCGTGTACTATTTGATCTTGTTTCAAAGTCGTAGCCGCCTTCGTGTTTCAAAAATCTCCTGCTCTTTCTTTTCCTTCCATTTATATTTCGACTCACATCGTATCTGTAATTATAATATTATCGTATTCTCTAATTATAATATTCCTTTTTCAGACTATTAACTGTTCTACTTATTGCACCTTTTCCTGTTCGCTAAAGAGCCCAACACACAGTTTGGTCCACGTGTCTCCTGCCTTTCTCTTTTCTTCTCTTCTCTTCTCTTTTGCAGTTCATTCCACGATCCTTTTATCCTGTCTTCCTAAGCCTAAACTAAGCCCACTACGTTTTCCAACCCGACACCTCTTTCGCTTTGCCCGCAGTCCCTTGTTAAACGTTCTAGATCCCTGAAACTGTTCCCACATAGATCACAGCATCTTCCTTCCTTCTCTTCCCAACTGTCAATTCCAACTTTCTAAATTTCCACACCTCCTCGCTCGTGCTATTAACTTTGGACCTTTTTCCTCTTTGTTTAAGTATTGTTACCAGTATAATGCGATGAATAATATACATAGTATATTACGTAATATAATAATGCAAATGATTTGTAGAAATATGATGTTCGCGCAAAGATAGTAAACGAGAAGAGTAAAATTTTGTTGACTCGTTGAAAAAGTTCGTAACATTTTTGACAATAGATGTATTTTGGAATTTTTTAAGTCGTTAAATAACAGATCACTGGGTTCTCAAACAAATAACGCTCCTAACTGAAAATCAATTATTTAGTTTTTCATCGATTAATTATTCGCATTTGATCTTGATAGTTTAATTTTGGTTCTATTCGTTCGTAATGTCACTTTGTATTAGTAAGCGTGATTCGGTTTTCGCAGTCGATCAAAGTTTAGTGCCTTCTTTCCAACGACGGAATGTGTAACACGTTTCTGTTTCTTTGAAAGGGATCAGGCAGACAGTTTGATAAAAGAAATTGACCCATTTCCACTTTCGTAGTTCTCGAATCTCTTGAATATTTTAGATCGTGGCACGCCCCTAACTTTTCGGGTCAATTTTTTCCCCTCTCTTTTCAACCTAAAGTTACTTCGAATCCGTGGAATTCGCCAGACGTGGCAAATGAACCGTTTGACCCCGAAAAATCCGAATCACGAAAGATTCTCTTTGCACAACACCGATCACGCTATTCAATGTTCGAAACAGTAAATGTTTCGAGGAAATTGTGAATCGCGCGAGAAACACAAAGCTTAAAAACTGTTCATTCCACTGAGAATTTCTCTTCGTTTCCATAAATAAAATTTTGTCTCGATAGATAGATAGATCTTTCCTATAGAAGTTGGATCGTTCTATTTTTCGAATTTTTTTTTTAAGAATAATTGAAATATATGTATTTGAAGATAGTTATGAGTATAGTTAAAAGTAATATTTCGAGTATTTGAAATATTTCTCTGATATTCAAGAAATGAAGTACACACGATTTCGCTTCTCTAAAATATCTGCTGATAGTTTTGGAAAATTTTATTTCTAAAGTCTACCCGCCCCCAGATTCGCGATTGTACACTAATACCATTTACGATTTTTCACGTTCGTGAAATCGATACTCTGTGTAGAATTAAGTAACATTCGAATTAACATAAAATACAAATTTCCACGATTCCTTCAATATTACAGCGTTAAATTATCCCTGAAATCCATTTATAATAGATTTCTCTCACTCAATAAGATACGTTTCGATCCACAGCTTTCGTATCTACCAACTTTTATAGATCCATAAGTTTAAAACAAAATCAATTAGGAAGTTTTCCTATTTAGCTTTCTTAAATATCAGGATATCGATATTCTTGAAATATCTAACAATCTCTACGCACTCACCCCTGCAATTACAATCATACTTTCGTTGAATTCCTATCACTATGGAGCGTTAAATTATTCCTAAATTCCAGTTATATTCCCGCAAATCGATAAGAAACCTTTCGATTCTCAACTTTCGTATTTCTCAAGTTCTATAAACGCGCGAGTTTTCCTATTTAGCTGTCCGAGATATTAGAATATCTTTCCTACGATTGTTCCTACGATTAGAGTCTCATTTTCCATTTAACGCCAATTTCCATAATCGCGACGTTGAACTATTCCTAAAACCTATTTATACATCCGTAAATAGATCACCGAACATTTTCCATTCCCACCTTATTTCCATGTTATAAACTCCATATTCCAAAAATATGTACGACTTTCCAAATTTAATAACCGCCGCAGTTAAAATCTTGCTTCCATTCAGTTCCAATTTCTACGATTAAATTACCCCTGAAATTTATTCGCATTTCCGTAAATTCGTAAGAAACGTTTAGGTAGCCAGCCTTCGTATCTATCAATTTGCCGGCTAGAAGAGACAACAGAAGCCAAGGAATTGCATAAGTTCGCCGAGCTGGAGAGGAACGTGTATATCGATCCCCTGGTATAATGTTGTGCACGGCGACTGACTTATTGACAAAGTGATAGAGTCGAGACTTAAGGGGGTGGCTGGAGGGTGCTGCGTCGAGGGGGTTGCACCGGCGTAACCATAGCCTCGCCGAAGTTCCGCGGAATTATTTCGCGAGCCTTTGTTTCCCCGTCGACGACGAGCATCATCTACCGACTCTCTTTTACGAAAAGCGCGAGAAATTAAGTCGAGGAAATTTCCGCCAGATGATATTTGACGTAGATATTAAGGGACGAGTTTCAATTGCTTCTGTTAATTCAATTAACCGAAACGAAGGCCGGGAAAACATATAATTGAAAATAATTTCGTTTTCGACGTTACGACCGAGGAAATCGTTTCTTCATCGAATTTATATGAATTAATCGAAATGGATGTCGAGCAAGAGGAAGATCGAAGATAATGGTGGTTCGATGGATAGATTTCGACGCAGTAATGTCAATGTTGACGGATTTTTCAGGAAAGAATTTTCTAAACTAAGGATGAAAGAGTAAGTTGATCTTGTTGGGAAATTCGTAGGTTCTGAAGGGGAACGAGGAGTCACCAAATTTCATTCGGGACAAAAATCTCGAACCTTTTATTATCTACGTTAATATATTAGTCGCAAAATTGTAGGTCAAAGTAAAATATTCCGATGAAATCTCTGTCTCTCACAAGTGGCCTGCGAATCTCTCTTGAAAAATAAAAATTGAATCGAATAATTGAATTTTCTACAGTAACGAATGCATGATACCAGCATGATTCTCAGCAGCCCTTCAATTATGCTCATGATATATGAATTTGCATAAACGTGCACAACGTACAGTCTAGACACAAATGAATAGAATTACAGGAGGTTGAATAAGAATAACAGAAATTTTCAATTCTTTTCCAAAACTTGCACTATGCTTCCTAGTTCTCCAATTGTGTTCACGATATATAGATTTATAATAAGTTCATAATAAACTTGCTTAAGCATACACAGTCTAGTCTAATCACAAGCGAACGAAGCTACAGGCTGATATTCGAGATGCGCTGTTAATTGCGAAAATGGTCCGAGTCTAAAACCTAAAGAGCATGAATTTTTTACTTACTTTGTGTCATGTCGATCTACAGGACGACAAAGCTGACGCATATACGTATTTTAACGTAGATTACTTTGATATATCCACATAGTCATTCTCCTTTTCTGACATCAGTGAATCGCATCAAATCTCCCTTAAACTTGTTTAAGCTAGACTAGAAGTCAGTTAAAAATTTATTTTCTGTATCCAAGGCCTCGAGAGCTTTTGCTCGTTATTTGTTTCTACGCTGGTATATCAATCAAGTCCCAAACGATGGTTACAGAAGGTTGAACAAAAATAACAAACCACCGCCAAACACGGAAAGTTATCTCGATCGAAGTGTATGCACGCGTTTACGTAGAGGAGAATTTGAAACCGCAGAAACAACTCCTCTTGGAGGATTCAATAGTAATCAGTTCTTAACATCCCGACCCTCTCTTCGAAACCCTTCTCGCAAACCCTTCTCTCGAGCTCCCCAAGCGAGTTACCATTCAGAATACCCTAGCGAAACCTCGCTCGACCCTTCTAAACCGCCCCAAAACACCGCTATCGTTCCAACCTCCGATCCACTTCCCAAAATTCCTTTCAAACACCCGGGTCACTTCTCACCCATACAAACTCGATTGTGTGCAAGCCTGTCCTCGAGAACTAGTTCTGAGGGAATTTCAAAGATTTCTGCGTGTGTATACCGCGTGTGTATTTTGTACCGCTGTTAAAGTGGCGTCGACTCATTTATTCGAATATAAACTAACATATAGGCAGGATGTTCTCGAACGAAAGGGTCGAAACGATTAACAACGAGAATTTATAATGATTTTCTTGGCGTGGAACGATTATGCACAAACGAATACCAGATTCTACAATTTTCCATCAAAAAATGATATTCGGTTGGCTCCTATCACTGCACGAGGATTTAACTTGAGATTTATGACTCGTAAAATTTCTCTAATAATATTAGTGCAATGCTGAACTTTCCCCGATTGAAATTTCCCATAAATGTATAAATATTCCACGCGTAATCAACTTAGAACGAACCAATATCAAATTGGAACACGGAAGATTATTTTTATCGTGGATCGTTTGTCGTGGTGAGGTTTAAAGCCTCGATCCTTGTTTGCCTAAGTGCACGTTTGCTAAGATTTCATTTCCTCTTTGACATGTCTGGCGATTCACTGTTCTTTCTAATATTCTTGGTCTAATTCCTTCGTGCACATTGGACACTTGCTTAGTATCTAATATCTGTTTTCCATTCTGCTCCTCTATCATACATTCGACAGGCTCTCTTCCATTTCCTGCTTAAATAGAACAAAATAATGCATTGCGGAACGTCTACGATCTATGTCAAGCGATACGATTTCGAGAACTTTGCCACGCTATCCCTTGGTTGTGCGACGTTGACCCACTAAAAACTTGCTTGATATTCACACTTGTACGCTTGCTTAATTTCTGTCTTCTATTCTGCTCCTGTATCATATACTCTATATGGCAGGTTTTCTCCTATTCTGTGCCCAAATGCAACAAAAGTAATATATTATAGAACGTCTATCATGCATGTCAAGCGATACGGTTTCGTAAACTTTGTCATCGCTATCTCTTAGTTGTTCGATGTTGACCCACTAAAAGCTTGCTACCATTGTATATACAACGACACGGTGAACGCCTCTACGTTCTCACCGAAGAAAGGCGAACAGCAGAGGGTTAAATCTGTGAGAGAAGTTTCACTGGAAAGGGTGGTGGGTGCCATGGGATGGTTGTGATATCATTACCCCCGGGTCTAAATTCCGGTACACGTAAGCGTATGGAGGAACATGATACGCCGGCTTGACGCGGGGCTTGTCTTATGAAACGTCGCCCATCGCAACCTCGGATGAGTGCAATATCCCCGCGTCGGTATCTTCTCCGTAGTATAATGCAACGTCGACGTTCACGCTTACGACCGAATGAATCCAAGGCAAGATTTCGTTCTGCTATCGATTCGTGACTCGAGTATACGAGTTTCTAAAACTGATATAGTTTGTTTTTTAGGTTAGGTACATTATTATGATTGCACGAATATCGTCACGGTTCACCGTTGATGTTCTCAAATTGACGAATTCCTATTTCTGAAAGACGAGAATTTATTAATTCCCTAACTTTTTTATTAACTTTATTATTAAGGTTATGAAATTTGTTATTTCCGAGAAATTAGGACTCGTTCGTTCATTAACTTTCTTATTATCGAGGTTAGGTATGGTGCCTTTATAGGTTATGAGGATAGGATATTTTACGCGAACGAAGAATCATAATATTTCGATATTCGTGTTATTAAATACGATATATTTGAATATTCGGAGATTTTGTTGCGGCAGAGCTCGTGTTAATATTCAATACGCGGTATTAACGAGAACATTGCCGTAATTACATTATAATAAACGTATGTTAATACAAACGTAATATAGTTTTAATAAATTTCAAACATGCACGTCCCTTTTTTGCGCGATGAGACACCAAGTTGCACGGGATAGTTATGAAAATACAATAAAAATCATCCACGTTCCACTGTTTTGACGTTCATCCGGTAAAATGTATAATAATTTCTTCCTTTAATTTCTACACGTTAATTCGCATTTTATAAAGTTGTTCGCCGCCGCTCTTTTACCTCGCCGTCATTAAAATACAATCAAAATTCACCATCTCTTCGTTCTATCATTTTCCACGCGAATTCAATGAACAAAGAATATTTAGTTTTAACATCCATTCTATCAAATATTGTTTTTGCTCTTCATTCTCACGTTTCACAGGTATATAACTTTCTCATTATGCCTGTCGGATATAATTTTTTCAAATAACATCAAATAATTATCGAAATGATGAATTTTCGTTCTAGAGGAATAACTGCTATTTAAATATTTCTAGAGTATTCGATATTACGTTTAATCATCGGAAAGCAAAGAGATACGTAGGTAAAATTTCGATTTCTAATTCGTGTCTCCTTTTCTGTTACAGGTATGACGGACCACTTACCAAAATTATGTCGTTTTATTAGGGCTGGAATTGTCGGCGACTATGAAAATTCCGAAAATGAGAGGTATACGAAAAAATACTTGAATCGAAGGAGAGAAACGATCTTCTGTCCATATATTTAAATACACATTCAAATCCCTGGCAATTAATTAATTAAGAGATAAATTTACAAAGTTTCTATATATAAAATTGCCAACTAGATTTTCTGAAGATTACGACTCTCTTAATTCTTGTAGTTCCAATCGATTCGGTTAATTGGTTTCAAAATTGCCATTGTAAGTTGTTTCATTTACAACTGCACGCTATTAAAGCTTATCCCGATTATTTCCTCGCTGCTTAAAAGACACGAGTAAATGATTACGTGCACTGCAAATAGGCAAGTCCTTTCGCTTCGATTTCCCTTTCTAATTCTCGTGACAAAGCTACGATAAAAGATAAATTCTTAATGGGGTAAGATCGAAGGAGTTGCGGGGACAATGGTAAGAACAGTTGCACTAATAAAATTCTCACGATCCACGGTAATCGATCGTTACTATATTCTTAGAGGAATCTGAAATGTCGATTCTTGTTGAAAGTTTATACAAAAATATAAAAATTACATGAGAGATATTATAAAGGGGTGAATCTAAAATCATGACGATAAGTTACAAGACTTTCATTTCTACATATTCTTGCGTTATATCACCGCGAGATACCCTTACCAATACAACGTATTCTTTGTTCTTATGCTCACATGTATGCCATAAAACCTTCGCAACGAGGCTCTCCTCAAATACACGTCTTTATAGAAATCATATACAAGGAAATCATAAACCTGTTATAGAGATCTTGATTCACGTCGCTGTTATTATCCGTAGCGAAAAATGTTCAGGATAAAAGTCGAACAGTTTCAAGATGGCCATATTCTAACGTTATCACCTTTTTTGTAAGGTGAACGCGTGAAAGCTACGTGGAGGACAGCTTCGTCTTGTTGAACGGAATCATATATTTCTCGATACATTAGTCGACGCGCCTCTTCATTCTCTGTAAAAAAAAAAGGTACCTTTTCCTTTCGTAGAGATTATCGTATGAAACGCAAATATCTTTCATACGATAATTTCTACAATGTAAAAGAGTTCAGCTATCCATCGAACTGATAGTTCTTCCACATAAAAGTAGGTTAATATTTTTATTTTTTTTTTTTTTTTAGAAAATGTAGGTCTACATTTGACCTAGAAAGTTGACCTTCGCACGAGCTTCGCGGACTAACGATATCAGAATATGTCCCCCTTGAAGCCGTTCAACTTTTTGTCTCGATATCAGGTGAGACACCCTGTATAAAACGAAAGAAGAAAACGCACACGAACACGCTGTACCGAATTTAAATAGCGATAATTCTTTTTCTAAATTTCACGTTTTCTACGGGAATGTTGGCAGATTGTTTCTCAATGCACGTAATTAAATCCAGCCGTATATATTAATTAAACGCGAAACCACGCATTATGTATCGCGTTTCACACTCGAAATGCCAATTATAATTCGCAGAAACGTTTCTCTAGCTGCCACCCATCCTGAGCACCAGCTCTTATTACTCGCTGTTAACGAACACACGGACACCTCGGTAGCCGCATAATTCACGAATATCTACGTTTAATCTAAACTGTTTCGAGAGCGTTGCGCACGCTTTTGTCACGCCGGGAGTGGTGCAAATCGGCCGATTTCAGTTCCAGTGCTTCCGACCAGCCACTATTTTGCACCGTTTTACGGGCTTGCGACCACAAAATATCCACTGGACCGACTGTCTCCGAAAATTGGAACATTTTCCACGCTGGCATTAATATATCTAGCCGTTTCGTGAAAATCGAAACGAAACGTCGATCCCTTTGTTTTTAATTTCTTGGCATCGAGAAGATTGATCTCGTTGAAGATGCCCGAGAATAAGAATCGCCTCCTTCTTTGTATTTACTCGGCTTTGAGACAATCAATTTACGTGGGAAGAATTCCGAATCTGTATAGTATACTGCTTTTTTTTTTTTAATTTTAACAACCTTTAACCTATAGAATATCTGCTCATTTGAATTTTAATCGTTGTCAAATTTTCGCTCGCTCTCCTGTGTTCTTACGGAAATCTAGTAGTTCGTAGTCGAAATCCTTTCGACGTTCTTCGTGGTTGCAACGTGTAAAATAATCCCTATGTAGTAGTGGAAAGCTTCGTACACCAATTTTCGCAAACATCTACTTCTAACGATTCCAACTCTACAAGACCGCAAGTTTTATCATTTCTCTTGTGTCATCTTTCTTCCCCTTCATTCGGTTAAGAATATCTACGACCTTATTTTCTAACTGGTCTACGTAACAGAACTCGCCACAGCAGATGAAAAACAAACGCGCAAAAGTTTCAAATGTTTCAGCGTATCTTGAAAAACGAAGGGAAAAGAAGCTCGATAAGAATACTTTAAGTAGAATCGTACGGTATGAACTTAAAAAATACCTACGCACACGAAATGTACACGATCAACTTCAGCAACAAACTTACAGCTTCTAACAACTCTCTCTCGGTTGTTTCAACAGAGAGAAGAAACAGCGGAATGATCCTCGACTTACCTCGAATTCAGCGAGCCATTCTCCGTCTCTGTTTCCTCTCCGCGTCGAAATCCTGTTCAGTCTGCAGGAAGTTTTTTCGCCGTCTGCGCGGCAGAAACTCAATTTTTCCCCCGCGTCTCCCGCCTTCCGTTCACTTTTAAAACTTTTCCCCGTCCACGGCCATTTTTTTCACCCTCGTCCTCATCCCTTGGCCGGGTGAAATCGCTTTATTCGCGCGACAAACTTCCCGCATGCATACATCTGCAACAAGCGAAAACGGAATGATGATCGTTCGAAGGGAAATCTTACGTCGGGAATCGTGTTGAAGCGTTTATTCTTTGACTAGAATAGTTGCATTAAAGTGCACAAAGAAATTTCAGTAATAAAATAGATGCAAGGGACGATCGAGAAAAGGAATTCATAGGATTAAACCGGGGATACCAGAGAGGAATTTCAGCAATAAGGAAAGCGATCCATTTCAGCATAAGAAAAGGAGGCAAAAAATATCGTTAAAAATTATTGCAACTATTCGTTAAAACTTTGTATGCTAGTTAATAGTAAGATGATAAATAGGAATTGCGGCGATAAAACAGATGCAGAGGACGACAAGAGTGGAATTGTAGCAATGAAATTGGGGTAGATGTGTACCAGAAGGAAATACCAGCAATAAGGAAAGCGATCCATTTCAACATAAGAAAAAGAAGCAAAAATATCGGTGCGAATTATTGCAGCTGTTCGTTAAAACTGGACGTTTCAATAATAAGGTAGTAAATAGGAATTCCAGCAACGACAAGAGCAGTCAAATTAGAAAGAAAAGAATTCCAGCAATGGGCAACGGTATAAAAGATGGAAAAGGGGGATTTTGACGGTAGAAGACCATGTAGGGTTACCAGAAAGGAATTCCAGTAATAAGAAAAGCAATCGAACAAGAAAAGAAAGAATTTCAGCAATAGAAACGATATACAAGGTCGAAAAAGGAGGAATTTTCACAATAAAAAACAGCGCAGCAGTACCGAAAAGGAATTTCAGCTGCAAGAAAAACAACTCAACGCATGGAAAACAATTCCAGCAATAAAAAAGGTAGTTCAGTGACATAAAAAGGCATTTTATGAACGAAAAGAAAATTCTATTAATAACAAAAGAAGTGATATGATAGTACCAAAAAAAAAAAAAAAAAAATGCCATTCGTAACAAATAACAATATAAAACCACAAAAAGAACGCAACGATAGAAAAGAGAATAATATTTCTTTTTCTTCCTCAAAAAGGAAATATCGAAGCAATGAAAGAAATTCCAACAATAAGAAAGCAATTTTAGTAAATAAAAGGAAAGCGCGAGAAGATCGAAAGAAATAAGAAGAATAAGCGGAACAAATGATTGTAAATTTATTGAATTCACGATTATAAATGCGTGCGAATCGTCGAACAATTAGTAGGAATTCTAATGTTATCCTCGTAATTAGTAACGTAGAATATAATACTCGCTTGATAAGTTTACTATTTCCGGAGAGACTATAGCCGAACTGGAGACACCGAGAAATATGTGACACTAAATATACACTGTCCACTGTGAATTGTAAATTGAAATCGATTGTAGGTAAACGACGGTGTATACCTGGTGTGCATATATTTGTAAAATGTTATTCTATGAACGATCGAGTTTTTCTAGAATTTTTACTAATGACAGTCTAGTATAAAATCTATTAGTAGGGAAATAAAAAGGTGGAAATTATAGTTTCGTGGGAATTTTCATGCAAAATAAACATTGGCAAAAAGAATTGAAATTTTTAACGTTCTGCTTGAACAAATAATTCTTTTCCTTTTTCCTTCTTAATTTCTTCAACACTGATTATTACCGTGTATTGCAAGCTGTAAACTATCAGTTGGCTCGTGTAACAAAATAAATAAAGAACGACAACCGTGTCGTTTAATTATCATTCTACGATGGTATCCCGTGAATATTACGTTCTGCGAGTCGACTTTCGCGACGTTCAAGTCTTCTAGACTTAAATCTAGGAATTACGTAGCCAAGAAACGAACAAAAGGGGGAACGAGCCTGGAGAAAAGAGGAGAAGAAACGAGAAGCTACGGGGATGATATCTTTAGAGCACACAGTAACAGAAGATGAAAAAAGCAAAGAAATATAAGAATTAAGGATTTGATAGATGAAAGGGGATTCGTGAGCTGAATAGAGCAAGTCAAACAATAAAGTAAAAAAAATGAAGGCATCGAGGAAAAATGTGGAGACATAAAGGGAAGAAAGGATAGGGGATAAAAATGTGTTAGATCAGGGGATCTGTTTACTGCGTCTAACTTTTCGAAAAAAATACGCAAGTCGTGAAAAGCTTTTCATGAAAAATATGTTTGCAGGATATATAGATGGCTTTTATCATTTTTAACAATTTCGGGAACATATAATAAACAATGTTCGATCATCTGATTACTCTGAAATAATGGGACAACAAAATTTGTTTCAAAGTAATTTGGCTCCGTTGTAGGAAATATTACAAGTATTAAAAAGTCATAAGATATTTTCATCGTATTAACCGAGGTATATCGCTGTAAGAACACGATATAGTGTAATAAATTAGAAATAAGAACCCAACAACAAGCTTCTTGTAACAGGCTATGAGTCTAAATTACAAATAGATTACTATTGTTACTCAGCAATTTATAATATTCCACAATTCAGCACAAATATAATAAACAATTTTTAACTACCTGAGATCTATGGAATCTCGATAATATATTATTATAATATTCTAATACAAATAGTAAATCTATCGGAAAACACTCTTCGTCTTGTTCCTATTATCTCGTGAGGAAGCAAAGATGAACGGTAGCGGCAATATTCGAGGTCATTCGCGGCCACATTTACGAATACATCGGTTCGTACTTACTTACGTTCCTTTGGAACAGTTTTAAGAATGTAGCGAAGATTCTTCGTGAGCTATAAACCGGATCTTGGCTCGGTTAGTCAACGTATAAAGCATCGTCTTCTTGGCTAAGCTTCCCTTGGCTTCGTTTCGCGTCTGGCCCCGTTGAAAAGACGAGAACGATATAGTGTCTGGAATACGTTGCGATAATTGCTTCTCCTCGCAGGACTTTCGCCGGCAGATAATTGCTTCCTTTTGTTCCGCAATTGGAAAAGTGCGTTCGGAGTCAGGCAGACGAATGTTTTCGGATGGCTCTGCCTCGTCTGGCTAAATTGAGAGAAGTTTGTGGAACTTGAAGAAAGGATCCTTTGTTGAAACTTGTCGGGACGCATATTTATTTGCTCGACGTTGAGAGAGGAAAGAGAAATACGGAAAATTTAACGTGATCGGTAATCGTGCGTGAGAAACCATTTATTTATTTATTTATTTATTTATTTATTTACTTATTTACTTATTTATTAGGGAAAATGCTCCTGTTATCGTCTGATCTGTAGTGTCGCCTATCCGTAATATTTTGAAAGAAAGCGTTGGCAGAAATCGGCAGCGGATCAAAGTGTAGTGAAACATGTATAAAGAAATGGTGTCTCTTTCGTTTGAGACTGATTCGATACAAAGTTGTCTCTTATCCTTCACTTGAGAACGATTTGAAATTTGGTAGACGATATTAGATATTATTATTATTATTATTATTATCATCATCATCATCATCATGGTAGGCTTTCGCTCGTTACAAGTTCACGTAACAAACGAGTGGCAGATATAAGGAAGAAGATAATAGAGGAAAGAAGCCAAATACGGAATATCACTTTGTCTTTCGAATGTCATTCTTGCAAAGTCGATCACAAGAAGCAAATATTAACTTTATTCCTCTTTGCAGAAAGAATCACATTTTAAAAGAATTACGTCAAAAAATAACTCTTCTTTACTTCTTCTTCTTCTTCTTCTTCTTCTTCTTCTTTAACACCGTGTCGACAAAACACGGTCATTAGCGACGGTATTTCTTGTCCGCAGATCCTGTCCTATATGTCTATTGATTTTTGGAATTCCACGAGGATTTCTCTGCTTTGTTCCGTACTGAATGCTCCCTTGAGTTCCTTGGGGATCTTGGATCTGTTCCGTGGTTCATCTAATTTTGCGCATTTCAGAATTACGCGTTGAACTGTGAGTGGTAGGTCGCAAGGTTTACTCTCTGCAGATGTTTCTCTTCGTAGTAAATATACACAACGATATCTCTTTGATATAGCGTTGGTTTGTAGTATCGTTTCGAGTCTCATTTTTATCTTTATTTCAAATAATTAATATCACGTTGCCCTTGATCAAGGCATGCTATCTTAGTACTCCAGGCAAATTGCTGCAATTTTAATTGCACTCCGTACGAAGTAACGGAACCTTCTTGCATCCTCTTCAGCGTTTTCATCGTTCGCCTGCTATTTTTATTTGCGTATATCTTTCGTCTAGATTCAATACGTATCTTGGGATATACGTCTTTTACGATGTGTTCGGTCGATTCTGATTTCTTCCTGTCGCAAATTTTTGGCATAGTTCTTCATTTATCCTTCCGGCTCTCTGTTGCCTTTTTCCTGCAAATCTTGGGATGTCCTCGGACTAGCATTGTATATCGTCAATGTTTCAAAGTTCAGAACTAAAAGGATCAATATGCACTGTCAATACAGCATTGTCAATATTTATTAACAAACCGCATTTTCGTTGAGAACCTTGGCATATTGACAATACTATCGATTATTTGAGAGTACTAATATTTGTGTTAGATTTATTAGAAACTGTTACTAATAGGATGTTGAGGAAGAATAGATGAATTATATACATATATAGGGTTTTTCTTGAATTACTAATTAACAAATTTTTATTCTTAAGGCATTCATTGGAAATAACGTAATTGTTGATAGTATGAAGAAAGACGAATGAAAGAGAGATACAGAACATTTAACTTAATTACTAAATTGTTTATGGTTGTTTATTTCAATTAGAAACTATCAAAAAGGACTACTTATCAATTCCATATTACAGGAAAATAGACGAAGAAATAAATATGAAAGATATTATTAGTAACAATATTTTTTAATTTTTAATAAATTAGCGATTGTCGTCCCAACGTTGAAGGAAGATAGACGAAAGCTAAATGGAACATTTAATACGACTATTAAGTTGTGATTGTCTATCCAAATTGAAAACTGTTAAAAAATAGTATTTGCTAATTTGAATGTTGAGAGGAGACTATATATAAACTAGAAGTAGAGAATCTGTTCTAATTGACAATTATTCTTCAATTTTCCGCAAATATATATCATATAATATGATAAAAGGGGAAAGATCTGAATTTAACCGGACAATATGTCATACGGTATATTAGCATATCGAACGGAAAAATAGACAATTAGGTGTAATATCAGCCGGACGTGCAAATTAATAATAAATTCATCGTAATAATGAAATTAACGATGCTGAAATTATCAATTTCGACATATACTAGAATTTCATTTCGCAGTTATAATCAACCAGAGGTATTAAATTCGTTTCAATTAGAGAATAATTTTATGTATATTATCTAATGTAAAGAATATTAAAGGGTAAACGAGAAATTAGTAGCTGCTAAGTAACAATACGCGTTTAGTTAATATTCGTTGATGAAATTGATGAAAATTCGCGACTCGACGAGTCATCGAAGAAATAAAAGGTACATTTCGCAGGGATAACTGGTGGAATTATACTAACAGTATTGGCTAGATTATCAGTACCGTCGAAGTCTGGTGGAATTGCTGTTACAAGATTAAACGTTGGAACGCGGCTGAATCATTAATTTAATCATCGAACGTAATCATCGGTTTCCATTAAAATTGGGAGTTGGGCGCGTAAACGTTGCGTATCTCGAGGCCTGTGCGCCGCGGCTCTATGAAATCGATGATTGAAATTTATCGGTTGACGTCGTTACGAGAAAGAATCCAATTGAAAAAGGAAATTGTCAAACTTTGCATTGAAAGTAATTGTTAAAATCGTGAAAAACTAGATCGTGTAGTAGTAATAATAATAACAATAATGACGCGAAAAGTAAAGAACGACGACCGACTGTACGGTGTCGAGAAGAATGGAAATTGTATTTATTAAATTTGCGATACTACAGCTACATCTTTTTATATACTTTATTTCTATAATTTTGGTTATACGTATCAAACTGTTAATGGACAAAAATAGGTTTAATATGGACAAATAATATAACTTTACTAAAAGAAACTAAATGGAGAACGCAATGATTCCTTATCGCGCTCCAGAGCTAAATATATTAATATAATGTGTTCATATTGATTGTGATACGCCTGTCAAACTTTCGAGAGCGTGATTAGGAGGTAATTTTCTTATACGTATTTGACGATTTTTGCCACAGTACACGATAATCATTGGAATGACTATTTCGTGAAAACTAGCGGCAATACGAAAATCTCATTAACACGTTCCATTTAAATCCTAAATAAAGGGAAAGGATATCCATTGGAAAAACGTTGAAGAAGGAATAATATTAACGTCTAACCTTACACGGAAAATCGACATAAAACCGAGGACGTTAAATTTGATAACATGGAGAATGTCGGCCGATCGGAGAGGAGATTCTGCGAGGGACAAGGTGGAGGGGACGGTTTTCTGCTTATTTCGCGAAATAAATCGCCGATGTATCCGCGGTCCGGACCATATATTTTTCTTATCGTAATGGAAGACGGACGTGTCAGCCGGATCGTGAAGCTGAACAGAATGCAAGGACACTGAAACGTGTCTTTTCTTTCCCTGGGTCAGCGAAATGGACGAGGATAGATCACGCTTATCCATGTAATATTGTAATAGATCTGTCTCGTGGCCGATGCAAATTTCCATCGGAGAAAACGATGATCGAATCTCCAATGGAAAAGTTGGAAGCGATTACCTAACTCTACTTGTCTCTCGAATAAGTTTTTGATACGAAAAGTGGTTAAATCTACGATAAGAAATCGTGAAAATATTTATTTAACAGATAAGGACGTTTATAGAGACGTCGTCTCTTTCGTATGCCATTTTCGTCTCGTCGTTCGCGTTTCCGAGATTCCAAGAATTCTAATACTTTATGTCGAGATATTTCATTAGATGGAATTTTTAGCGCGCATCGAATCCTATTCCATTTGCATGTCAACGGACTGATTAAGTAATTAATCGATCGAATGGAACGTGCAACCACCGTGGAAGAAAGAATTTCTATCTTCGTTTCGTTTTATATATATGTGGAATATGTGATGTGGTTTCTCAGTTGCACAATTTGTTGGTGCATGTTAACGAGACTTGGAAAGAATTAATACAAGTACACTTACAATTAGTTAATTATTCGAACGAAATTGGAAAGTATCGTGGAGGAATTTACAATATCATTTTGAAAAAAATTATGATACAAAGTGTTTCGCATTAAGGGAAATGGTCTGTGCAATAAAATTGGTCTAGGTTTAATAATAATAATAATAATCGCTAATCTTATTACAGCGGAAGATAAGGGTAAAATAGATAATGTGGCATAATAGCGGCCAATATTATGAAAGAAAGAGTAGAAATTCCTAGCCACAGGATGTTAATCGCGAAAGAGCATCGTTACTGGTATTTCTAGCTTCTATCCTCATCGGCTCTGAACGTTAACCTTTTCGTCTTATTACGTAAACCATAGTGAAAGTAAGAAACGACCATCCTATTGTAATTATCCACGGGCTTTGATAAATTTTCAATGGATCGAAAACGTTGAAAAATCAATTAATTACAAAACTGACTAAATTATGCAGATAATGAAATTTTAATTTTAGATCTGTTTGTATCTACAAGAATCTTGTTCGAGAAAAGCGAAGAGTAGAAGAACAACAAATAGTAAAACTACTTACTTTACTAGCCAGTAAACTAAAGATGGAAGTGTACATGTGTGAATATACGTAATAAGAAAAATAATAATACACAGAAATAAAAAGAACATTTCGAATTGCAATAATACAAGTATCATTTTAAGAGCTATAAAAGATGTTCGTTCGAATCAATATCAAAATCATAAAATTAAATTATAGAGCGTGCAACATTAACAATCTCCTTTAAAATCGTGATATAATTTTAACACGTAAAAGAACATTTTTACCACGGGTTGACTACCTATTTATAGGCTGCAGGTCCTAGGTTTTACCTTTAGCGTTTAAGACGATTTTGATTGTATCCAAAAGCTACAACGTATGGATAGAAATTAAATAAATACATATATACACATCTCATATACAATATATGATTGCAACACCTGTAAGAAATATTCACTCGAACCAACGTGAAACTCAATGAAATTAAATTAAAGAGCAACGTTAATAACATCATGAAATATCCCAAAATCATGAAATATCAAAAGTAAAAGAGAACCCAACAGCAACCGCTATATACTCGCCGACGCAGAGAACTTTCCATTCTTATGCCTCTCGACATACATTTCAGAACTTCTCCCCGCAACTTTTGCCGTTCTTGCGTTCAGAGTAAAAAGTGCCAACAAAAAAGAAGAAAAAAAGATGGGAGAGTGGGGGGAAAAAGGGGAAAAAAGGGTAGAGAAAAAGAAGGAAGACAAGCGAGACGTAGGAATGAGATACAATTGCTACAAAATGGGTTGCAGACTAATTTATGCGATAGTTCGACATCCCACGCCAATGTTTAGGGGGCTGACGGCCGTCTTCCCTTACCACTTGCACCCTTATTCCCTCTCGTTCGTCCACCTCCAGTTTCTCTACGGGATACTAAGGGGGACAGGAGAGGCAGAGTTGTGAATCAATACAAGGTCCACCCTCCCTCGACCGACTACTACCAGCGATGGGCTGAAGACGCTTTGAATCCCCCTTGAATATCACATGGAACACTAGAATTTTGGGCAAACTCAGACATTTCTTTTTATAGTAGCTGATTCTGCTAAGGTATTTTTAATTGCGAGCTTGAGACACTTTCATTCTGCCATTAATGTGATATTTAGAGAATTTGGCAAATATCTTAATAACATTTGTCTTTGGTAGATTATATTTCATTGTTAAATAATTGAGAAGATATCTGACGAGTTTGGAAGCTCTATTTATTGTCACAGGAAACAGCAGAATTTTGTAAAATTCGACAGGTTCTTTTATAATATAACATTGTAAACATCTTTCGACAACACGTACTTTATTTTGACAGATTATTTTAAATTAGAATCTTCAGACACTTGGAATCTTCTACCAATCCGTCAGGAAACAGTCAAATTTTAGCAACTTTGAAAACTTTTCAATCATATCTGACATTGAAAAATCATTTTCGCTCTAAAGCGACAAAGCAATGAGATTTAGGGAAATTTCTTTCCGAAGACTAAGATTCCATTTGAGATCGACGCTATCGAAGAACAATTAAGGAAATGAATTACACAACGCTCAGATTCATCCCCGATTCTCTCCAACTTAGACACGCCAGACAACCTCATCCCTTTTAACACGCATACTATCTCCAAACAAACATCCGTCTACCTCTCTAATCCGCTCCAAAATCTTACGCACAATTCTGTCCATATCGATCCAGCGTAACGATCGAACCAGGTACAAAATATGAAACGTTAAACGACCTCTGTACAGCGATCCTCTGTCCTGGCCATAAAGATACGAAGATAGAGTTGGTGAGCGAGCTGAAAAACCTAGAAAATAGTGTCCTCGTCTAATACCTAACGCATGTACATTTTGTACAGTAATATGCATGAGTAACAACGATCAACGAGAGTCGGTGTGCAATGGTATGCATGTCTGATTAGACAAAGACACGAGGGACCTCTAAGCAACGTTCTCTTTCTATTCCCATATCGCATCCACTTACACGATAACGTATGATTCGCGTACTCTATCTTTATATCTTTATGGTCTTAGTTCACGAAGGCTGGTGAACTCCAGGGGAAAAAAGTATCGAATATCGACTGGACTTTTTCTCTTTTTTGTCCCCTGCCTTCCTATGGTATTTTCGCCAGAAATTTTCAACTGAGAGCTTAGTCGGGGTCGACGCGTTTCAACCCCCCGGGACCGCGCCTCCTTTTTTTCCTCTCTCTCTCTCTCTCCCTCTCCCTCTCTCTCTCTCTCTCTCTCTCTCTCGCTCTCTCTGTCGTCAGTGACTCTGCAACGAGGGATAAGTAGCATTGAGAATCGGAAAAGGATTTAGTCGGAGGGGCCGAATCCGGAATGGGCGGAATTATCGTGCGGATTTCGAGGGCCTGCCACCCCTTTCGACCCTCTTTCCACGCGACGTTTCTCTACGCCCTCTCTACTTGTAGCCTGCACGCAACCCTCCCGATTTAACGAGGGGACGTCTCGCTAATGACGCTAATTATCGGTTCGAACTGTTTTGTTTGAGAAATGTCGGCGTCCTTGGAAACAGCAGAACGGAAAACGAGTTTGCAAACGACACCGCAGAAATGTCAAGGAAAATTCTCTTTTTTCTGCTTACCTTTTTTACCATTTTTTTCTGTAATATTGTTTTTATCGTTTGTCTGGTCTTCTCTCTCGCTGTTCCGCTGGTTTTCATAAAATTTGGATACGTTGTATATAGGAGGTTCAATACAGTTCAATATTGCGAAGGTATTTGTCCTCTTTTTCCTGCTTACTTTTATCATCTTTTCTTCCTCTTTCCTCTCCTTTCGTGTACTGCTCTATCGGTTCTGATGAAACTTTAAAAGATGTTATAATATAATATAATGTTATAGTACATATAACACAAAACATATGAAATATATAAATATATAAAGTATAAATGTAATGTAGTATTACAACATAATATTATATTATGTATAATACAATATCAAGTATAATATTATAATATATGTTATGATATATGCGTATAAGTTAAATACAGGAGAAGTTTCCATAAAGAAGGTTACTTGGAGAGACCATGGAGCTATTCGTTTTGCAATTTTAATACGTCTTCCTCTGTCTCGTGTACCGTATATCATGATATACGGTAGAATTCCATTTGTATGATCCTATTAAGGGACAAACGATTCCTATGCATAAATATACGCACTTAATGGGAGTTTACTGACTCTCCTCGCTATCTGTTCTATCATTTATACATATAATACAAGTTCGAACAAGTAGATTCAATCAGGAGTTTATTCAATCGAGCGCTACTTAAAACTTTCTTAAAATGAATGAGATTCAGATAAATTTTTATCCACGTACCTATGAAATTTCTGTGAAATACCAGCAGTTGGTCATTTTTACCACTCTGATAGTTGCACTATTGAGAAGTTTTATTTGAAGAATATTTTACATATTTGCAATAACGTGAAAGGACTAGAATAAACAAAGCATATTCCATTTGAACGCCTGTAACGTTATCAATGGAGTGTATCGGTGCAAACTTTCGACAAATCTGTCAATTAAATCTACTAATTCCTTATTTTTATTTACGATTATGTATTGGTATGAACGAATACATATACAAAGTATCGCATCGTGAGGACATAAAGGGTTGAGTCAGTGAGAATCTCGGGTTTTCGAGGAAGAAACGGAGACAAGACCGTCCGATCGAGCGTTAAACGAGCGTTCAATCGAGCAAAACGAACGGAGCGATTTGTTCGGCCAGAAAAAGAGTCGGCCTTTAATTCGTTCCGGGTGTGCACGCGTTTAGGCGCGACTAGCCGAAGCGTGCTGCTCCCGGACGACGATGTGCTCATCCGCGTCGAAACCCCTCGAACCGGCCACGCTGAACAACCGATAAATATGTTGCACCGGTGAATCGAACCGGTTCTTCATTCTGCTCGCGGGACCAGAGATCACACCGGCCCAATCTGTAGGTCAACGAACAGCGTAATTTTCTGATTAAATTATATCCTGTCTGGGAGGTACAAGTATCCAAATACACGTCCTCGTTGTCAATAACTTCATGTAAATTGCTTCACAAGTATTAGGAGGATGAGACGAACCTAAAAAATTGTCGAGGAATTATCGAGAGCTGATTTCAGAGGTAATTTTAGTTTTCTTGATATTTTTCATCGTCTCTGTATCGATATTTATGCGAGAAAGAAGTAGAAGCTAACCAGAGATTTGCATTAAATAATGTTAATTATACGTTGCGATAGTATATTCTGAATATTTTTATATGACTGCATATTTTGTGCATCGTGTGCATCTTTGTAATTTTAAATCTACCATAAATGCATAAACATCAGCAATGTATTCGTCATTAATATATATATATATAAAGAGAGAGAGGGAGAGTAGAAAATTCTCATACTTGATCGAACATTATCACACTGCAAAATTTCTCGGGATTTTTGGCACAAAAATCCCCCAAATTTTCATTGTCCTTTGCTTCAAACTCGGCCAAACGCTCTCATACCTCGTCAAATTTTATCACGCTCGAAAATCTCTCGGTGCAGCATTTTCATCGTTCGATGTATCGTCACGTAGCTGGGTGGGATGGTCTCTGCTTACATAGTTATTTCCACGTAATTACGGTTCACCGATAGAGAGGAATCAGGCCTCGATCGTGTTTTCGTCGCTTTCGCCCCTTTTCTGCCTCGTCGATCTCGTGCGCCGGCCACCCCCGCGTATCAAGGCCAAACTCGAAACAATGCGGCCATCGAAGTCGGTCGAAGCTTTTATTGGCCGTCGAACGAGTGACCGGGCAAAACGAAGCTGTGGTAGCACACGGTGCAAAAGAAAGAGAAGAAAAGAACACGACGCGGCTTGACTCGAATTCGAGACGCTCGAAGGCTTATTAAGGTCAAGTGTCATCCGGTGCAACGACTTTTCTTCCACCCCCTCTACCCTCCAACCACCTCTGGGTATCACCTTAGAATTCGGTAATTTCTTTGTCCGGTGTTCCGTGGAATTTTTAATCTCGATCTTCGGCCTGGATAGATTTTTAGCTACATATTTTTTTAACTCTATCTTTTAGCTAGATTTTTCTTATTTTTGTTCAGGTGCGAGATAAGGGGTCGATACTGATTACAGGTATTTGTCGTTACGAAAGAAGAAGTTATTAAGTTATGAAATTATGGAAGAAAGAATTAAAAGCTCGCGATTGTTACAATATATGTAAATGTAATAGGACTTGCAAGTTAGACAGTTATTATACAAATAACTGTAACTATATTCTACTAATTATCGTTCAGCTATGTTCCATTAAAAAAAAGATTCTTCCAAAGAGCTATGCTTCCTATAACACCTATTTCTGTAAAGATTTCCACGTCTGACCAAACTCGTCGCCCCAAGTATCGTACCAAAGTTTTCTTGTCGACCTTATCGACGAAAACTCACTGTTACGAAGGAACTGCTTCGCAAAACGAATAACCCATCTTCCCTAAGTCATCCTCCTCCTTCATCTTCCTATTTGCTCGATCCTTTCAACGATCTCAAAGGAGGAGAACAAAAACTGTCCTACATACATAAAAGAAGGCTAAAGAACGTCTGTTTCCTCGAAGTTAAACAGAATTCCCTTTGTCCCGTGCTTCCAGTTATTATGTAGTTTAATTAACAGAAAACACGAATATCCCGCCGTTCTGTTCAATCCATTTCTTCCGCCATCCGGAGAACGAGAAAAGGGCGAGTATCTGCTCATTCTATTTGCCTCGCCCGTATTACTTTCAATTAAATTGTCCACGAATCTCATTAAACTCCGAGCAAACTTTCTTCGTCGTCTCTCTGTCGACGACGTTTCAAACTTTTTCTTTCCATCCTTTCATCGTTGCTGCTACTTCCTTCGATCTTACGCCAACTCGAACGGATTAAATGCGTGCACGAGCACCTGACGAATATCGTACGTCCTCGGCGAACTACGAGCCACTCGGAATTGATTAGCTTCATCGAGAAGAAAGGCATCCTATTTTCCTTTTATCCAACAAGGCAACCACCTCTTTCTTCGTTCCTTTCCTTTTTCTTTTCTTCGTTCGTTGCTCGCCTACTTCCTCGTCTTTTCTTCCTCTTTCACGGCCGACCAATTTGTCCGGACACTCGACATCGCGATGCTCGTCTTTTCTTTTTCTCCCGCGGCCCTTTTCGTACTCATTTAGAGCCCCCTATTCGTCCTGCGACTCTCGTTTAGCTAGGGAACTCCTGGAGGATCCTCCTGCAAGCATTCTGAAGGGCCAGGCCTTCAGACGATGGGAATTAGCGTACAGTCACGTTTGGTAACCGAGGGGGAATTGCGGAAGTTGTTGAAATAACTGGTTTGTCCTTTTGCTACTTTTCTTTTTTTATGCCGGCGAGTTTATTTCATCGAAGAAATTGATCAATTGTGAAAATTGGTAAAATAGTAATTGACTTGTCCCTTTGTTCTCTCGTTCTCTTTGGATCGACGAATTTATTTGATTGAAGAAATTGCAATAATATATCTTGCAAGATCAATTGTGCAAGTTGTTAAAATCATTAGTCCGTCTTTTAGGTTCCCTCCCTCCTTTTTTTCCAAATTGACGAATTTATTTCATTAAAGGAATTGCAATAATATCTCGCGATATCAATCGCGGAAGTTGTTGAAACAACCGGTCTGCCTTCTGGTCCCATTTTGTTAAACGACAGATTTATTTGTCAAATTTATTTCTTTGAAGAAATCGTAATAACCGACTGCGAAGATTGCTCCTTGAAAAATCAATCGTGGAAATTGTTGATACAGCTTGTTCGTTCACTTATACTTTCTTTCTCTTTTTTCGATTGTCGTATTCATCTCATCGAAGAAATTCTGAGATACTACAATCGATGAAAACAATCTGTTTTTTCGTAAAAGAACTTGCGAATCTATTTAACATGCGGGAGAAAAAGTTAAATGAAACGAACGACGCGTACATTTGATAAAATGCTAATTGCCTTCCGTTACGACCATTTCGAACAATTCAAATTGCACCCAGTATGTTAAGGTTATCGATTTTACCTTGTAAAATATGAAAGTCCTTTTGATAAATTTTCTACGGGGCAAATCTGTTTTTGTGAAATTATACCGAGTCTGTTTGTGCCATTACATTTTGCATTCCGGCGTTTGTTCGACGATGAATTAAACAAATTAAACATATACGGGCAAAATTCTACCCGTAGCCGGCTATAATTGATTCGATTAATTCGGATCACCGAATTGAGAAACAATTCGCCTACAACTCTCTTAAATAACCCTCATAAATTATCGTTATCGATTCGCCTTCGTTCGATCGGATTAAAATTAATTAAAAACGCACACGTCATTAATAATTCATCAACGAGGGCGAAGACAGAAACGAGGAAAACAACTGACTCGCAGTTTTGGCTTGTCGAAATATAAATATTTCATAGTCGCATTTTCATGATAAATTACGCTCGACGATAAAACCTTGAAAGATCTCCGCTTCGCGGAAATTATGTTAACGAAAATACAGGCGCTACATTCCGAATCGTTGCAATATTTGCATTGTTACGTTCGTTAGAATATTGTACGGAGAGTCGAAATGTAAATTAAATGGCACTTTAAAGCGCTCGTATTTGTTCCGATTATTGCTATTTGCCTGTTGAATTATTTATTCGCCATTTATGGGTATTTCGAGTTTGCAGAAGCATGGCGATTTTAAGAAAATAGAACGAATTAAAGGCGAATAATTGTTTCAAAATTGTAGGAAAATATCTTTATATGTATAAATATATATATGTATATGTATATATATACATATATGAATATGGAATATGTTTTTGAGAAATTATTTGCAAATTTTTATTTGCAAATATTTGAAGAATGAGAACAGCGTGTATGGATCTTGAAATTATTAAAATATAAATGAAATCGAAATTACAATTGATATTATCGATATGTAAGTGAAATTTGAATTATAATTGAAATTATCGATATACGTAAATGAAATTGACATTTATTACAATACGATATAACTATAAGGAAACTAAAGAATATCTTTCTGCAAATACCTAAGACTACACTTCGGTCTTCAAATATTTCGGAAATATTTTTCGCTAGAAATACGAGTGAAACTCTACGGAATTCAAAGAATAATTAAAAATTCTTTCCACTCCGTTCGCGAATATTCCCAAAACAAACTCCGGTATGCGTTCACCGATGAAACTCGGTCCCGCATTATTATTGCATTCCCAGCCGCACGCCGGGGATTGAACTTTCATCAAAAGATTCCCATTACCCCATGGTGCCATCTAAGAAACCATGAAATTTATGATATCCAACCAACACTTCCGTGTCGCGTCACGAACCCCCAAGATTTACACCCTCTACTCGCTTCCTCAACCAACTTCCCACTCTTCATCAAGAAAATCACAATTTTTTACGAGAAAAGAAGCCAAGAGAAAGCTTACTATTACACAGATGTACGTCTATATATTTACACGTTATACGCTTCTAAGTCGATTAAAACTAAGTACTCCAAAATTGAGATAGCCATCTCAAATTAAACTCAAACTGTTTCGATTGCCAATGTAATTTATAATATAATATAATATATATATAAATGATGCAATCGAGATTTAATTTTGTATTAATTATCAGCTTAACGTACAAAGTTCGCATCAAAACGCTAAATCTACTGTGACCCTCGACTTTTTATATTTCAACGTTGTTCAAATTCGATAGTTTTCAACGTTAGAAAAATACAAATGGGTGGAAAATGAGCGAAAGGACGCGGCAAGTTTCAGTCATCGTTCTTCCACAAGAAATCCATAACACGGCGAGCGAAAAGAGATGCAAAAGTCATGCAAAAAGTTAGCAAATTAATTCCACCCTCGCCCTAATATCTAGCCCGTATGTCAAAGAATCTAGATCCCTCAAAAAAGGGGGACGAAAAGAGAAATTGACTGGGAAGGGGTTGAGGGGGAAAAAGCGGAACCGAGCCGCAAAGAAAGTTCACCCTGGCCAACTCTGCTTCTCTGCATGCTAAGCGATGAATTAGGCAAATATTTCCCCACATTGCTCGCGGCCACGCGTAAAAAAGAATCCATTCGCTATACTTGACGTGAATCGACGACCCTTTCCCTCCGAACCACCTTGCACATCCTTCAGAGCTCTCAGTCAGAGAGCTCCCTTCGAGCCTTGCTTCCTAACGATATAAATCGTATAATTCGTTTCTTTTCCCTTCTTACTTCTTTTTATGTTGATACACGTTTTTCGAGTAATTTTCAACCAAATCGTATTTTGTGAAAACATTTGTATCCGGGGAAAAGAATATCGAAGAATCGTTGCTTAGGGATATAAATATTCGATCTTATATGAAATTTTATTTAATCGGATCATATACCAGTATCAGTTCATCCCTTAAGTATTTCCGAAAACAGCACAAGTACATAAAACAAATTTGCAATGCAAATCAAATTTACTCGCGGAAGAAACAAAATTCCATTCCAACAACTTACCAAAATTTATGAAGACTGCATGCAAGCAGAGTGCCTAGCAGCCATAATAAATGAAGGAAACAGTCTACGAAACCAAAAGATGAAAACTCGACTCGAGTTGGAGGATCTTTCTCTTCCTTCTCTCATTTCTTCCAGCATTTCTCTCGAATTAAGTCTCCGTTCCTCTTCCGAATATCTCGTGGATAATGCAACAAGACGCACTGGCCTCTCCCTTTCCCTCATCCCCCTCTGTGTCTCTCCAGGCTCATTAGCATAATTCCCTTTAACGTTGGGGTTTCTGGTTAGATATTCATTAGCGTAATTCCCCTTAATGTTTAGCTGGCTAATGTCTCTCGTCTGCAAGAAAAATCTCGGCCTCTCGACACACGATCTTCAAGGAAGCGTATAAACGTTTTAACCGATGAATTCGAAATAAATCTTCCTAGTCAAGGTCGATAGGAAACTTCCAGGTGTGTGTAACCGCATCCCTTTGAGAAACCGTAGAAAACCCTTCGAGTTAAGCAGCGAGGCTCGCGTGTGAGAATCTTTGGTAGTTAGAACCGAAAGGAAGCCAGTATGCTCTGAGACTCCTCAAAAAAATCTTTGATAAGGCTAGAAGAAGTCCTTGATGAAACTTTCAGGTCCTTGATGAAATTAACTAATGAAATAGAAAACTTTAAATATGGTAGAACGTTGAGAGAGCTGCTTCTACTTGAAAGAGTCTTTGTACCTGGTAGCTTCGTATGGCTTTAGCTGCACTGGTCTTGAACGATCTTTAGGGGCTGTCTATCGACTGGAAACCTTTGATGCAAGTCTGTGACGTCTACAATAACACTGGAATCATCTTGGTGGAAGATTCAGCTGGTGGTTGGTATTCTCCGACGAAAGAAGGAAAATTCTTTATATTCTTTATATTATAAATTCTTTATATTAATCTCTTATGTAATTATACAATCTTTAATTATAATCGGTCGTGTGAAGAACGGCAATATTTAAGAAAAGAATTCTCCGTTACCGATTTTGTCATTTTTACAACATTTTCAATAAATCACCAATCTTTAGAAAGATGATTCTCTACCATCAAATCCATCTCAATTTTCCATAAATCTTCAACTTCAACGGAAAATAGCTTTTCACCCTCAACTGCACCCCAATTTCTCAAGAAGAACCCTCATTTCCAGTTCTCGAAAAACAATTATTCTTCACTCTCTGTTCCCCTGGTATTTCTCGCGTCAGTCGCTATCAAATCAAGATCAGCTTCTGTTCCTTATCTCGGCTAACACTTCGCCACCGAATTGTCATTCCAACCCCATCCAACCGTCCATTACTGAAGATTAAAACATGTCAGCTCCAAACTAGTGTTACCTTTTTTTGTCCTCGGGCAAAGCGTCGCAGTCAGCCGGTCTGTTGCATTGTAACAGCGGTATAATTATCGCAATAATTGCCGAGACACGCGGTGTGTCCGCGCTTTATGCGTTTCGACGCATCTCCAGAAGCTCGTTAGCAAAGTGGACCGCGATTGCGAGAGTCTAGTCTGACGCGTTTCACGCGGTCTGTTTGCTTTTTTTTTCTTTCTTGCACCACGCGTTTCTTTTCCCTTTCTGCCAACTATTATACCTTTCCATTTCCTGTCCCCTTTTTCTCTTCTTCTTTTTCCTCTTCGTGTTTTCCTTTTTCTACAACGCAGTCTCCTCTGTGGCTCCTAGGGCATTCGACGCGGATTTCCTGGATTCCCCCGGGCTTTCGCTTGCTCCTTGCTCTCCTAACTTCTCTTCCTGGCTCTTCTCTTTGTTCATTCACGCATCCCTGGTATTTCTGCGCGTCGAAAAGCGCCACACCTCTTCTCTTTGCCCGGGTCACAATAGGAGCAAGTTGTGGAATTGTTTTGTTATATTTTCCAGAGGATATCTGTACGCAGAAAGTGCGCGAGAGTAATGGTCTGTTTGGCTTAAGCGACCGACAAAATTGATCGAGTGGTTTAGAATAGGGCGATTGAAATAAAATTGCACAAGAATATCGTGAAATTGTTAAGCCTGGAAAATGATCATTGAAAAATTTAAGCGGATGTTTCTGTGATTCGTAATGAAAATTAATTTTGCTCTTCTTTTTTAAGATACCGCATCCGATGCATTGCAAACAATCGGGTTCGTTCCTGCCTTGTTTCATAGTACGAATATCTCCACTTCTTCTAAAATAGTTAATAAGGAAATACTTCACAGTTCTTCGAATATAAAAATTAAAAATATTGCTTTCATTGTGTGTACTATAAAAATTCAAGTCGTTTTAGAATTCTTTTTCTTAATAGTAGATATAGATATTTTACTTCTTTCAAAATAACCAATAAATTCTTTTCGTTTTCAATAGTAAATATTTATTTTATTTCAGATCTGTAACTCCCTCGTTTCTAAAATTTATATTCAACTTGTCACATAGTGTCGCTTATTAACATTTTTCTATCTCCAACAATAAAATGATCTCTCTGTCCTTCCTCTATTATATAAAGTTCCATCTGAGTTTGTTCTCCCCTTAATTTCTTCTTCCACCCGTTACACCCAATCTTTCGACTTCACAGCCCCTTTCCTTAATCTCCAGAGTGCAGCTGGATTTTTCCAAGCAGCAGTCGCTTCCTGTCTCCACAGTTTCCTCCTTTTAAAGTTCACAGTCTCGGCAAGTGTTCAGAGCCAGCTGATTTTTCTTGATTTTTCCATTTCCTGGAGATTTTCGGTTTCCCTAGACTTCTTCTTCACTCCGTTTACTTCTGTCGCCGTCTTTTATTATCTTTTATCGTCTTCTTTTCCTTTCTTTTATATTTTTTCTTTATTCAAAGATACCTATCTCGCGGTTCCACAATGTCTCCGGTGATATTTTCGTTTGTTTTGTCCCGTTGAAAATTTTCATCTTACCTTCTCCGTGACCAATTTCCTTATTCTTGCGTGTAGATATCTTAATCTTCACTCAGTTTCCGTGTCAGCTTCTCCATATTTCGATCTCGAATATTCAGCGTGTCTCAGCGGTTCGCGAAGGTCATATCAGGGTTGAAATTACCAGATAAATCAGCAAACATCCTTTGGAACGTTGTACACGGTTGCGGATCCTTTAGCGGAGCTGTTAATATTGTGCTTCTATCAAATTATCAATGGTTATTTGAAAAATGTTAAAAACATGATACATAAGATTTATTAAAATTTAATCGTTGTGATTTAATAAACGTTCGATCGTTAATATCGGTAACGAAGGGTTACGATATTTGTAACAGTCATAAAAGTAACCAACAATAAAGATAAACGTTAGGTATGCATATTTAATCATTTGTTAATCTTTTATCATTAGGATGGATGTTTGAACAGTATCGTACAGATGTTACATATTATATTGTATCGCTATGCTATGCGATATATCTCTTTCTCTATTGCGTATTTGATTTCTAATTCTCATTGTTAGAGCGCATCCTTTTTCACACCGCAGTTGATGAGACCCCTACATCGATCTCCGTTCCGTCATCCATCTATCTCTGTCCACCGGCTCTTTGTCGACGACAACCCCCGAACTTTCTTCCCTCTTGTCCCTTTTCATTTATACTTGAATTATTTCTGCGGCGTCCTTTGATGCCAGCCGAACGTCCAGTGACAAAGGTTGCCTAGCCATGCTCGATTTTCACGGACAGGATTCGCGAAAAAAGAGCGACGGTTTTCACGATCTGTCAACAGAACATAGCTTTTCACCGTCAAAATATTCCGCGGTCATGTCAAGTACAAACCCCTCTAATTACGATGTGAAATTTAATCGAACATCGCGGTTCTTTGGATATTTTTCGAATTCACGAATCGTTCCTAACCTAAAAACAAGCGTAACGAGAGTAATTCATTATTTGCTATTGTTCCTGCAAAAGATATATTTTTAGAAGTATGACATAAAATTTAGTTCATTCGACGCTCAATTAGCTAAAAAGTACAAGTAGAAGAAAAAGATTAGAAAGGAAATATTGAACGAAATGTTAAAATAGTGATGTAAAATAATAAATTCATCGCTGCTTCCTTCGTTGAAAATAGTCCTCTATGCATCTTTTTGTTACTTATTCTTATTATACAAGTTATCTTTATTCTACAATTTTAATGACAGTAGATTATGGCATGTTTAATATTTAGACTGCGAAATTAGGTTTCACAAACAACTTACATAAAAAATTATACGTGTTGGAGATTTACAGGGGATATTACTAGAAAATCTAATCGGTACCAATCGTTTCTCGTCGTAAATAAAGCACTGATCGAAAATATATCTAACCCTAAAACGGTATTATGGGGTTGCTAGCTACGAAACGTTATGCTTTCTTCAACGCAAATGATTTTTACAATAGAACATTGATCTTTTGATTTATCTTCTTAACCTGTGTCCTAGTTTATGAAATAACAGAGAAACAAGAATTTGATGTGCGTTTCTCTTATATTTATAAGTTTCGGAATTGTCTAGGATTAACACATATATAAATATAATATCCACATAGCTTGTACATATGCTACATTTGTATCTATAGTGTGTATAGTATAATGTGTGTGTAATTAAATGACGATCTGCAAAAGATGACAAAAATTCCACTAATGTCATTCACACCATTTGTTGCTAACCTCGTCACTGTCGCAGGCTGTTATTTACCATTACAAACAAATCCATTATTCACATCCGGTGTATTCGCGCACATGGAAGCAATTCTAATAAGTTACACAGTAGTAGAAACTCAACGAATCGTTAAACGTTGCGATTCCCGGTTCAAAGCAACTACGAAATTAACCAACACGAAATTGTATTTCATGCCGAACTAGCTAATTCCGTGAAATGGAAATGATGGCGTCTTTATCCTCGGTTATAGCCAATAAGGGAGGGGGCGGTAGTGTCGATGGTCGTGTATTGTGCACTTGACACCTTACTTTACCGACATGTCGAGGCGCGAAACGATAATCTATGTGGTTGTTTCGCGCGTTTCCACCGATTTGTTCAACCGGAAACTGTATTCGGGATTGGGAAAGTGAAACCCGATAGAAAAAACAGCAAACAAATTCCACACCTCTCGTTATCGTCCGCTGTTAATTGAATCGACTGGTTCAGTCGAGCGATTTTAATGTCATGGAGAAACAATGAACCGCGTGTTAAGTGTTCCTATGAAAGCGACACGACTACGAATAAAAGCCAACGATGGATAACGAATGCAATTACATCTTGATAAAATAAAAATGTCCTCACACTATCGTAAATCCTGATTGATATTTGCTTTAGTTGAAATATATAGTAGTTTTGTATTTATTAAAAAGGATATTAGAATTTCTGTTTGAGTTTCATGGAAATGAGATTTTAAGGGCAACTTTATCCTGATACAAGCACACATATAATATACATACATACTTACAAAGATCGAGTCGGAAGAAAGTAAATCGATTTCTTTCATTGCTGAATTTACCATGCATAGGAATATTTTGAAAGAAGTTACGGGTTGGTGTATGTACATACTTTGTCCGTTTACGAATGTTTCTGAATGAAATAAAAATTGAAAATCTAAAAGACAAAATAAAAGACAAAAGCGACTTTAAAGTTTCAAACGCAGCATATTCTTATAAACATATCAAGCGAGACAAAAAGGACAGCGGTAGAACTCATGGAAGAGACAATGCCAAGCACAACTTACTTACCGCCAAATTTTCCGGTGATACGATTCAGATACGATCTATCAAGCGTGAAACAAAATTCGAAAGCAAGCTACCACTTCGAACTACAGCCTTTTCCTTTCTTCTTTCATGCGAACGCACTTATTTTCTCATTTATCCAGATACACTTTATCTTCCATTCTCTTTCTCGAAGTCTGTATTTGCTCTGTTACGCACCTAATGAACCGTTTCTGCTCCCTTTGCCAGAGAATCGATCTCTCGCGTACCCAGAACCGAACGAAATCTAATCGGTTGAAATTTCGTCCAGGAAGTTCGCCTGGAGAAGCACGTCAGACACTCCTCTGCAAGTACGAACAAGCCTTCTGCTTTCCCCGGATAAACCAACTTCATCGGCAATCGCCCGGTTTAAATATTCTCTTGTTGCAGAAATTCCATAGTTATTAATATTTGAATCTCATTGTTTCGTTTTAAAAAGACACTGTTACGTTTCTTCAATGTTTCTAATATTATGAGGTTAATCTAAAATGAAATATAAATATGAAATATGTTTGTGATCTCTGTGATACCTACTTCCACTACGTGTCCACTTACTTTTGTCTCCGACTGTTCAATTTCAGACTCGTTTCAAAATCTCCCTATAGAATAATGACAAACAAATTTTTGTTGTTACAGTGCTAATGAAACTTAAAAATATTCATAAAAAGTGTCGATTAACGATCAAATATTGTAAGATTAGAAAGAACGCGTTTGCAATTATTCTCGCCATATTCATACTTTGTGCATAAAGTCCGCGTGTTTTGCTTTCGACACATCGATTATTGGAAAATAGTGGGCGCAATTTGAGTTTCCATTCACCAACAGCTGTCGACTGACTTGATCGGCCAGCAGTTTTTCTGTGCTCGAACAATAATTGATTTTGCTTCCATTTCGAAAGATTCAAGATGGAGGTTATGTTTTTCGTATATTTTCGATAACTTGGTCCCCCTTGTTCCTACCGACGCAGAAATTGCATAGTTGTCGAATGTTTGATTTATTTCGTTGTACGGTATCTGTCTCACCGGAAATTCATCGCCTTGTCGTCTTTCAAACATCCGGTGTTATCTTCTCCGTATGTAAACTATGTAAAACAAAGCAGACGTGAGAGCGTGACTGACGCCGAGCAATGTATATATACTGCTATATACGAACGGATCTCTAAGGAAACTGCACATGACGAGTTAAGATCCACGAATGCGGATTCAATATGAAAGATTCCTATTCTATTCAAATACACGGTGCTGGCTGTGGGAACACGACACATGTAGATACGTAGAGTACGTGTAGTTGCGCGCTCTGACCGAACAGGTGGATTTCAATATCCTACAGTCCTACAACGAACGAATATCGAACGAATCACCTTATCATGCGACTTACCGTATATCTCGAACTCTATCATGTATCGACTTTGAGAATCCTTCAGCGTCTGTGTCTGCACAAAGAGATAAAAAGGAGGTAAAAAATAAAAATGCATTAACGGTTGGAAATAAAATGCAATATAGAAGATATAGAGTATATTCATAGTATATTCCAAATGATTGATTCTTTAAACAACTTTGTATTCGTAATTAAGTATCAACTAGAGTAGAATCGAGTTAACTGATCACGTTGGAACGTTACCTGGTCAATTATCAGGAAAGGTTTTAGGAAATTTCTAATATCTTCCTTGTGTATTACTTCTCAAGTGAGATACAAGTATCTAACAAATTTGTTTGGTTTATATAATATCCGACACCAAAGACTCGCTTTACAAAGTCACTTCCAAAAACTGGAGGGGTTAGCAAGGGCCAGTTAAGATGGCAGTACCGTATCGACCATCAGGCGGGGTAAAAAATTTGAATGAAAGTAGGGTATCTGGTGGTACGGTCCTGGCCAGGTCCTCCCGTTTTATATGTGTAAAGGAGCTATATAGCATAGCCTGGAGCAGTGCCGTCTACAGGCTCGAGCCTGTACTACGTCAGTGCAGTCACCACTTGCCTCAAAAGCGTATCGTGTCTTATCTGCCAAAAACTGCTCTATTCCCAACGTTAAAATCGAGGACACTCGTCATCACCTCCATCTACAGTCTTGTAAGTAACCTTATAATCCATTGTTGATTCCCAATAAAGCCGGTTCTCAACAAAACTTATTAATTACGTTTGCCGCGAAAATCGCGTATAAAAAGGCGGGACAAGTGGATCTCGAGAGCCTTGACCTTAGCCTTTAGTCATTTGCATGCAAACGTAGCCGCATTGTTCGCTTTTCCAGTCGCGACAATAAGATAAACTAGGGGAAAAAATAAAGGAAATAGAAAGTAAAAAAAAACGCGTAATGCGGTAGAATGCGCGAAAGAGGTCGATAACATCGCGCGCCCGCGCAATTCTTGCGTTTCTTCCGCAGACAGCGGGCGAAAAAAGTGGAAGAGAAAGCGGATCTGTGCGTGTGGCCAGACTACGTGAAATATCGCCAGCGAAACACACTGATAATCAATCGTGTGTCCCCCAGAAACAGGTTAGAACAAACAGTTACGTATAATTGTTTCGACGTGGTGAGTAGCTGGCCCAGGTCGAGGAAGAATTTCGTGTTATCGATCAGCTGCGAGAGATGTATCCGTACGCACAATCGCCTGCACCCGGTGCATCGGTCGCGGACGTTGCTCTTACAACTTTATGCAACCCTAACAATAAGTGCCGATACTTGGTGATACTGTGATTGATATAATGGTAGACGAGCATTTCGATTGGTTGGTTCCATATTCTGTAAGATAATCTCAGGTTAGTGTTTAGGAATTGTGGTCAAAGGTTATACTAGAAAATTCTTTAAGTAGGTTCTACCGTCAGAACGCCCTCTTACGTATTTGAATTTAATATTACTAAACGCTGATATTGAGTATTAATGACATTTCATAAGCTACTATTTAGAAGTTACCAATACTACTAGTAAATTCACTTGTACAATCTCTAGTAATAACAAATGGTGGTAAAAAACGAACAAAATTTTAGAAGTAAATTTTACAAATTTCAAGCTACTTAATATTACAAACTACGTTAATTAGTAAATTATTATATAAGAGAGCAGTTTGATCTAGTGACTGGATAGTCGTTTTAAAATCGTACCTATGCATGAAAATCATTCATGGAAGGGCCTAATATATTTCGTTATCGATTTTAATTTTATAACATTTATTTAGTAATTCTGGATATTTCTGCATTGTGGATTCCCGATTTCATTCTATGTAATATAGAATAATGCAAAATTTAATAAAGTAGTAATCATTCGAAAGTAAAGTTGAGATGAATATCTTTAAAATGATTACATATTATAAGTATCCACCTAATAATTTGTTTAATGTTCATATTCTCAAGCAATATATGATTTTGTTTATAAGTTTCCCTTTTTCATCATCTATGTTGCTTACTTTCCGCCGTCAAAACAATCTACCCGAATATTACATACTTCGAAATTAAATCTTAGGGATATTTCATGTTTCCCCTTCTTTCTATCAACGCTACCAGATCGGTATGTCACAACTATGGCGAAATCCAAGATATTTTTCAATTAAAAGAATTTCGAAAAAAGCTTGTCGTTATAAAATTGAGATTATTCGCAAAGACCGAAACCGAGAAATTTGTATACTTGGTATCATTGCACGATTTCGCTCTCTGTTATCTACTGTTTACATAATCGTATAACATCATAATTTCTTAACCTACAAATATGCTTTCTACCATAAGTGAGATATAAATATTTATTTAAAAAATAACGAAAGGTAATAGAAAAAAAGAAAAAGGTAATAGAAATTTATTGTACGATCGAACGCATGTTATAATACTCGCCTGCATTCGACAAATGCTCTTTTCAATAGCTGAACGACCGGTCTATGTAAACGCGGACGTACCAGATGGCTGCTTTGCAGCGGCTCTGATTAGTTTCTTTTAGTAACGTTCGAAATTTTGGAATTCGAGAGTATGGTTGGATGCTCGTTGCTATTTGATTGTACAACGTGTATGTAAACGTTGCATACTGTATGCACACTTGTGCTTCTCTTTCAATCGATTGTTCCCCACTGTGTCGCTGTTTCCAAGAGATACTACGATTCAGTGGACTATTTCGATTACTTAAAAGGGAAAGAGAAGGAAAATCTAATCGATAATAGTCGAAGACCACACGGAAAAAGTATAAATCCATTTTTGTTGAGTTTGTTACTTTTATACCACTGGGTGGTAAACATACAATGTATTTTACAAAACACAAATCCAAAAATCAAATGCAAATATAATTCTGATGAATAGAAGATTATAGTTCGTGCTTCTTATCATCTTATTATTTTGAGGTAAATAAGAAAATATAATCAATTTCTATTATTAGCTGGGAGACAATGGTAGAATATAAAGATTTGTCATGTAATTTTTTATTATGTGAATTAATTTCAATTGGTTGAAGAAATATTTGATTGAAATGAATAGATGGAAAACACATCGCGAATCAATCAGGGAACAATCACGATAATCGCGTCATTTATTATTCTGCACTTTAGTGCACGTCACTGTAGCATTCCACTACCGTTGAGTAACCGGAAACCACCGCTTGAAGTTTCCTCGACGTGTTCTGCAGGCTTACTATTATTAATCATTGCGTTCGGCAATGTTTTATTTTATATCAATATCGTTATACCCCATTATCATCGTTTTATTATAATTGTAACTTGCCTTAATCGCGGTAAAATCTTTCATTGTTATCCTAATGGTACTATGGGTGAATTTTCACACTCACTGTGAGATTATAATTATTTCTTTTTAATTAGAAATAAAATGGAAGCTACATTTTCTTCAAAACACGCACTTATTCATAGACAAATGTAAAGTACAGGAAAATTAGAAAAAAAAGATACTAAATACATTATAAAAATAATATACCACTTCGTATCATAGTTTTCAATTTACAGTTTTTTCCGATAAATTTTCACTAATGGTACCAATTAGGAGTTAATATGAAGAGATGATTAAAATGGAAAAATATCCCATGGAATGGTTTTAAGTAGCTCTTGTATAACTTGCCATAAGACCGTGTTGTACAAGTGGTTGAAGAATGGGTTACGAAAATGGCATGTTCCTTTTTGTACCTTTTTCTTGTTAGACACGATGCTACGTTAAGGAGCCACGTAAAAAAGAACAAAATCTGGTTTTCACGACATCGGCGTTGCGTAGGGTAACTCGATAACAGAACAGACGAGCTTGTCTACAGAAATGGATTCTATTTGAGGGTACGGAGTGTCGTCCAAGTATAAAAAGAGTCCAGGAAATAGACGAAACGAAGCTGTCCATATGGTTTCGTTATAGAACACAGATCCCCTGTGTTTTTCACTTTCTTCTTGATCCTTTAATCTTCTGCCTATACAAAAAATTGATGTACACTTAAAATATTGTTCTACGCTAGGGGCACATTAAATAAAATAAAATTCTTCCAAGTTCTCTCTATAATTATCAGGAAGATACTTAAATAGAAAAGTAAACAATTTTGTTCTTTTTATTCCAGAAGGATCAAAACGAAAAAGAGAGGACAGCGGGAGGAAGTTCGACGTACAACACGTCAGACGACATCTATTTGGACGACCAGGAGTTTTTGGAGGGATCTGGTCGAGGAGGCAGTGAAGGTCGCGATACTGAAGCATCCGGAAGTGGCCTTGGACCGGACGACGAGGACGGCGATGACGATCACGGTAAATATATTTTTTAACTATTTCTTACTTTGTCAGTCGACTGTGGACTATTACGCAAATTACTAATTTTATTAATACAGGTAAAAGAATAAGGCCTAAGGAGAAATTTATTTCATTCGTTAAACATTATACTTTGGATATTTTGTATTTACATATAATATATCTTATTGTGTGCATTCTATATATTTGCATCTGTTGATTTTCCGTAAGCGCATAAAAATCTATAGTCTGTTTATTAGTGTTCATCCTTCAAAATATAACAAGACAAGAAAAATGTAAATGTTCTATAGCTATCAAAGTTTCATTGAAAAACTAGTCGTATTAATCATCGACTTCGGTGTTATAGGAAGTGCAGTCACTCCAATAGAATTGTCCTAATAGAATTGTCACTCCAAGAAACGTGGAAAAGTAAAACAATTATTTTCTAATTCCTCTGCACAAAAGTTGCGAGAAATTCGATATCGATAAACTTCAGATCAAACTAGAACGCAATTGTGAGTATTTCAGTTTAGAGACGAATAAAAAAAAAAAAAAAGAAAGGATATTGGAGTATTTGGGCTGCGAAACAATCGAGCATCATCCCGGCTTTTTTCAAAAAGCTACTCATCCGTGCGAATTCCATCGACGATCGAAAAGCACCACCCAGAGATCGACGGCACCGAAGAGTTCACGTCCTTCCATTTTGCTGAAAATTTTTCAATAAAAGCGTGGCTCGCGGAATGCATTGTATGCGGCACACCAACGATGCGCGTCACGCGATTCCCAGAAACGTTTCCTCTTTTTTGTCTCCATTTTTCAAAATTGCCAAGCTGGAAACGCTTCACGTTTTATCGTTTTCCCATTCAAATCTCTCGATCGTTCCAATGATCATCTTTGACCGTCAAAAGTACCTGGAAAAAGTGACGAACAATTTTTTTATTACTCACATGTTGGGTATTTCTTTTTATGCTAACTTATATTTTTGTTAAAGAAATTAAAGAGATCCGCTTTCGCTCACTAAATACCAGTGCAAATACTTATATTTTACATATTTTTGCATTTATATATTTTGCGTTTCAATAAATTTTCCCTAAATGCATGAACATCCACAGTATAATTGAACGCGGTTGCAATTTCTTGCTCCTTTCTTTGTTTAATTGGCAAGATAATTGCTTAAAATCTTGTATTTTGAATATGTAGCAATAATATAAGCAGCAAACTACTGTTTCCTCTTTTTTCTTGCAGATTTTAATAACAATAACAGGATAGAACCGCCTCCTCAAAGGCCGGTAGACCAACCAAAAGTACCATATTCCGTCGACGAACCAAGTGTTAAAACTAAGGAACAGGTGAGTATGGCTGAAGTTTTTATGATTAATTACAGACTCCTGTCAAGGTATCTTTACAAGATTAAAAATCTTCTAATTTATTGTTGTAGTTCCTAAACTATTACGTCGCCCACCTTTCTAAACTTATCAAATTAATCATATTACAGATGGAAATTTCATACACTATCAAAAAATAAAATACAAAATAATTAATTAAAACAGTACATAATATTTCATCGCGCGAAAAGATATGTATTTTACTCTACTGCGATTATTTGACTTTTATATCTCAATTTCACTCTTGTTTTAATGAATAAGACAACTTTTAATATCTCAAAGGAGGCTTTAGCGTAAAATGAAAACAACAAATCAATAACGATTCTATCATTTTTTTTTTTTTTAACAATTAAAGAAATTTATTGACGATAGAAAAACGAAACATGGCGAAAATGAGCCGAAGAACGTAGCAGGTTCAAGTGTTATTTTGTTATAATTAGTTTAGTGAAATACCATCCAACACTTTCAGTTCGCTATAACCCACACTGTCATTCATTGATCCGTTTAACAATGAAAAGATACACCTTCCCTCCCCCAATTTTACGCAAAGGGAAAACCCACCGAGACGCGTGGACGTTAAGGCGGGTTATTAGATTTGTTCGAAAACACGCCTCCTGGCGAGCCTCCGAATTAAACGGATTAAACTGATTAAGCGGTGTCCCATTGCAGACGATCATCGAGCCCGTAAACCGACCCGACAACGAGGTCGATGTAATCGAGCCCTTAGATGTCGAGGACGACTCGGAAAACACCGACGACCACCACGACGTATACATTATGAACCCGAAACACGAGGACCGTGCCAGCTCTTTCTTTGCTCAGCCAGGTGTACTGGCAGGTAAGTCTGTCTTTCTCATGCTCTTGTAACTGGTTTTACAATTATAAGCAGCGAAGAATGAAATATGTAAGTGTACATTATTCATGATTAAGAACTCGAGAGATTGTATTAATACCAACTTTTTAACTACTTCTTAGTCTTTATTTGAATAACTGTATAAATTTAAATAAGAAACTCAAGTTATAGACATTTCGGAAAGAACTTTCAAATACATTGTTGTAATATTATAAATTATATTAAATCTTACATTGTATTAATATTAATACGCTATTACTACTGGATTAAAAATTATGTTTAAGTTTGAATTGAAGCTTCTTTCAAATTTTCTTCCAATTTTGGAATATTTCACTTGGAAGTTCCATATTTTTTCCAAGTAATAAGTACAGAAATGCATGCAGTATTGCTAGCATTATGTATCCGGAACTTTTCATTCTCAAATTTTTGCTGCACGCGAGTAAAATGATTAAATATACCATTGTACGATTAATTACGGTAGAATTCGCAAAACACAGTCGCTTTGAAAATCAGAATCCCGGTTTACATAACCGAAACTACGCGAAAGAGCCGCATTATTTATTAACGCGTTGCCTTAATATTAAACTCGAAGTATAAGGGCAATACGCGAATCAACATTCCATGGAAACGGTATTTATTCAGGAGAATTCAGTAATTCCGACGAAATTCTGGGTTAAGTTAACTTATCCGGAGCCACGCATAATAAATGCCCTACATAATTAACACCATGAATGGTTTAACGTCGCTGAATAATGAATTGATCCTGCTTGTACGGCTACTTAAGATATTTTAGATTTGAGACGCTCTTTAACGCCAGTCAAAACTAGATTTACTATCATAAAGGAATAAATTAAAAGACGATCAAAATAGTATTTTGAGAAAGTTAACAGGAGAGAAAAGATAGACAAATAGGTTTGGAGTATCTACTCTTAAAATTCGAGGAACGTACTAAAATGCTATTTGTTAATTTGTAAATTTTGTATACAGATATTTTCATATAAACAGCTATTATAGTTACTTAATTAAATTCATATAATTGCGTCACTTACTCTGACCCTTAATTCATCAGCTTATAAATGTAAGCGTAATATTAAGCAATCCCCTATATATTTTATATAATTTATTTGTCTAATTTATTTGTTTAATATTCTATACTAATCAAAATTCATCTTTTGCAGCGGTGATTGGCGGAGCGGTAGTTGGCCTGCTTTGCGCGATCCTGGTGGTGATGTTCATCGTGTATAGGATGCGCAAGAAGGACGAGGGTTCGTACGCCCTGGATGAGCCAAGAAGATCACCAGCGGCGCAGGCGTTCCCTAAACCCGGTGCGCCGCATCACAATCGAGAATTCTACGCTTGAGGCGACAAAGCTTATCTGGCTTTGGCACCGCCCAGTTTTGTCCCACGATACCATGCCGAGAAAGACGATGTCCTTCAACCGAATTAAGCGCCACCGCCGACGATACGATACATCCGGAATCTCCCACGAGGGTCTTGCGAAACACCTCGTTCACTGACCACAGAGAGAGACTTCCTTCACGTCGGGGACAAGCCGACCACCTTAATCTCTTTCTGACCTTTCAATCAAGGATTTGCCCAATACACCCGTTTCCTTTCATCTAAACGCGCCTTCATTCTCTTAATGATCTATTCGTTTCGATAATATTCCGTGTTTTATCATAGGCGCCTGTCTTTCTTTAATTTTTAACCGATCACTTTCTGAGGTGGAACCTCCCTTAACCCCACAGCACTCTATTTTCCTACTCGTGTGCCCTCTCACGCTGCGAGTAGTCTCCTGGGTTAAGCATTAGTCCACCTCCGAGAGTAGAACGTAGAAACGTAGAATCGTAAAACGGTTTTGACTTAATTTATTTTATACTTTCGTACAAAGTCGGTGTTTCATTGTTGGATGTTTGTCTTTCTTCCGTAACTATCGTGCGCTGATAGAACTAGAGAGAGAGAGAGAGAGAGAGAGAGGGCGATGACTGATGAACCGCCCCGTCGTGAGTACTCGTCGGCAAGGTCGCGCCAATTCCAGATGCATTTACACAACGTGTATTTCAAAGCGTATACGTATTCAGGCGTACGTATACACCACCCTGTACAGGACTGAGAGCGCGAAAATTCGTGGGCGATAAACGCTGCTGGTATGTCGTTAATCATTCTAGCCCGGTGGAAGGAGGGAAAGGAAGAAGGATCGTTGCGCCACCGTGATTTCTCTTCGACGCCAATCCCTTGAACCACGACCTCGTTTATCAGCTTTTCCTCTGCTGTTCTCCCTTTAGTTTTTTTTCTCCCTTCTCTGTTTTTCATCCACTTTCTTCTTGTTTTCTATTTAACGATCGTTTTCCAGATTTGCGGAAACGTTTTTAACAGTATGACCGCACAGGGACTTTGATCCATTGGCGTATTTCCCATTTCTCGAGTCCGGTTCAATGGAATCGCGATGCCCGTTACAATCGCTAGAGGAAAACTACCCTATAAAATACGAGATTGTCCTTGTTTTTTAAGGCTTGTTTCTTTCTTAGAAATTCTGTAAATTATTTTAATCGTTATGTTGAAAGTAATAGAATTATAATAATAGTAAGGAAAATAAAAAATTAGGGAATAGGCGATGACTAATTGGGAAAAGTGATAGGTAAAGATGCTAAAAATAACTTAAGGTTCTTAATTTTTTAAAAGTCGTTAATATACCTAGATATGTCGTAGGATAATTAAATAGGTAATCCAGTAAGTTAAATGGATTGTTTATAATAAATGATTATAACGTGTTTACATTTTGGTAAAGGCGAACGAAGCTAATCATTAACTAAAAGAAAATTTAGAGGAAATTGAATATATATTAAATCGATTAATTTAAATTAGGTAAAATATTCGAATGTTTGTATGTTAAATCACGTTAATCGTAAAATTTATCTTCTGATCTTACATATCGGTATTTGGTCACATCAGATCGATTTGCAATTTAATCTTTCTCCTGTTTTTTCTAATATACATATACGTTTCTTCATTGAACGTCAGATGGCACAAATACAGTCGCGATGTTTCTCTAATAAGATACTTCTCTAGTATATACGACAATTATTTATTTCTAAGTTATTTACATAAAATCGATATCTCCGTGAATTAACTAGACTTAAAATTCCATATGATAGTTCTAATCTTAATCTCGAGAATTTTTATTCTATTTATTCGTCGAACGCGTGGATTATTTAAATTATCGATTCACTTACAAAAACTCCCAAAAAATCACCAATGTGAATCTTAATTTAAGATCAGAGAATCTGTTTTATTAATAAACGCATATTTCATTAGGCTCATGATAAGAGTTAAACCGAAGCCGCCAAACGGAAGTGTCTTCGTCGAACGCGGTTGTATCGATTGCCATGCACTTACGATTAGTGGATAAAAAACTCGGCGTGCCATTTTAAGCCACCTTAAGTGACGACGTTGTCCACAACCGATTGTTCGATCTTCCGTGAGAGCGAAACGAACGACATTTGCGAAAGAAGAGATTCACTTATCGATCGCATTTTATCAATAAATTGAGCACAACGTATTCTCACGATCATTCCCTTCTTCCACCTTAAGAAAACTAAGAAACATTTTGTATCTTGAGGAGAAAAAAAACTTCTTCTGCTGGTCGAGAGAGATTCTATTTGCCGTGGACAAAAAAAGAAAAAAGAAAGAAAGAAAGACGAATTTGAATCTCCTGCGTGTACGCAAGGACGTTACACCTTCCGGTCTTGAAAGAAACACACGTGCATACACGCATAGATTTATATACGTACACACGATTTTCATCTCCGACTGCGAAGAGACACGCGTATGCCATATTGAAAAAAAAACGAGGTAAAAAGAGAAAATGATATGAAAACGAAAGGTACACACGCAGACACACACACGTACAAGTGTATATCTATTTGTTCCAAGATTTTCATCCGCGGTATTTATCCTATGGACGATCAGTATCGCGAAGTACGTTGTAATAATTTATTAACTTTTTCACGTAGGACCAAGCGATTTCCCTTTCTTCCTCTATCCCCACCTCTTAACTTTCCTGTATATTTCCTTTTTAATTTCCCCTCCTTCAAACTTCCGGTGATCCTGTGGATCGTTAACTGTCTCTCCACAGTTATTTGAAATATTTTCGGCGTCTCGTTCGCCTCTTTCCAGGTAGAACGCAACCAATGTTTTAATCGTCAGACTATAACGTTAAAAATGACTATTTTATATATGATTTTGTTAAATGAAATTATCAACCTGAGTATATATTTGATTATGCCTATTGATTGAGAGAAGGGGATTGTTAAAAGAAGAGAAAAAGAAAGAATTATTAAGGAAATGGCTAATTAATCGATATCATTGTAACGTTATTATTATTACTAAGGTTATTACTATTTTATTATTATTATTATTATTATTATTATTATTATTATTATTATTATTATTATTATTATTATTATTACTATAATAATAATAATTATTACTATAGCGTTAGTAGTCTGAATTTTTAATCGCGCCATCTAGAATACGTCGTTCCACCATGTTCCCTCCACTTTCGAACGATAACAATTTGTAGGATCTAGCGCTATCTTTTACTACCCTGTTAGATCGCGATATTAATTGATTTTATCTTTTCCCGATGAGTAAATGTGAATGTCAACTGATTTCTACACCTGGTAAAATAATCTTATATATACGATGTTATAGCTTTGATAATATCTTATATATAACGTTATGTCACTATTATACCCTGTGCAATAATAATATGAATTTTACGTATACTAGCCGTTGCATTTATTATCGCCCGAATCGACCAATACAAATAAAATAAAAGCAACATCGCTTAAAACAAGCAGAATCTGTTACCAGAAGTAATTAAAGTATCAAACAAATTAATTTGTAGCGGACAAAAAGAAAATAGCGAACACAGAGAAATTTCTATTTTCTCATGTAAATAAATAAAAAATTATTAGGATCCTATTTTTCAACGTGCGAAAGTTTCATTTAAGCAGTAAGATGACCATAAATCTGTGTTCTACCTGCGTAGGAGGAACACGGGCGCCATTTTTATAAAGTCCGACGTGTCGGGGTAAAACTAAAATATATCATGTCGATACTGCCATGTACTAATTACGTAAGGAACACCAATTGCCTACGATAACTCTGATAATTTTTTTTTTCGCCGTGGCGATTTTTCCCTGGATTTTTCTCATAGTAATTTGTTGTCTACTAATCTATGCTTTGTTTCGTCTCACTTCGAAACGACCATTGAACGTTACGGGCGAAGCGTTTAAATTTAATCGACGTATTCATAGCCGATGTCTGAGGAGACGATTTTCTTCGAATTGCTTGTAAAAAAAAAAAAAAAGAAAATAGAGAGAAAGAAAAAGAAAATATGAATGAAAGTCGCACGTTCGTTGTAAACCGTGGAAATCGTTTCTTGCGACATCGATTTAAACGTTTTTAGGTATCGCGTGTTCTTTTCATTGAGACAACTCTGATAATTCCATCGATTAGCGCATTTTAATAATGGGCGCTCGTTGCTTCTAAATCGATTTTATCGATTTGTAAAATGGCTGGAAGCTATTTTATATGTTTATTTATGATAAAGTACCTAAACGTCTCTACACGCACGATACTGTAACAGGTAGTACTAAAACAGAATAAGTGTATTGATAGGGTCGACTTGGAAGAGGCAACTATCTAAGTAAGCGGCTGTTCGATGTACAGGATATGTGAGAAGCAAAGATCACAAATAAATATCGATATCTAGGTAAAAATCATCAAAGCTGTCTGAAAAGTTACGATACGATAACGTGTTGGAAAAAAAAAATGATTGTGTTTAGGGTAAGTTACTTGCAATAAATAGAGTGGAAATTAATTCTCTCTTCTATTTCTCCCAAGATTAGTGGAATACTACCGCAATACCTAAAAATCAATCGTGCAGTATATATACAAATTTTATGCTTTGCCTTTAACTCGAAAATCGTTTGAAAGGAAATTTATCCTTGTTATATTGATAAAGACGTCGTAATTTGATTATCAAAATTAGTAAAAATAACTAATTGTAAGTATGCTACCTGTGTTTTCTCACGTCGAACCGGTTCTACAGGTTTTTAGATACATATTTCGTTTCTTTGCCTTTTGGAAACTTTTTAATTCCTCTTATCCTCTCCTCTCTTTCTATTCAACCTTTCTCTCTCGAGAATTTCTTCTCCTCTCCTGGCACTGACGAAAAGGAATCTGGAGACCGAATCATAATCTTTATTGTAATAATAATCGTACGCAACATAGACAAAGGATTGTTTGTTAGATAGTAATTAATCCTCCGTGCGGTGATGCGAATAAACGCGAAACTGTTCTTTTTTAATGAACAAAAATTTTGAGTTTCTTCCTTCCACGAATGTGAATATTTATAAATAAAATATAATTTATTGAAAAAGAAAATTAGACATTTTTTATTGTCTATCGTTTACTGATTATATATATATATTTTTTAATAAATTATATATATATATATAATTTATTAAAAAAAAAATATTCTGTTCGTGAATGACGAAGAAATGTCTTCACAGAAGCTTGCATTTAGACGCGATTGAAAGAACACATTCTATTCGACGCGAGAACCCTAGACAACAAAAGGAACGAAAGTAAAAAATGCGCGTTGCATTTCCACATGGCTCATTTAATACATGAAATGCGCCGTCTAAGTTCTATGCGACAAGAAATGTAATTGTAATGAAATCTTATTTTATAAGAGATGTATTCCGTAAAAAATGCTATCCTAGTAATGAGAAGTCTGTCTAAAATTAGACAAAAATCCCATAGGCCAGGTGGACAAATGAATAATAATTTTAAAAGTGAATATAATTAATATTTAATGATAACGATAATTAACAATATTATTTTTTAAGAATGCGTATTGTCTAACCTCCGCTCCTCCCCTTCTGGATTGCCCTCGAGGATCCATGAAATATATATTACATATATGTGTATATATATTCGTGGTCAGTGCACACATATACAAGTATATACATGTATATGTATTTGTTTTTAAAAAAAATAATCACTCGCCGGTGAAAACATAAATAGTAAACATAATAGTCTTTTCTTTTGTACTGTTTCACATTTTTAGTCTACGTACATATACGAGTATGACGATTCTATCGGTCAATCCATGAAGTTCCTAGGACCTATGATCTACGCGTAGTATGTCCAACAGATCGGTGCGAATAAACGAGGTATTAAGATAAATGTAGCGATTGCCTAGCAAATGCGAATTAGCTGCTGACTTTCAAAATGAACAAGTATTAATTGTCGAGAATTTGTTTTGTAATTTTCTTTATTATGTTATTTATATTCGTAATTGCATTACTTATATTGGCAATAACCATATCACAGAAAAATAGCGAATAAATTAAGGTTCTTGGAATATTCCTATTTCAAAATATCACGTACTTGATACTCGTTGGATGTACTATAGGTACACGAATCGATCAAAGTTCTAGATCATGGTACCGTAGCGGTACCAACGAATCTCACAAATTGCATTTCATTCCTGAATAAGTCGCGTTATTTCCATTGTGGGCGTTTAAGTTAATCAGACACGTTATTATTAACAGAAATTAACAATAATTGCACTATGTTAGTATAACGAACAATACTGTATGTCATCGCTCCTATTCTGTAAATAAACACTGTGCCGTATGAGAACCTTTCAATTTTAAAATGTAATTTTCTTCGATGCGTTACAGGTTTAACAGGAAAGATAGACATTTGTGTACTTCAAACTATTACTTTATTAATTCCAAAAACTGTATGAAACATGTTATTTTTTACAACATATTTAAAACATCTCATCCGAGAATGAGCACACAATGCTAAAACGTTTCCCCGAAAAATAAAATCTCTATCAAACGACCATTCAAAATTATTACAGCGATGGTCAATTGTATTTACAATGCAAGCCCATAAGAATGATATAAAGCTACGTTTGTCCCTCATCCCTTTTGTTAAATATTAACTCTCAGTAAAATGAGCAAACGAACACGTACATCTTCTATCGACATTATTCTTATGATATATTGTTACAATTGTATTTTTAAGTGACCAATCATTCCGTTTGTGGGATATCGATTTATAAGATATGATTGATCATTTAAAAATACATAAAAACCTTTTTCTAAGGAAAAAATCCTCACTGGAAATACGTTTTACGATAACAGCCTACTGTAAAATATTCAAAGTTTAATCACCACATACGAAATACGATAGGTAATTACGATTTAAAATTTCTTTTAAAAATGTAGAAATACTGCGCTATAAATTACTCTTAAGAGCTTTACGGAGTGGTTTCATATATTTTTCAAAAGACATGTTCACAGTTTCACGGTTCAGAGGACTCTTCATGGCTTCTTGGAACAGTCGTTCGTAAACGTTACCATCGTAAGCACCCAAAGCCGAGCAAAGAATATTGTCATCGAGATCGAAACCGTCAACGATTCCTACAGCATTTCGACGGATTTCCATCAGCAAATATTCCAAGCGTGAATGAAGTGTCTCGACATGCTCTTTCTGCATAGAAGAAAACTGAAAAAGGAAAAGAAATGAATCACTCTTGAATTCAAAGTATACTACAAGATATAGCGACAAATTTTGTTTCTCTCATTGTCCCCTGTGATCAGTTTCGTTTTAAATAATCAACACTTACTCGAAGAAAATTACCAACGTTTCGCAAAGCCCAATATACGATATACAGTTCGCAGAGTTGAAACATTACTCGACGAAATTCTTCAGACTTCGAGTTTAACTGTTTAATAACTTTTGTAAATGTTTTTACAATGAAGACTCGAGCGTGAGCTTCCGCACACTGAGCTAGTTCGATACTTGTTTGGTTCCAAGCTTCCTCCGTCGGAACACCATCGCGTATCCTGCGATCCAAATGCTCCACTGCTAAACGAATAGTTCTACGATATGATAAGGAGATATCGTGAACATTTCGATGAATATTTATGCAGTTATTCAACAATATTTAATGTATTCGGAAACAGTATACCCTGCAGCTACTGCGCTATACGCGTCGATCAGACATTCCAAATCGTTACTCCAAGGACGATGTTTTAGTCCTTTCGCTGCTTCGTTAAGATACCGTACAGATTCTGGCAGTGGTTGACCACCCATAGCTTGTTTCCATGACTTTACTAGGTATCTAGCTGTTTGCAAAAGTAGGACTGTATTTTCCCCTTCGTAAGTACAGATTGCAGTAGCTAATCCGTAAAGTGTTGGCAGATTGCTGGCAGTCATGTATCCATGTCCACCACAAGATAACCGAAGTTGCTCTATTCCAGCTGCGGTATCTGCTGATGTAACTGCTTTCAGGCAACATATCAAAGAATGCAACTGCGACAGAAATTAATAGAGCTAGAAATATGAAGAGAAGTATATTACTATGAAGTGCATAAAGTTATCAACCTCCGGTAGTTTTGCATAATCAGCCTGGTGCAATTGACTTTGTACCGTATTATACATATCGAAAACCCAATTGGCAGTAGCTTTTATTGCGAAACATGTGGCGATATGAGGGAAAATTTTGTATTGTTGCGTCACGTAATCCAGAATCTGTACCTCTGGTTCTCTAAAAAAAAAGAAAGACAACAAATAATTTAATATAACTAGAAGTGATAATCTCTGGTTAAAAGTAACATTTCCCATGGAGCGATTTTTTAATAGAGAGACATGGAGCAGTCGATGTTACAAGAGATTGCTTCTATCAGTATTTACTCCGAATTTATTTGTCCCTGACGTCTGACAACGCTATATCGAACCGCAATCGTAACAGCTTTCGACAAATAGTGTAGGAGCTCTTGCAGCAACAGTACTCGAACGTACACCATCGTACCGTACGTTAATTTATCATTTGTAGATTTTATGTATGTACCATCTTCTAGCACCTAGAATAAGAAATGTAACTTTACACTTTGCTCTAACGACAATTAATTTTCATTTCAAATCCACTGCCGCGAGATAAGATTGCATTTCTTACAGCAATTTTATGAAAATTTACCTTAGAATTCTTCATCAGCATATTCTCCCGTGGTATCCTAAAGTCATGAAACCCGAGAAAGCCATTGTTAACACCGTTCATCCCCAATTTTTTACCAATTTCTCCAATTATAATTCCTAAGAATTACACAACGATTAAATTTACTATTTTCTATACTGTTCAACAAATTTGATCTAGATTATAAACAGGAATATTGTTTGATTTCATAATTGTTGTTTGATAATGTGAACAGTTTGTTCTCTTTTTTACGCATCTCAATATAATATATAACTAATTACAAACGATTAAGACATGTATACCCTTTAAAGGTTCGTGTGTCTCCACGTCTCTTAATTGTACAATAAAAGGATGAATTCCCCTACATTCCCCCTGGGTGTATAATTGTGCAACAACTATTGCATGGTTTACAGTGTGACCCACTGAAAATTATAATTGTAAATAGATCATACTGTTTTAGCGAACAGCATTACTATTATGTCAAACAATTAAAACATATTTACATCCGCCTGGCCACCATTTGTAGGATGTCAAAGTTGGACTATTCAGAACAAACTCTTTCGTTTTCGGATCGTAGGTCGCCGTAGTTTCCAAACCCCTGAGAAACGTTCCATGACCTAGTTCGGTCTAAAGCCAAAGGGCAAGATAAAATTTGCTTGAGAAACTTTTAGAATCTGTGACGATCTTGTTTAAAAAGGATGTTCTGCCTTATGTGCAATATTACCTGAGCATATGTTCCTATAATATCGCCAGTCCAAATTCTGCTCATCCAATATGCTTGCTGTTCAGAATTTGCTTGTCCCAGAATAGAAGGTAGAAACATAACATAATGCAGAATCAATGGATTTCCATCTTCGAAAAATGCGGATCCATGTCTTGCCATAAAGACGCTCCTGCAAAATACTGCATTGAAAATGCTACCATGTTACCAGGTAACCAAGGAAGTACTACTATTTAATAACATTGAAAGAGAATATCCAAATAATGTAGGGAGAGTAGAATTTATTCGTTAATATAATTATCCTCATATTTAATGACATTTAACGTAGGAGGAAACATTTGTATATTTCTTGCCCTGTAAGAAGAAAGAACGGAATCTTTTTTTCTCCAAGTGAGGAGAAATATTGGAACTTGCTTGATTATACAACTGTTTACTTGCCGTAAAAATGTTATTTAAAAATCTTACAGAATAGAATATTCATCATGCTTTCTGAAGTGTTGTATTTCTTTAATTTTGCGAAGAACTTCGCAGACAATTCGTACACTATCTTCATAAACTTCTTTATGGCTCTTATATTTCGTTGACATGTTTTCTTTTAACGCCAGAATATCCGAAAAATGTTGATCTGTAAATAAACATTCATGCAAGTCGACAAAGTTATCAATAAATTATTTAGTAATAATGTGAGCAAATTTTATCGCAGATTACAATTACAATTACAGATTGCACGACAAAATGAAAATACATCCCAGGAATTTAATAGTTTCATCATTTTTATATAATAAATATGTTTACTTAAAACATCCAAAAATATATAAAATCTCTCTTGTTCAACTCATAATATAAATATAATAAAAATCTTTAAACTTACGGAGCGCGTTATGATTTAGTCACGCGATGTAGATGATCAAAGATTACAGGGATGTACTTATAATTTTAACGTGAAATAATTTTCGTTGATTTCATTACCGACTTTACTAACTGATAATATCTTTTCTCGCATATTTTAACAAGTATGTTCCAACCCGATAATGTCAATTTTTTGTCAAAAACGTTTCTCAAGCAATTCAAACTATACCTCGGTCACGGCGTTGCTTCGTTTTTTTTGGACTGCCATCGAAAAAATAGGTAACTTCCACAGGATCAAACGTACACCTATTTCTTTCATATTGTAGATCCTTGTTCACGGCTATTTTCTGTGGTTTCATATTGTACAGATTATTTAACACCGTCTACAAGTAAATTCAAACATATCACCGCGCGTATCCGTTTAACGATTTGCTACGGAAGCACACACTTTTATATATAAGTACACGATGTTACGTCATGGTCGTAGGTTTCTTCGTCGCGAGTTTCAATATCTGTCACATTACGGATATGAAAATTTCTAACCTTTGTAACTGATGTACTATATGTACAATTTACGTTGCGACATATAATTACTCGATACGGTGAAATTCAATCGCACAGGCTTTCTTCAGATCGAAGATAAGAACCACCAAAATATCTTTCTGGTCTTGCGATTTTGTTTTTTCTAATCTAATCATTTATTCACCTTCGTGCTATTAATCACCGTCTTATCTTTCCGGTTTTGTCTTTTGTTATAGCCACCAAATTTAATATTCATTAATGCTGTCGTTAATCGTTACTATTTACTACTTCTTATTCTAGTTTCTTAGTACCGTATCCTCAGCATATAGTACTCGTTAATGTTTTATATATACGGAAACAGTATGCTCTACAGCACCGCGTTTTTTACTGTGTCTACAGATTTTTTAAGTGGGTCATCAATAGCTTTTATCTATGATTTTACAAGATACTGATATTGTTGTCAACCCCCTTATCAACCTCTCATCTTTCACAACCGTTCACATCAGCGTCATTCTCCCTTCCCTAAATTCACAACTCCGTTACTCGTTACCGACGATACTTGTATTACATTCGCTATCAGCAGGTTGAAGAGGAACAGGTTCAATGGACAATCCCGCCTGAACCCACTCTCTGTCCAGAAACATTCGCTCACCTTCCTTTCCACACTCCTTCGCTTCGTGTATATTTTCATCGCTCTCTCGGTCAGACCGTACTTCACGCCTTTCTTCAGTCATTCTCAGTACGGTATAGCAATTTTTTACTAGCGCGAATGCTGCTCTTAGTTTCAAGAGATATGCATATGTATAGCTTCTCCTACACACTTGCATATTTATAAAAATATTGACTCGCGCATTACATCGTAAACGTCGTTCGTTTCACTTGCTAAAACCTGTCTGATTGTGTGACGTCATTATTCCTTCCAGTACCATTGTACGTATGCCTTCTACAATCCATTCTCGATGATCTCAAACTTCCTTTTCCCTTCCCTTTTTACTCACTGACACTGTTAACAGCGTTTATCGACCCTCCGGTCAACTCTCGTCTTTCCAGAGCCTATTCAACAACTTACAGACCTACTTACTTCTTTAGTTCCGCTTCACCCAAATTCCAACATTCGTCCCGAATTTCATCCCGATGTAATCATTATTTCCCTCCAATTGAACTTCTTTTCATCGTACGCTCCTATCTTTCTATTTTGTCCCAGATATTGCCTCCCTACCTCTTCTTCTATTACATCACTTTATTAACTATAAACACTATACACGATACATCATTATTGATAACATATTCAAAGTGTTTCGTCGTAATTCTGGAAGTTCTTATAACATCGCCAGTTAAACTTCTGTTTACCCAATATGCTTGTTGTTTTGAATTTCGTAATATCATTATAGATAGTAGGAACATAGAATAATGTAGGAGCGATATCTGTATCGAAAAGCTACGTTAATTATACTACTGTGTTATCTGGTAAACAAGGAAATTCTACTATTTTTAACATTGGAAGAAGATATGTAAACGACGTAGAGGAAAATTCTTCTTTCCCTAAACTTCCTTTTTCTAAGGTCAAGTATTGAAACTGGCTTCGTTATGTGACACGTTATTTGATGTAGACTTTGACAAGCTCGATACAAGCTTCATATACATTTTTATGGCTTTTATATCTCTCTGCTATGCTTTCTTTTAACGCTAGAACATCTAAAAAATATTGTTGTGAAAATAAACATTTAGACATATTAGAATACGTATAAAATTATGAAAAAAGTGAATAATAGAGACAGTAGAAGAACCAAATACAACAAATAGACGCGCATGTAATTTTTACTAGTAAACGTTATAATTGTTAATTTGCAGAATTGAATGGGAAGAATATTCATCTATTTTCACATTTAGGATATAAGTAGAACTTAATATACTACATGCTGCATAATAATTATATTTGTAAATGCGAATGCATAAGAGTATGTACTTGCAAATATGCAATAATAAATATTCTTTCTTATACGTCCATTTTTGTTCTTCATTCGTCATTGACATTGAGATGTCATTCATAAAAAAATTGATACATATGTATATCTTACAATGTAAAGGAATATATACCTATATATGGAGAACTATGTAAATTATTTTGCAATAGAACTGATTTCGACTTTTATTGCGTAATACATATATTTAAAAAAATATTATTGTATCAGTGATATGGTAACAAAATAGAAAAATATTAAACATAATGGGAAATAATGAAAAGAATAACGTAATCGTAACAAAGAATAGCAACAGTATACTGCTTAATTATTTATTCGTTTAATAATTTATTGTTCGCTAGTCGCTGACAATAATTTTGATTTATAATAATTTAATTTCACATATAAATGATACATATCGCAAGTATATACATAAATAATTATGATAAAAAATATTTTTAGATTACAATGTGCGATTGATATGAAATTCAACTATACCGTTGGCCACAAAGTTGTAAAAATTTACACAATATATCAGATTTGCAAACGTAACAAAATATTTGAGAATTGGTCTAAAATTCTCCGCGAAGTTATCCGATTATTTTAAAATACTAATGACGCTAACATACCTGTTCAAAGCGTAAATTGATAAAATAATATTACTCTATCTTTGATAACAAACTGACGTACAGTTTTCAATTTCGCGAAATCAACTGCGGACGCGACTACTCTTTCAACATAATTTAAGAGCTGATTCTTGACGTCGAAATAAGGCGAAAATCAAGAATAAAGAAATTGCGTTTCCGACTTTGTTTTTTAGTTATTGACAATTAAAAATCGGTCAAAATATCCCTGACGCGAGCAAACCTCCTAACACGAACGAAGGGAGGTCAGCCTAAAAAGCGGGGCGCGCAGTGATCCTCAATCCGGAAACACATACAAGTCGTAGAGAAGAAAACGGTATTCGAAGAAAATGTAAAATATAGAGAATAGTATTCAAAGAGGTAAACAACCCCGTGCGATGTTTTGCGAAAGAAATGGCAGATTGAACATTAAACCTGCTTACTCGTGGAAATCCATAAGAGCATATCGAAAACCGCACTATGAAATTTCCGAGTAGAAAGAATTAATGTCTCTGCTCCTTTAAAAATATTGAACATATTGAAAATATGCGTGTATTTAATATATGCGTGTCTTAATCCGTGCAATTCTTAATACATAGGTACACGGATATTCAAATACATAAATCGTAATGTCTGTACGTGCACCCATGTATTGAAGTTCACGGATACACGTGTATAGAAATTATGTATAGTATAGTATGTATGTATAGAATATATAAACTAGTATGTATGTATAGGAATAATTTCACGTGTATTAATCCGCATACCATATTTCATTTTTAATTAGATATCAGAATGATTAGACATAACAGCCAAAATTACGCTTCGATTTAAATCCATTTGAATGGTGCAAGACTAAGGCAATATCCAGCAATTTCCGAATTTGCAAAAAATACTTAATAATTCCAGCAACGTCAGCGATGTCGAAATGGTATTTTGCATGTGCTGGAACTATTGTAAAAAAAGGGAAGAAAAGATATTAATACTTTGGCTTCCTTATCTCAAAACAACAAATTAATAAATTAAAATTTATTAACTAAATAACAGAGTATAAAACCATAATGAAATGATCGCACATGTTCAGAAAGCTTATCATAAACATAACATTACTGTCAAATATTCATTCACCATTATTACAGTTATACTCCTTTGTAGAAATTACACATTTACAATGCGTAAATAAAATAGCGAATAAAAATGGTACAAAAATACGTTCGATCCTTCTTTTCTTGTTCAACAATTAACGCTCAGTAAATGGATAAATGAATAGGTACATCTTTCTTCGATATTGCTCATATGATATGTTACAGTCTTATAAATCGATATCCAACAAACAATACGATCGATTATTTAATAACAAATAAAAACACCTTGGGACGAAAAAATTCTCGTCAAAAATACGTCTTACGATAACGACTAAATGCAACATATTCCAAACAAATCCAATCCCCATAAAACAAATACAAAATAATAATTATGATTGAACATTTCCTTTAAAAAGAATACACTATAAATTACTCTTAAGCAATGGTTTTAAGTATTTTTCAAACGATATGTTCACAGTTCCACGGTTTAGAGGACTCTTCATGGCTTCTTGGAACAGTCGTTCGTAAACGTTACCATCGTAAGCACCCAAAGCCGAGCAAAGAATATTGTCATCGAGATCGAAACCGTCAACGATTCCTACAGCATTTCGACGGATTTTCATCAGCAAATATTCCAAGCGTGAATGAAGTGTCTCGACATGCTCTTTCTGCATAGAAGAAAACTAAAAAAAGGAAAAGAAATGAATCACACTTGGATTCAAAGTATACTACAAGATATAGCGGCAAATTTTTTTTCTCTCATAGATCCCTGTGATCAGTCTCGTTTTAAAAATATCAACACTTACTCGAAGAAAATTACCAACGTTTCGCAAAGCCCAAT